>JACEVL010001073.1:0-220000 GCA_020284085.1 Aporrectodea caliginosa
CTGCACAGGTATTCATTCATTCATTCATAAAATTTATATAGCACCCTTGAAGTAATCTGCTCAGAGGCGCTCCCGACCCAGTTACGGATAAAAGTAAAGATTTAAGCATTAAGTATCATCATTATCATTGTCGTTATCATCATTGTCGTAGTCGTTGTTATCGTTGTCACTGATATCGCTATCGTTATGATGACCAATATGATCGTCGTTATTATCATGGTCGTAATTATCTTCAAGAGAGTCATCTTTAAATGCGCTTTATAAAAGTCCAGATACATAGGATGATGGGCGTCCGAAAGGGGAACAAGGGGAGCATACCCCTCTTCCCCCCTCTCCGGATGTTGCAATTGCTACTTCAAGAATAAGAATCATACTTCAGTCATACAAAATTTAATTGCGCCATCTTAGTTTTTAATAATAAATGGCTATGATTTTTTCACGTTTTGATTTTTATCCAAACTAGTCAAGATAACCTAAAATGTTTCAAATATACAAAACCATCGAAATTTTTAGCAGTTTTGTTTTTGAACTAAACGTTCAGATATAGCCGAAAACGCTAACAACAGTCCCCATATCATGTCAAATGCTTCCAAAAGCGCTGGTGGCTGTTGGGATCCGCGTCAGATCGCGCTCGATTCTCGGGATCGAGCGCCGAGAGTGAAGCGATCTGTTGTTTTCGGCACCCTCGTTAGTCCCCGTACGTGCCAACAATTTAAAACTTTACTCCCCCTATAAAAATTTCTGCGGACGCCCATGCATGGGATACATACATACATAGGCTACGTACAAAACATACATACAATGCATTATACATACCAGTGTTATTTTAGTTCAGAAAATCATTTTTATTCTAGTTTTTATTTAGTTCGGCATCAATCATTTCAGTTTAGTTCTAGTTTTAGTTTTATTTCCGGTAATCATTTTAGTTTTAGTTTAGTTATTATTCATCAAATCTGTTTCGTTCTCGTTTTAGTTTCGTTCACGAAGTTAACAACTGCTGGGCCTTCAGCATTTTTGGGCAGCAAGTGTGGCAAACTAGGGGCCGAGCAAGGCAGCTAGAAGGGATGGGGTTAATTGAAGAGGAACTGAGCCATAAAATGAGTTGAAGTCCGAAGAGCCACCTTCCCCCAGTGGTGTCTGCCAATGGAGGTTGGGTGAAAGATCTCCCACGGCTGCCAGAAAGGGCACACGTTTTGGATATAAAGTGGGGGTTGTTGATTTCCGATAATATAATGACCTGCAATATAATTCTCAGTGACTGCTTCTGGGTCTCAGATATAAGTATATATGCATACATACATCTCTCTGATCCCCTGGAAACCGGACTCGGACCTCCCTCGGACTACTCTTTTGGACAACCCCTCTGATTAGACGCAGCGCTCGTGAATAAGCTGGTGCCCTGCGCTTGGCTTTCGAGTGGCGCTTTAGAAGTTTGGAGATTACGATTACGATTACGATTGTCATCGTCACTACCACCGCAGCAGCAGCAGTAGCCATTATAAGAATAACAGCGACTTGATGTTATGGTTTGTTGTAGGCCTAAAGTCACAGGTGAGTGGTGAGACAGTGATGCAGCTGGACGAGGTACTGGGTCTTCTTGGTGCATATGGCAGATACCAGGTGTTCGTCTACATGATCATTTCCGTCTTCGATAATATCCCTTCGATCATGCACATGAGCGTCATGACGTTTCTTGGATACGAGCCTAATCATCACTGCAAGGTAAACTGAGATTCACCCCTTCCTCTGTCCAGTCTTCGCTCTTGATTCCACATCACTTTCACCCTACTGCCCTATGCATTCATGCACCTACATGCACGTATACCAAACAGTATGAACATACAAAGCATTCAGACCCTGAGTTTAGCTGTCTAATAGTCCAGTATGTATAACATGCCTATATATAGTTCTAATTTTATCTAAACATTGCCTTATTCTAATCTTCAGACATCTAATAAGACCATAGTTTCAATGCATAAGTTGCGTACTTGTCAGCTTATTTTTAACAAACGAAAATTGATTGATTGTCAATCTTAACATGCAGAGTAGCTATGCTCTACATATTAGGTTGGAAACGTTCATATACTATAGTGAAACTGGGAACTGTAGAACTAAATGAATTTTTAAAAGTAATAATTGTAAACGCAAAAATCTCCAGACCACAGTATGGGACCTGCCGTTGCACTCCGCTGGAAGTCCTCCCCCCAGTTCCCCTACCTTGCCGCCTCCCCCAACCTCGTTGCTCTGGCGATGCACTGCATATGTATATTACAGGCTTGTATAGGTCAAAGTATTGCCGAAACAATTTTGTACAATCCACGCGTCTGGCTCTCCCTCCATCTCTCCTTCCCTCCCTCTCGCCCTCCCTCCCTCCCTCCTTCCACCATCTATGCGATAGGTTTAGTACTGCGACGCTTATTGCAATTCTGAATACAAATACCTCTTGAACGTGAACATAGTAGGCTACTTCTGAATTCACTGGACAACAGACTTCTTTCAACAGTTTTTTGCTTCCTGATATATTTTTGGTGATTGTGATGGACAGTTTCAAGCGGAAGACAACTATAATTTCAGATTGACTGCATTACGCAGGAAATCATAACAATTGGCGATTCCAAAACAACGGCCCGAAAATTCTGACAACTAAAGTGAAAAATTTAATTGTGGCCATAAATAAAAACATGAAAATGAAACAAAATTGAAGCAGTCAACAATAATAAGAGAGAATAATGCAAGTTTGATTATATTCTAAAATCGATACCATTTGTTTCTCCTCCTTCTCCTCCTTCTCCTCCTTCTTCCTCTTCCTCTTCCTCTTCCGCTTCCGCTTCCTCTTTCTCTTCCTCTTCCTCTTCCTCTTCCTCTTCCTCTTCCTCTTCCTCTTCCTCTTCCTCTTCCTCTTCCTCTTCCTCTTCCTCTTCCTCTTCCTCTTCCTCTTCCTCTTCCTCTTCCTCTTCCTCTTCCTCTTCCTCTTCCTCTTCCTCTTCCTCTTCCTCTTCCTCTTCCTCTTCCTCTTCTTCTTCTTCTTCTTCTTCTTCTTCTTCTTCTTCTTCTTCTTCTTCTTCTTCTTCTTCTTCTTCTTCTTCTTCTTCTTCTTCTTCTTCTTCTTCTTCTTCTTCTTCTTTGTTATCGCCTTGTTGTCTTCATTCAATTAGAGTAATAAGAGTCGTCATCAACATCACTATTATTCAAGAATGACGAGCATGCTCAAATTGCTCTATGTTTAGCTTCCGCCAGATGGCATTAATTCGAACCTAACCATTCCAAGAATCCTCATCGACGGCGAATGGGTGACGGACAAGTGTCACATGGTGTCACCGGAAACCAACATCACTTCACACTTCCCCGCCTCCTCATACATATTCAACACATCATCGTCATCTTCGACATCGCCAGCATCGTCATCACCAGTAGCAGGAGCAGAATCAACATCACCATCTGGTCTGATAGCCTGCACAAACGGATGGTACTACGATCCAGAACCAATCACGGCTTCTATCGTCACCGATGTAAATGTTCAAAATATTATATTTACAACGTACCAGTATGTATATATGCATATATATATAATATATATATATTATATATAATATATATATATTATATATATATATAATATATATAAATGTATGCATGTGTGTATTTATGTAAGTATTATATGCATAATTATGCATGTATGTAAATATGAACATGCGTATGCATGTATGTATATATTCATGTTTGTTTTGTATGTATATGCAGTATGCATTTCTGCATGTATGGACAAGATTTTTTATTATTTACAAAAATTCTTGCTTATAAAGACTCTATAGTGTTTCTTTTCTCTGTTCGAAAATGCGAATATCTAATTATAAAATATCAAACGTAATAAAGGCTGCTGCTGCTGATACTACTACTAGCATATTTTGCAGTTATTTGTAGCCTAATTAATCAATCATTGTTTGTTCATGTCGATTAGTGGGACCTTGTGTGCGAGAAGAACTTCTTTCCAGAAACCTCTCAAATGATCTTCAACTTTGGTGTAATGTTTGGCGCCATATTATTCGGTTTCCTGTCCGACAAGTTCGGCCGCAAGAAGTCCTTCATTTTTGCGCTCATTGCGCAAGCGATTGTGGGATCGCTGACGGCCATATCGCCAAACTTTTACATATTCACAGCATTGCGCTTCGTCGTCGGAGCTCTTGAACAGGTAGGGCCTATTCTTTGTCTTAGTGGCATTTAACTCAAAAGAGCCACCGCATAGTCAGTTTCAGTTCATTTTTGGCTCATACACAAAGAAAAGAAGCTTCCGCGTGCTTGAGTAGGGGAAAGGCTTGTAATATGGGCCAATGTGTAATATGGGCCTCGATTGTATTTCCCACCTACCATGTCTGCGGAGAGCTCTTACAGTGGGAAACCATCCGTCTACTCATTCCAACTTCCTGTTATGAACGGGCGTCGTTTCTAATAAAATTTGCACAAAAGGTAACAATGTTTCTGTTTTGATGCATATTGCTTATAAAATTGGTTAAACTTCAGCAGCTGTTGTGTAGTTTAGGATTTCGCCTATGGTATGCCCTTTTGTTTCAGAAGGTAGACAATTTCTTTATCATATAAAAACACAACTTCTTTGACCTAAAATACATTCGTCGATCACGCTGTTACAGATTTCCCCCAAGCCTACCATATATGTAATATGGGCCTTTAATCGAATGTGTAATATGGAGCAGCCCATATTACACGCATACATAATACATTTCATTGTGACTAATTTTGCACGTGCAATTTGCTTATGTTGTGTACATTCTTTTCAGAAATTTTAAATATGGAAGTTGTCACAAAGACAACCACCAAAACAACTGTTTCAACATCTACCTTCATACAGAAGTGTACCCAAAAGATATCGAAATCTAAATCGAAAAAGAACACAAATGCTACTAAGAAGAAGAGTTGGAAATCGACCAGAGCATCACGGATTGCACAAGGAGTTCGTGGAAATTGGTCTGAAGACAACATGAAAAGTGCAATGGAAGCAGTGACAAGTCACACACTTGGGTTTAATGAAGCCAGTCGCAAGTTCGACGTTCCTAGAGCTACCCTACGCAGACACCTCGACGGGACGAATGTGCTAGCTCGTGGTGGTAACAAGTTGTTAGGCCGTTCGTGTGACTTGCCTTCAGACATAGAGAAAGATCTGGTCGACCACATACATCAGATGGAATCCAGATTTTATGGACTTACACGAGCATCATTGTTGAGCCTAGCTTATCAGGTCGCAGAACAAAATAACATCAAAACTCGATTCAATCAAGAGACGAAGTCAGCGGGCAAAGAGTGGAAAACATTGGAAGAGAAAGTTCAACAAAAGAGAGCAAGAACCAAGTCAACTGTCGTCAAAGACGGAAAGGAATCAAGTCCTATAACAACGAAGGACGGAAAAGCACAGGCAAGGCTTCAGAGAGGGCTACAGCGAAAAGCATCAAGAATTTCAAAGAAATCAAAGGTTCAAAAGAACAAAGTGAAAGATATTGAAGAAGAAACATTTTGTATTGTGTGTAGAGAGTCTTTTGAGGAGAACTGGGTACAGTGTAAATCATGCAAAGGCTGGTCGCATGAAGACTGCGCAGACTTAAGTCATCCACATTTCTACTTCTGTGACAATTGTCAGCCTTTGGCTAAAGAATAGCTTCTCAAGTGAACGAGACAGTAGAAACAGGCCTAGTTATGGCTACTTTTCCCTTGGAACCTGTTCTTGGTGTTTTTTTGCTTTAGGCCTAGGCCCTAATTGTTTCTTAATGGTTAGTCTATAGTCATTTTAATCTTAGGCTAATCGTTTAAAACGTTTTTATTAGTCTGCGGCATGGAAACATTGCATAGCCTAACTGTTCAAAGTTTAAAATATGATAGCCTAATTCATTTCAAGAGGTAGGCTAAACCTCCTAATCATTTAGACCTTTTGTTGTAAAATCAAACAGTTTTCTATAATGTGTCGCAGCCTTGTTTCATCTCTACATTGATGGTTCATATTACACACCCGGTCGTGTAATATGGGCCACTTTCCGTATTTTGAAAAAAAATCGTTAAAAATTTATTTGCACAGATTAAGGAATCATTCCTTCATATTTCGCAACAACTCATGCCAAGTAATGCATGGAATAAATAAACTACACGTTCAATAGCTTCTGTGGTCTAAAATAGCAAAAGTTTCTTAGGGGGTCCATATTAGAAGCCCTTCCCCTACCTTTTGGAAAGTCATAGCTCAAGACAGGCGAGTTTAAATTGTTTAATTATACGGAGAGAAACGACACCAGTTTAAACCTGGATGACATTAAAGACCCGACGGAACGTATGGAACTGGCTGTGAAAGATCAAACCAAGATGCCGACATTATAAGCGCGAGCATGATTTTTCGATAGGCTACATACAGGTGACGGGTTGGTCAACAAGCGTCTATCACAATGCCATGATTGTCCGTTACGTAATGATGAGCAACAGGTTCTAGGCAAGCTTGATCGCGCATGTATCATGTGAGCGCTCGAACACTAAGATGTTGGCTGACGTGATTCTTGCTCGGTCAATCTGTGCTAAGTGCATGTGATTGGCGTGTGTTCGCGAGCATAGAGCTTTCAGCTTACGTCAACGGTGACTCATATTCTTGTGCGGACATGATGTTTTACTGACGCGATAAGTTTGAACCTATATAGGGCGGTAACAAATGCACTAAGAACAGCATTTGCATTTATGTTTTATAGCAGCAGTCTTTCGGCTGCTGACTGTTCGTGTTAAAAGAGACGGTGAATAACAGTTTATAAAATCGTGCGAATAGATTGAAATTTGGTGATCGATATACTGTTGGAATTGGAGTAGGCCTCTGGGCCTACCTTTTAAATATAAGAGCAGAAATCAAAAGTCCTTTTTTCTTTCCTTGAGATTACCTGTCAAGTAATTGTAGGAGTTGAATCTCAATCCATTGATGGCTTCGGCGAGGTCACCGATAGAGTTATTCCTAAGACATGATTGTAACGTGGGCCTGTAATGTTTTGTTGCAGGGTATAAACATAACAGGGTTCATCATGGCCACAGAGCTTTTCCCTCCGAAGCAGCGAACCGTGGCCGCTGTATCTCACGAATTCTTCTGGGCACTAGGGGGCGCCATACTACCCGGATGGGCATACCTCTTCAGAAACTGGCGCCATCTGCAGGTTGCTGTGTCTCTGCCTGCAGTTCTAGGAATCATTCTAGTGTGGTAAGTCAATCTCGTGTCACGTGATGTCGGATCTCGTCCTGTTACGGTGTTGATTGTTTACGCCAAGTCATGACACATTTGATGCCATGAATTTGTAATTTTATTGTAAACCTAATTGTTAACGTTCTTCAGCAACGTATGTAGACCTACGTATGTGCATGTATGCATGCAAATTATATATATATGCCTGCCTGCTTGTATGTATGCAAATATGCCTGCCTGCTTGTATGCATGCAAATATGTATGTAAGTAAGGAAAGAAAACTTATGACGTAGTCATATATGTATGTATGTATGTAAGGATTTATAATAATTGTGCTCTACGAATAGATTTGATTTTTGCTTTATTTTTGCAATGATGGCTGCACAGAGCTGTAATTTCAGTATTGGCAAATCATTGCTGACAGCAGTTTACGAATTAATGATAAAATGCCATTATGAGTATGTACACATGTATGCATATAACGTATGCATATAATATTATGTGTATGCATAGGCGCCGGCAGAAAGGTTTGCAAGAGGCAAACCATGTAATATAAATTATCCTTTTGGAAGGAAGAAGAAATCCTTTTGGCTTGCCTATATCTTCATATAGGACCTACGAAGGGTACAGATTTCCCTTGCTTGAAAACTTTTCTGTTTCCTATAGGAGTCCTCATGCTGGAAGCGCCTCTGAATAGTCATTACTGCTAGAGGCGCTTTATAGATGCCCAGATACAATGCAATACAATACAGATTTGAAGAGATATTTGTGTAATAGTTGAAAATTAACATTGCACTATAATAAAAGTAAACGATGATTCACAAAAGTTATTCAGTTTTAGCATATGAGTATTTTTTTAATATAAATACAAAAAGTAATGAACTGCTATAGAGAAAATCAATGCAGACTCTGCACACTTACACGTATAAAACGACACTGTAGCTGTCGATTACCGAATTCTTCCATCATATTCTTCATAAATACTTTTCTGTACTGGTTCATTTTATTCCATACATATTCTATGCACACTTTCCCTTCTGTACCCTATTTCACAAGCGGTTGATTACCAAACTATTCAACTGTGGTTTAGTTTAGTCAGGTCGGGAGCACCTCTGATAAGTTTTCCAAGTTCTTTAGAGTGTCAAAATATCAAACTCGATTTAAACCACAAACTTGTGTTCCATTGATGTCTGGTAAGCACATTTGTAGGCCTATATTTGTATCTATATGGACTTATGTTCAAATATTCTCTTCATTATCAGCTTAAGTACTCCTACTCCTTTTCTCAGTCACTCCTCGTAACCCTACTCGGACCAGACATAGAATATACCCGTAATTAATCTTACCTGCCATGTGGTCAGTGGTCACTACACCCTATAATTAATCGGTGTCATGCTGTTTAACCGTGACGATCGGGTGTATTTACCTTTATGTACAAGAGCTCCTTTGTAAAAGTCACCAAGCAAGCAAACAAAATGTCAAAATGACTTATTTTAATTATTTAAATTAATAACATTCTTAGTTTTACATATTTTGATTCAGAATCCAAGGGCAAGTGCCCCCTTGCCCCCATGTGCAGACGCCCATAATTATATGCATGCATTCAAGAGACCTGATCAGAGGCGTTCCCAGGCCAGCCACGGCTAAAAAATATAGATTTTATAAGCTTATAGTATATTTGTAGTCATTGTTGTGTATGTGTATGCATGTAGGCCTATGTATGCATGCAGACATTTATGTACCGACAAACCGACTGACCGTCGAAGCTGTGGCTGATGTATCTTTCCTCGAGTTAGTGGGACACTTTGTGTTTAACGAGACAATTTGTCTGTGGAGGTCGTTCACATTATAATTCGATATCTGGTATTTGTAAGTATGGACAGATAACGTTTTAGTTTGTCAGATGAATCGGTTTGGTCTGCTTAGGACGATTCCTGAATCTCTTGTCTGGCTCATAGCCAAGGGTCGACTGGCGGAGGCTGAAGACATCCTTCAGAAAGCGGCAAAGTTCAACGGAAAAAAGATTCCTCTGCGCTGTCTGCACAACCCAAGCGAAAATGTCGTCCAGGGTAAAAATTCATCCTCGGGGAAGAAACTTCCGGAAAACCATCGAGACACACATCGAACCTACACAGCACTGGACCTAGTTCGTACCCCAAACCTCCGCAAGATAACGCTCTGCATCTCAGGATTATGGTTAGCTATAGTTACGTAAAGTTCAGTCTGCGGTGTTATGCAAGACTTAAGCGCTATTCCGGAATATGCCATGCAATGGCACTTAACAGTAACAGTACTTTGTTGATTATCATCAGGAAAACACAATAGCCTGGGGTTTGTTTAATTTGAGGTTTGACGCAACCATCATCGTCATCGTCATCACAATAATGATCACAGCTTTAGATTCTTTTTCGACCGACAGAACGACCACCAGACCGAATTAAAGAACTAACAAAAAGGAATGCATAGCCTAATTATATGGATGAGTATCTTATCTTTGATTCGTGAATTGATAATTATATTGGTAATGCAGGGCATTGAACACAATGGTATACTATGGCCTTTCCTACAATACGCCCAATCTTTATGGAGATATGTACGTCAACTTCTTCGTCGGTCAAATGGTCGAAATCCCATCAGTCGTTGTAACGATGTGGCTCATCTACAAGTAAGCTATATATCTATTGCAATTAACATGTTCATTCATTCACTCATTCATTCTGAGCATTGATATAGCGTCCCTTCAAGAACCTACTCAGAAGCGCTCCCAGCAAGCCACAAGTAAAAAAGACTTGAGCGACTTGTAAAAGCCTGCCGAAGCGGGAGGTCATTCCAGATGGAAGGACCCACAGCCGAATTTCTTAGTAAAGATATTATCTTATCTGCAGCAGTATCGAAGGAGGTTTTGATCGTTCAGTCATGATTTCAGCGATCTCCTAAATATATTATTAAAGCTATAATAATAACAGAATATTTTATTGCACACGTCAAGATCACACAACAGCAGCAGTCGTAGGATCAGAGCAACATATGGGCCAGCTAAAAAGCTACAACCTAGATTTCGTCCGATATATTAATGTGTCATGATTGTAGGCTACACGTTTCCAACGGTGTATCGTGTGATAATTTCTGTTTCAGGGTTGGCAGAAGATGGCCTCTCTGTCTCTTCCACGTCTTTGGTGGCCTCGTCTGCATTGCCTCTCCATTCGTACCAGCCAAGACCGGTCAGCACCAGGCTAATAATTATAGTGCTTAATTATAGTTAATAAATTTACCAGTAACAAGTTACATGTATATAGTTAAAACGATCTATGTTAAATAAATAGCTGGTTCTGGATGTGCTACGAAACAGTAGACTATTGTATAATATATGGAGCATACTCCAGATAGCATCAATCGATCATTTTAAAATAATTAATTCGGGCAACAATTAACTAACTAAATCAATAAATAATTGGCTTCTGCCGCCTTTTCTTCACATCTTTATTCATTCATAGATGAGCATAGATAATTAAAATGTATTGTATTTAGGTCACGGGCGATAATTACGTTACGGCAGCAACTACCTTTTTCTACCATTGCAGGATGAGTGACTTCGTGCCTTGAGTTATTTCCTTTGATTTTAGCTTCTGGCCTTGACCTGACCTGGGTATCAGTGACTCTGGCAATGCTTGGAAAATTCGCCATTAACGCTTCGTTCACTGTCATCTATATCTATGGACCAGAAATATACCCAACGGTCTTAAGGTAAGCATTATACAACATGAGGCTCATGGTATCATCTCCTGTTCACGAAAGAACATTTCTATGCTAAAATTTCAATCTTTACTTACAATTTCTGTTGCACGACTAATGGTCCAGTTGGCTGACAGTTGAGTAGAAACTGCGACGCTCATCTCTATAAATGAAAGACCTGCGCAACGCATGCGTATAAGCATCAACATCAGTTCTGTCACCCTTTCTGAAGATGCACAATTTCACATATTGGTTTTCTACAAAGTAGGGTGATCTGCGGGTATACCGGTGCCGAGGGTTTAACCGTACCCGAGGTGGAGGAAGAGGTGGAGGGCAGGTGGAGTTAGAGGAAGAGCTGGAGGAAGAGGTGGAGGTGGAGGAATTCTAATTTGTCAGCCTATTGGCCTAGTACTAGTAGGGATTGGTACTATGGGGAGGCGTACTAATAATGTTAGCCTAATAGCCTAATACTTGCGATGATGGTGATGATGTTTTAGGAACACTGGTGCAGGGATGGGGTCTTTTGCTGGACGTTTCGGGGGAATTATCTATCCATACATCAACTATCTGTCCAAAATGAACTTCGGATCCATCGGACGCCAACTTCCGCTCGTCATCTTCGGCATTTTGTCGGTCGTCGGCGGATTCATGGCACTTCCGCTTCCGGAAACGCGACACCGCCCCCTGCCGGAGACAATAGAAGACGTGGAAAACTACGAGGCATTTTGCAAGCGTCGAAGGCGACAATCACTAGATGGGGCCAAACATTCGGTAGAGGTCGGTAATGGCGAACTGTACGAGATGCAGTGATCTGTCAAAAGAGGGAGTTCGTCATCTTCTCCTTTAAGTCATCTTCTCCTATAATTTAATACAGTTCAGTGTAACTCTGGACGCAATTTTATTTCAAACTAGTTTGTTTAAAGCGATTTCAGGGTGTTTTAAGTAGTTTATGTCTAAAGTTTATGAAAAGTTTCGCTTCTTACTGTTTCAGAATAAGATCAAAAGATCTGTTTATAAATGGTCATGTTTGTAGAAGTGTGATTTCCAGTGTTTAAGTTGTTTGTTGTTGCGTCGTTTTTAATCTATGGAGCCTTTTAGATCGTTTTAAACTTAAATGTGTAAGTTCCTATTTCAATAATTTTGATACTTTTGGCATAATCTTTTGGCTTTAAAGCTGCTCCTAATTTCATTGACTGATTCGAGAAATTATAAATTTGATTGAGTACCGGTACATTTTCGGATAACGACATATCTGGCAGATTTTGTGTGACAAAATGCAATCTTTCGCATGGACTGTTATTGACAGCAAATGCCGAAATTTACAATAAATGGGTCCTTTTAAGAGTAAAATTGCACTAATCGGTAGGCCCTAAGCGAAGGGTTCTGGAGTTTTTTTTTTATAGGTTATCAACTGTTGGATATAGGACTTCCATAATTATGTTACGACGTTTCACGTGGTTTGATCAGCGTTCGTTCACATTGTTTTTGCTGTGAATCAGAAACGAATAACATGCCTTTATCAGTTTCGCGACTCTCGATATTTATAACCGGAGTGTCAATATTTATCTGTCACAGTAGCCTTAATTCGTTTCTGTATAGGCCTAATTCCATTAAAACACAGAGTTAACAAAGTGGTTATTTCAATAAAACGTCACAAATGGGAACCATACGACAGACATAGACCTATTTGTTCTGCTCGAAACATTTCTTGTCTTCTAGTTTCTGAACCTACGACACTCAAGTGAGACATCTCCCTGACAACGCTCCTGACGTCTTGGATATGGTACGCGAAGCTGAGGACAGACTGCTGACGGCAGTCAGCTGGAATACATCCCACGTCCTGCGGAGCTTGTTTCCGCCTGTCATCAAGCGTAGTTATATCCTTCGCCCTAAAACTCACGATTTTGTATTACCAGCTAAGGATGATAAGAACTACATACCATGCAAGGTTCTCTATAGGAGCTTGCTAAAAAAAAATAACCTCTGAATGAACAATAACCTACAGAATTCTACATTACTAGTCTCATTTCACTTTACCTTGGAACCGTGTTGCGGCTTGTCAACCTAATTTACATTAAACGAATTAGACGAATATATATATATATATATAAATTATATATATATATATAAGATCTTTTGGTCTTTATGGCCTTGCAAAGGCACTGAAAAGACGCTACATAAATACTAGGGAAGACATCTATAGTAATTACATTGCATCAGCAGAACATAAATACAAATGTATTAAGGTCGATCTGCCTATACGTTTCAATGCATTGCATGTCATGACGTCGTATCACATGCCATAGCACCTAATTCTCTTGCTTTGGTTGTACTCTGGTAAACAATAGAATAGACTCAAACCACTTGACTGATACTCGGTGGTGGGGGTCGATGAAACCTGAAGGCATAGTTTAGGCCTTCCTTCCGTCTGTATATAGAGAACGCCTTGATTAAAGATTTCTTCTAAGTGCACTTAATTTATTCAACTTCAACTGATGTTAACTTTTGACCGAACAAATAAGTCTATGAGTGAAGTATTTAAGTCCGTCGATCGTTCCTTCATAAGTGCATATAACTAGGCAGGTGCAGGTGCAGATGGCGGCTCTAGAGGGGCATCACAAGGGCCAGCGCCCCTCAAGTGAATGCCTGCTCCCTCGTGGCCTCTTCAAATGAAATCGTGTAGTTGTACTGGCAAATAAGAGAATAGGTTAAGAATTCTGTTAGATTGTCTATCCTTATCAACAAAACATAGCACTAACTCTTATTCACTTTAATTCTTAAAATATTCTACCGATCAGACTGAAAAAAATCCGCAATCGGACGAACAGCAGCTTTCTATCATACTATAAGACCATAATTAGAATACAGGACCGCCTCGCATCCAGACCTACCGGTACTCCTCTTGTTTTCCTCCTCACTTCGCCGTGCCTGCGTCGCATCTCCTCAACTGCGTCGCGTCTCGCAGTTTATATAGCACCTTTCCCGGGTCACTTTCGCGCGCCCGCGAAAGTCTACACTTTGTCCTTTCTCGGCTTGGTTCCAAACCATTGCGCCACTCATTAGTCACCTATGTAAAACCTCTTTATCTCGGTCCTTTCAAGTCCCGAAGTCCTTATAAGTATCCGTGTGCGTACCTCTGTCGTCAATGTCGACATTCACCCCTCCTTTTCCAGTCACGTAGGTCTCTATTAGTTATCGGTTTCTTCAACAGGCAATTATTAGAGATGTGAACTAGCGCTATAATAATGCCTAGCAATACTGCAATTCAAGCCATAATGGCCTATTCTAAATAATATACAATTCCAAAGATGACATTTACATAAAGTCTGTACCCGAATTATCTGAGTCGGCAGGCACACACGCACACACACACACACACACACACACACGCACGCACGCACACAGAGGTTAGTCAGGTTTTACGGTCACCAGTAGCTACCGGTTACTGTAAATGCACTTCGGGAAGTTCGGGTCACGACCTCTATGTCCACAGAATATTAATTGACCTAATTTATAGGCTTTTACGCATAGAGGTCCACGGGCTAAAGATGGGTCGCCCTAAATCTGCATTGCAAACGAGGAACAGACAGAGGCAGGCACAGTTACAATTAAGTCCATGATACCAATTGAGTCCGTCAGTCTCTGCTCGACTGTTTATTTGTCTGTCTGGGTTTATCCGTCTGTTTATTCACTCGCTGAGATCATTCTATGCGTCTGCGTTTTGTGCTTCACTTCTTGTGCTTATATATATTATATCTTACCTTACTATGTTTGTCATTTTCAAAGACAGCCACATAGAAAGAAAATTGTCTCACTATCTCACGGTCTCTCTGTCTATATGTATGCATGTATGTAAGTATGCATGTTTGTTTGTAGGTATGTATGCATGTATGTAAGTACGTGTGTATGTATGTTTCTGTATGCATACATGATACATGCACGTATTTATGTCTATATGTATGTATGTATGTATGTATGTATGTATGTATGTATGTATGTATGTATGTATGTATGTATGTATGTAGGTATTCTATTCTATTCTATTCTATTCTATTCTATTCTATTTATGGACTTATAAAGCGCCTCTCGCAGTACAACCTAATCAGAAGCGCTTCCAGTGCGAAGGGCCCCTCGAAAAAAGAAAAGTCTTAAGAGAACGAGCAGAAACAGTGATACCTCCAGATAACATTACAGCACGAGTTAAAGCAGGGAGGTCATTCCACAGCAAAGGTCCAACGGAGGCATAGGCACGATGCTGTGCTGTGGCAGTCCGAGACCTCGGAACTAGAAGGTCATGATGGTCAGAAGAGCGGAGAGGACGTCCAGAGGTAGCTGAGATAGGCCGTCTCATAAGATCACAGAGGTAGCGTGGAGCTTGACCTAAAAACGTTTTACACGTAAGAAAAAGAATTTTAAACTGAATTCGAGCAGTTAGAGGAAGCCAATGAAGGTCTTGAGTCATGAAAGTCGAAATATGGGAGAAACGAGGTAGGCGGGCAATTAAACGAGCAGCAGAATTAAGTACTGATTGCAGTGGAGCCAGGCGGAGTTTTGGTAGGCCCATAAGTAACGAGTTACAGTAGTCAATGCGAGAACAGACAAAGGCATGAACCATGGAAGAAAAAATCGGCGAGGGGACAGATCGTCGAATGGCACGTAGACGCCGCAAGTGATAAAAACAGGACCGAGAGAGATTAGAGATATGTGCAGAGAAAGAAAGAGTACTGTCAAGAGTAACACCCAGGTTACGGACATTTGTCGAGAAAGTAAATTGAGGGAACTGCTTGGCAAGTAAATCGTAATCAAGTTTAATTAGCTGTTGGCGAGTGCCAAGCCAGATCAATTGAGTCTTGGAAGAGTTGAGTGAAAGACGATTAGAGGACATCCAACAATTGAGATCAGCAGAAAGAGATTCAATAGATTGGGAAAGAGCAAGCTGACGAGAAGAGGGGCCATGAACAAAGGCCTGGACATCATCAGCATAGAGGTGACCAGAGGCTGAGTGTTTAGCAAAGAGAAGAGGAATATCGGCTGTAAACAAGATATAAAGAAGTGGACCCAGCACAGATCCTTGTGGGACCTCGTTGTGTGGGACTCCAACTTTAACAGGTACCCATGAGGTGCGGGAGTCTCCTAGAATAACCATTTGAGTACGATCAGTAAGATAGGAGCGAAACCAAAGAAGAGGAAGGCCACTAAGACCAAAGGAAATTTCAAGGCCATGTAATAGAATATCATGATCTACCATATCAAATGCTGAAGATGCATCAAAAAGTGCTAAGAGAGTAACGTGGGATTTATCCATAGCAGAATAGATGTCAGAGAGAAGAGAGAGAAGAGCAGTTTCAGTTGAGTGGTGAGCTCTAAAGCCAGATTGTCTGGGCGGTAGAAGGCCTGACTGCTCAAGGTAAGGAAGAAGTTGCAGAGAAACAAGTTCTAAAGTCTTTGAGAGAAAGGAGAGATTTGCAATAGGGCGATAGTTTTGGCATATGCTAGAATCCAGGTTGGGCTTCTTAAGAGTGGGAAACACAATAGCACGCTTCTGGGATGCTGGAAGGTGACCTTCTGAAAGAGACATATTAAACAAGTAGAGAAGGAAGGGAACAATGTCATCTAGTACATCTACTATAACAAACGGGGGAAGGGGGTCAAGTTCACATGATTTTAAATTAGATGTAGAAAGCAGATGACGCAGTTCAGGTTCAAGGATAGGTCGAAAGTCCTTGAACACCGACTCAGTGGTAGTGTAGGAAGGTGGTGGTGAACCAGCTGTGGAATTTCGGAGCCCATCCAGTTTAGTTGTAAGCATCAGTAGAAAATCGTCTGCTGAGAAGGAAGGATTCGCAGATGTACTAGAAGATCGACCCAATAGACCGGAGATAGTGGACCAGAGACGTTTTGGATTCTTTGAGTTCCTGTTGACCAAATCTTCCCAATACGCCGCCTCTTTCTGACGATAGAGACGGTGAAGGGAGCGCAGTTGATTGATCCAGACGAGACGATCGGCTGGATCTCTAGAACGACGAAAACGTCGTTCAAGACAGCGGGTTCGACGACGCAGTTGATGAGACTCTCGGTCGAACCAAACGGCAAGTGGCCGAACGCGAATCTTGAATCTTGATATGTATGTATGTATGTGTGTATGCATACATGCATGTATATCTTTCTGATGCAATGGATTCATGAGCAGTGTTTCTGCTCAAGCCATATTCGTACGAAAGATTCAAACCAGTGAATACAGCGGAACAACAACAACCGTTTAATAGAAACAGTGATAACTAAATAAACTCTACGATATGCATATCATATTGCATGTATGTACTGAGAGATGCGCTTGTTATAGCTCTCTGTGTATGTGTGTGCTTGTGTGCATGTGTGTGGTGTGTGTGTGTGTGTGCATGTGTGTGTGCATGTTTTTGTGTGTGTATGTGTGTGCGTGTGCGTGTGTGTGTGCATGTGTGTGGTGTGTGTGTGTGCGCGTGTGTGCGCGTGTGTGTCGATCATTAAAATTCAGTAACACGCGCTTATTTAAATATTATTTAAAACGATACGTGTTGTGTGGCGTGTGTAAACGCGAGGCCCGTTGATCGCGACATAGGCTTAGATATACACTTTGTTCTGTTTGGACATGTCTTGTGTATAGGTCTATGGTCATCTGTAGGCTGTCGGCCTATATTGCAATACATCGCTGGAGACGTATACGGATTAAGGCTCTCGGATGGTCATTCTTCTGGCGTTTTGAATAGCTGACCATCATCGCTGACCATAAACGCAAGCCATGGAAACGGTCCGATGAAGGCTGACTGAGAGATAGCTTGCCATAGCAGAGGAGCTAAGGCACGAATGCACACGATTGCATATCTCGCCACTTCGAGGGAACGCTGTATATATTATGTCTGATAACTTTTACTAACATTTGGAAAACAGAGGACTTAACCAATTTTGAATTGTGGAAGTGTAAGTATCAATTCATATATGAACCTGTTAACCTACCCAATGTAGTCAGTGGCTTCTGTAGCGCCAGGGTCGCAAGGCACATGCACTGGCTTCTGTCGATAGCGCGCGACGTCACGGAAAGAGTTTGTTAGGACACTTGGTGCGACATTGACAAATAATTGTCCTTTCTTCCATCCATGGCATATGGGTATCGATCCGTCAATCAATCCATCCATCCATCCATCCATCCATCCATCCATCCATCCATCCATCCATCATCCATCCATCCATCCATCCATCCATCCATCCATCCATCCATCCATCCATCCATCCATCCATCCATCCATCCATCCATCCATCCATCCATCCATCCATCCATCCATCCATCCATCCATCCATCCATCCATCCATCCATCCATCCATCCATCCATCCATCCATCCATCCATCCATCCATCCATCTATCATCCATCCATCCATCCATCCATCCATCCATCCATCCATCCATCCATCCATCCATCCATGCATGCATGCATGCATGCATGCATACATACATACATACATACATACATACATACATACATACATACATACATACATACATACATACATACATACATACATAAATACATCAATCAGTCAGTCAATCAATCAATTAATCAATCCATCATCCATCCATCCATCTCACAACACATTATTGCATACCTGCAAAAACTGCCTTGAACGATACCATAGTGTTGAAAGTATGTTTGAAACATTTTATGCAGCAGCGTTGATATCCGTCTACTTACTCATCCATGGATACGTTGGTCGCTCAGCAGTTGTCGCAGGTTTGCGGGTCATCCAACGGAAATGGATTGTCACTTGGTTCTGCAATGGACTTTAATAGCGATACGGATACATTAAACGTCGGAGACACATTTGCGCCAGATTCATGCGACCAAATTGACGCAATATTGAACAGAATCGATGCTGAACTCATCAACATGCAATCCAAACGGGTAAACATCGCTAGTCATTCGACAGTCACCCAATACTATTTAAATTGTAGTAAGGTATAAGGTCGACATAAATATCTGTAATGGCTACGAGAACTCGTTAAACACGGGCTCATGCAACCGCTGGCATTGAACACAATAGCAACTATTGTTATTATTGGATTAAGCAGGGGGCGACGATATAGACAACTTCGTTATGACAAGCGTCGTTTAAAGAAATCACCCAACTGCTCGATAGATAATAGAAGTTCAAATGAGAGATCCGACAAAAGAAATGATTTCTAGGAACTCATGGAATAATTTTGGAACCGCAGACTGATGGAAAGACATTCCCTATGGCAGAGGTATTATCTTCTGGAACATAATTCTTTCTTTAAGCTACCGGTACTTAGTCTGTGTTAACTTTTGAACCTGGAGGCCGGACCTGGAACAACGACAATTGTTCAACTAACATCTTTTATCAAATTCGTCGGATCCTGATTGGTGCAATAGGGCCTACTCAACCCGCTATACGTAGGCTATAAAATATGCTTATGAAGCATGTATAATATTATGCTTCAAATCTCTTCTGCTGCAAATAATGCATATTATGTATTATTTGCTACAGATGTGATTTCCACCTCACTATGCTCCCTCTAAATGTTTCAGTTCGCCCGCACAACTAGTTTTACAAGTATAAGCTTATTGATGCGTGGGAGCTGAGCTGGTTGCATTTGCAAGTGGACAACAAGATTACTTTTAAAATCATATTTGTAGACTTACGGGAGACGAAATATTTCTCACATCTGTCTATCTGGTATTTTATCTACAGAGTATCTACAAAACGTTATCATACTTATTATATGTTTGAACTGAAATCATTCTCTGAGGCTGTTCGTGTAGCATATATAGTAAATATTTTAGGCCTAACCTATTTTGGCAGAACCATTATTATTCTCTGAGATGAAAATGCAATTTGTGTGTGTGTGTGAAAACAGACCCCATCAGTGGATTCGAAACACAAGAGAAGGCCTAACAAGACAGAGCGTGCCATGTTGAGCGAACAAGGCGTTGTCTTCGACACAGGAGACGAAACCAATTCGGAAATGAGGATCACACTAGGCAAGAACCCACGTGAATTGTTGCTTAACTTGCGTTTCGTTTCAGCTGAAGAATGGTCGGTGGTGCACCCTGAGAGGGGGGAATTTAGGTAGCAGTTAGGCCTAATCGAATCCGCGAGAATAGGATTTTATTGTTACATAAGATTGTATCAGGCCAACACACCAATATCTGGCATTTTATGTATGTATGTATATGTATTTACGTAGGCCTATGTATATATATATGTATGCAAGTATTTACCATGCATGTATATTTTTAGAAGCGCCATCAAATCATGTTGCTTAATGTTAAGTGCGCTTCACTTCTTCACGGCGTCAAGAGAAGATAACATAATCAGAACAAAGACCTTTACTTGACCGTCTTCAGATATATTACCTTCTTTAGACACCACTTTACAGATCATCTCTATTTTCAAAATCTAGCCCTACAGGTCTCTCTTATTTAAAAGTCTTGCTGCGAATCAGAGTAAGTCTAACACGCTGGATGATATATCTAGTCGCTTTTCGTAGCCCTACGTAGGCCTACAGGATTTGAAATCATAGCCCGTCTACCCCGTCATACTGTAGTCCAACAAGACTAGTGTAGTAGACTATGCCTAACGATCTATCTGCCAGTAAGCCAGTCTTATCTAAATATGAAACAGCAATACATCTGGTATACATATAGATTAACTGATTATAAGTCCATCTATTTCATTTGATTATGGTAGTAGGCCTATGGGATTTTTCACAAGAGCGATTCCTAGAAGACGGTTTGTATCAGCATAAGCCTTTTTTGAAGAGACGCTGGTAACCTTTGTATAGGCCCTATGGCCCTATGGGCCCCATATAATATGAAAGTGATTGAATATGGGCCATATTCAATCACTTTCAACAGCAGAATTTTAATCAGATTTTTCTTAACTTAAGCTGTACGGTAGTCTGTATTCTGGACAGGCCTAAGGCCGTTGCGTAGGGCATAATAGATGGACTGGCTATTTATTACTACATGCACTGTATACGTATTTGAGATGTCTGGGCAAGTGCAAGTTTATGCCTGTCCGTTGAGGTCTTGTAAGGCGTTCCATACAAGATAGGGCCTATACATAGGCCTATAAGCTGTAGGCTAGCAGTTTCTAAGCCTACAGTTTCAAGCTGCATTCTGCCGTGCATAGGGTCAATTTGCGCGCGTTAATTAGGCCTAATAAGACATATTTACTGCATCAGACGCTGGTAGGCAAGCATAGGGCCTATAGCCTACTGCTTATGCAAATGACAGGCCTATACTGTGTAGGTCTCTTATAGGCCTACGGTCCGTTGCTACGTGTTATTTATTGTATTATATTTTATACATTTTCTACTTCACACGTTAAGCCTAGACTGCAAGTATTTTATCTGTGTGTCAAGAGGACCATTCGCCAATCGCTGCAATGCACCAAACATTCCATTGTTTCAAGCAGTGAAAGACGAGTCTACATTGACACACATTAATAATATCAGTGGCGCACTCACTCCATACATATTTAATGCGCAGATTAGAATCAGATTATTTTATTGTACGGGGTTCAAGCACGCTTAACTCTCCTTACAACCCTACACAGAGAGTAGGCTATAGAACTTCTGACTTCTGAACTTCCTCGCAACCCTCCCAAAGGTCCACTCAGGCTTTCATTCGCCAGATGGCGTTGGTAAAATGAGCAGTAGGACGTGATGGGCGCCTTGCATGGCTGTCAAACAATTAAATTTGACTCCTGTAAAAGGCTGTAATCATCCGTTCATCCGGCCTGCTATGAATTGTAATCATACTGCGGTGTGTCAGTTAATAAACAAAGATTATGTAAACAAGACGCGATAGCCGATGGGCCTACTTCCTATCCGTCAGAGGGCCGGCTAGGAATAGTAGGCCTAACACACGCGCAGCAGCATTAAGGTTTTACTATCTCCCTTGGAATAATGCGGTTAAATGTGGATAAAGCTTTATTCTGAGTTATTTTGCAAATATTTATTGTTTGCAGAAGATCTAGCGAGGTTAGCCAGCTTAAAGTCGAGTTCGTTAGATAAGCCATCTGATGAGGGAAATGACACTGGGTTAGGCAGCGCCAGTGTCAATGATGATCCTACGGAAGACACTCTTCAGTCGTCTGCTGCTCTCGCAAAAGCAAAGGCCAATAAGACAACGCAAGAATTCGGTGAGCTTTAAAAGCGACATTATTATTTCCAAATAATTATTTCCTTAATAATTGTGCAAAGTTGCTGCTGTGATTAGGTGTTAGGGCCTAGGATAGGATACACTGTATCTAGCTTAGACTATCTTAATTATAATGGAATGCAAAGTGTATAGAAGGAAATGTATATTGATAATAATAGAGTATGCATCAAAATGGGATATATATAAATTATATATATATATATATATATACATATATAAGTTATTGGATAACATTGGATAACGCGTTGGATAACATCTGGCGAAGAGTGCGAGAGGTACCGAGTTCGAACCCCGTTAGGGCGGATTTGCTTTGTAGGCTGCTATTAGCGCCGTGTATTACAGGCTGTCTGTTCTGTTAGTAGTTAACTAGTTAAGATTGTTTCAATTGCATAACATGTAAATGTACAGCGCAGTGCGTTTGTCAGGCGCTAAATTAAAGAAAAGATATTATTATTATTATTATTATTATTATATTGTATTTGACTATTTATGTATTATATATATATATATATATATATATATATATATATATATTTAGGGCCTATATAGGAAACACTGTATCTAGCTTAGACTATCTTAATTATAATGGGTCTAATGCATCATCCATAATAATTGAGTATATCGGCCAATGGGATATATATATATATATATAAATTATATATATATATATATATATAAGTTATATATTGTATTGATATATTTATGTATATATATATATATATATATATATATATATATATATATATAAGTTATATATATTATATTATATATTGGCCTCTTGATTAGAGTTTCAGTGGTAGCAGTTATTGAATTCTTTAGTACAATTGTCTAGATTCTCAACTGTTGCCTAAAGTTATTGTATGGGTTTGAGATGCACTGGAGTCAGCACTGATGTTTGTATGCAAGTAACAAATTTCTTTGTGAATGTGAAGAATGCTTGTAAGTAATCTGCAATATTAAATGGCTATTCTGTAGACAAACAGTATGAACATAGTTGTTTTTGATTAACATTCTGTTAGTAGATTGTTTTCTGTCTGTCTTTAGGAGCTGATAGAAGTCGAAGGAGCAGTGGATGTAGTAGCCTTGCTCAACATATCAACGTCCGGTTCCAGCAGATGATGTCTTCTGATTTTGATGATTCTGGTTGGTTAATTTTGTGTATTCCTTCCATTATGCTTCCCAGTGACCTGAATAATATTATTGGGTTCAAGGAAGAAAATCATTACAAAGAAATATGTGCATACATCAAAAATGCTATAGCTATAGAAAGACAAGACAGATATATTCTGCTGCAATAATAGCTACATGCATATGAACCATGAAAATGGGACCAACAAGCACAGTGAAGGGTAACAGAATGGATAAAAATTGCTCTTCAAGAGATAATGGCTATTATTTCAGTGGATGGCCTTGAAAGGTGGTTTTGAGAAACGTGACATACCTGAAGGCTGAAATGTAGCTGTTGACTAAAGAAAATTTGTCAATCTTTAGAAAACAGAATATGCATAACTCAAAAGAAGGAGAATGTTGTCTCAACAAAAACCAGGAGTCTGTAGCAAGATATTGTAGAGATTGACATTGAACTTTAGAATTCTGTTCATTCCTATTTGCTTCAGAGCGAGATAGAGCATTTCCGTGAATTGTGGTCAGAAACTTGTACAGTTGTCAAGCATCCTTGGGCATCTGCAAGGAGTTTTGTGGTAATGGTTGCTTCATAGATTTAACCATTACGTCTGTGGGCCGCATGTATTGTGTATGAATGAACTTCATTATGTCATGTTTTTGTAATTATTCTCACTAGGATTTAAATTTTTCTTTTGCACTTTGTTTACTAAATCTGATGATGCAGATTCAACTAGGAATTTTAAACAAGAGGATCAGACTGATCTTGACTCCATCCGAACGGAAGAACTGGAGCTGGAATTTTGCAAGACACTTATTACCCAAGGTTGGTCGTAAATGTTACTGTTTTGAACTGAATATATTTGTGTAGCTATTATGTGACATGGGCAGATACATGTAGCCTACATCTGTTAGAGTCTAAGAAAGGCTTTTCTTTCTTTTCCCTCTCTCTCTGTTTAGCCCTTCATATAGAGCAAGTGATATGGGGAAAACATTATAATGCTGTCTGTGCGAGTTATGTGTTAAAACATGCCTTTTAATGAGGTCATGTTATCCTGAGTTTTCTACAGAAGAACTAATTTTGTGATATCAGAATTTCTTGTCATTACAAAGCATGGTATAATACGTCCTCGTCATGGGCGTATTGGGACTTTTAAGGTCACGTTCTGAAGGAATGGTAAACGTTTTGTGTTAGTAAGATAAGTGTATATAAAATAAGGTATGCCTCTATGTAATAGATTTAGCACAATCTCTGTTTTGCATTGTGCAATTTCTAGTTGTGTTTCTTTCTCTTTTATAGCTCTGTTTTTCAGGCCTTTCGTTCTTAAATCAAGTTTTATAACAGAAGTTAAGTTCTCTTCATGCCAATTGCTAGCTCCACTCAGCTAACTTAGGTGACTGATGAGTGTTATCTGAAAGTATTTATCATGTGTTTGCAGATGGACCAGTGTCTTCATTGAAAAGTATCCAGAAGAGACTAAAGCCTCCTCAGTTGTCACCATCATCAGGAAGTACGCGGCAGAAGAGACTGTCAGCTGCGAGTGAGACAGATTCTATTGCCACAGAGAATTTTGATGGTCGTTTCCAGGCGCTTCTTGATCCGCAGAATGTGAGAGTGGCTGCTGTTGGCACATTTCCTGCCCATAAGGGCACTGGTGCTGTTAATTCTTATGGCACAGAAAGCAATTTTCTCGGTAAGGAAAATCTCATAACCCATTTTCTATAACTGAAGGATATCATGTACTGGTAATCACAAATCATCTTTTTTCATTGAACTTGTGACAAGCTCATTAAGCATTAACACTGCTATAGAATATGTACAGTTTAGAACTTGCATATTTATCTTCTCTCACTTGTGAGGAAGAAAATTATGAAATTATTGGTACTTAGATTCAAACTGTTTGCATGATTTTATGCAAGTTACAAATTTTCTTATTAGGTAATGATCTTGTATACCATCTTCTGTTTTTACAGAAGCATTAAAAATGTTGGATTGTGGAACAAAAAAACTCATTTTTACAGAGAAATAGAAAAATTGGTAATTGTAATGTTGGTGTTCTAGATGATGGTGATGGTGAAGATGATGAAGAGCACGATGCTGTATCACTGCAAAATGTGTTGGAGAAAAGATACCAGGAGCTTATCCAGCATTCTTTCACCAACGGTAGGCACTATGATGCTATATACTTATTGCATTTAATATACATTTTATACACATGTGCACCTTGCAGCTGTGAATAGTTCTCAGCATTCTTGAAATCAGTGTTGTTGCATTTTCATTGATTTGAGAGTTTGTAATGGAGTTTCATATAAAAACTAGGTAATGATCTTGGTGGGGCACAGTGGTGTAGGGGTATGTTCTGTGCCTTGCAGCTGGAGGGTTCGGGTTCGAATCCACCTCAAGCCGTCGCGTAGGGACCCTGGGCAAGTCCTTCACTCGCAATTGCTCATGCGCTTCGGCGTGAAACTCCGATTCAGTGTCCGCGCTGTAGTCGGGAGCACCTCTGAGTAAAAATCTTGAAGGGGTGCTATAACAAGTGCTCACTGCTCATACATACATACATAAGCCAGAAGTTTAACTTTGCATTAATATTTCATTATTCTTAATGGGCATTGTCTGCAGGTCAGATTACTCATTTTCTGAAGATTATCATAATTATTATGCAATATTTAAATAGCTAATAATCGTATGTGTCTTGGTGGTTGATTGCATTTGCCATTTACCCCATGATTGAAATTCAGATTTTGTCTATGAGAGGTTTCCACTTGTTGGATTGTTGTTCTACTAACACTTCAACCTAAATACTGTTCAACCACAGTGACATACCTTTAACACTTTAAGACGAGCTGCTTTGGTTTGCCAGTCGCTTTTAATTCACTCTCATTGTTAAAGTGCTAAAGAGTGCTGTATTTATATAGCACCTCTTCAAGACACTATACAAGAAGCTAAATTTATGACTGTGGACTGTAGTTTCCCTTTGAAAAGCAATGTTGAATTGGTACTTTGCTTGTGTATTAGGATAATAGAGCTTAAATTATATCTTATTGCTGCCAGGGCTGGTTATGTTGACCTTACCTTACCTTATCATTGTCCAGATTTGATGAGATTTATACTAATTTCTGATGATTGTTACTCACAGGATTTTTACAAAGACCTGATTTGAGTGGCCAGGATGAGTTGAATTCCACTTCGGTGGAACGTAAGACTGTAAAAGCCTTAGAAAAAAGAGCAGATCCACCTGGTAATACATGGACTCAAAACAGGAGTCAGAACACTTCCTCCACTGCTCTGAATACAGTACCCTCTGGGTGAGTTTTTCTTTTCATTTATTCAAGGCATAGACTGAGAAAACATCATGTAGCATAGATTGAGTTCATGGTACACCCTACACTATTTTACATGTATCTTATATTTTCATCCTATATTTTCTATGAGACATTGCTTTCTTAGTAAGAATTTTGTCCCTAGTGTAAAGCCTTTTATTCACAGTTACTCATCTTTGTGAGCTGCTTCTATGAATTATTCAGTGGTTTTATGTAATTCTGCAAACAAAGGCATGGATATCGATATCAGCTTACTAATAAATGATATACATTATACAATGTTGTATGTGCAGAGTGACGAAAAACGCATCAAATGTGTCCACTGACCAGGATCTCAGTGATGACGATAGGACACTAGATTCTGCGTCTTCCAGGATTATGATGGAACTACAAAACCAGAGGTCTCTTCATTCACAGCGAAATAGTATAAGGACAAAACCAGTCAAGGCATTTCCACCACCGAACAATTTTCAACTTCAAAACAAGGTTCTTGATGACAGGAAACCTAGAAAATTGTCTTACTATGTTATATAGATTTTTATATTAAAAAGATAAATATTACTTTAAAAATAATATCACATTTGCACAATCTGTATAAGTCATTTTGCAAAAAAATGTAAGATGCATTATGAGCATTTCACTTTCCAAAGATTTTCAAACTAGCTGAGAGCAAACAATAATTGTCCAGTTAGTTTTGTTTTTTAGCACCATTTTAATCCTTTTTTAACACCATTTTAATCCTTGGAAGGCATAACCTTTTGATTCATTGTTTGACCGGTATGTGCAATAATTCTATGTAGAAATCTAACAGTTAAGCAATGTTTTGTATTAATTCTATAGGATTATTTGTATTTCATGGGATTAATATAAGTTTAGTTAAAGTCTGTTGCATGTTATTCCTATTTCCTTTTAGATTGACCTTGAAGTTTCCCTCAAACTACAGGATGAGCTTAAAACTCTTCAGTCTCAGATCAAACAATGTCTTCAGGCAAGACAGGTAAAATCAACATAAATATTCATTTATATAAATATTTTTAATTCAGATTTTTCTTATCACTGTGATATCTTGAGCCTTGACTGCTTAAGAAGTAAAATTTTTGTTGTCTACTAAATATGCCATGTTTGCTACATAAATCTCACTTGTTTTCTTCAAAACTTCTTGGCTTTCAAGCACTTAGATATTCATTCATACTCGTTCATGTTGAACATTATATAGGACCCCTTAAATAAAATACTCCAAGGTGCTCCCAACTCCAGGACGGCTAAAATGGACAGTCTTAAGGTGAGAAAAGAACATAGGAGAGAAGGTCCTGGGAAAGAGGCAAAGCTCCAAAGGGAGTCCCTTCCAGGTCGAGGCACTCACCAACGAGAAATTGCGGTTCTGCCTAGTCGAGGTACCGGCAACAGGGACAAGGAGGAGACCCTGTTCAGATGAGCGGAGGGATTGAGAACTCCAGCACTAAGGACAGAGCTTGCAAAGATAGGCAGGAGCGAGGCCTAGTAAGCATCTACTACATCTCCTGGCAGCTGACTATCTGCACCTGAGATTCACATTTCAGTTTGACCATGCATGCATTACAAATTAATTATAATAATAATAATAATCTGCATTTCTCATTGAGGTCATTCTTTTAGGTAACCCAGCTACTGTGACTAGTGAACTTTTGCTGGCGGAAATTGCCTATATCTATAACACTGTGAACTTATGTTGTGCCTATAACATGATTTTGAAATCATTCACTTTCACCAATGCTATCCTGGTTGCACTTCAACAAACATAAGTATTGATAGGCTGCACATGAATTTTCTGGAGTGTTAATTTGCATGTTATATTACCTATTACCAAGGTAGCTGATAAAATTATTGTTGCATCATCAGGATCTACTGAAAGAGATTGCAGTTCATCAAGACATGGCCTCAAAGTACGGAGAAGAGATCAAGGTCATTGAGCACCAGGTCAAGGACAGCAGGGCCAAGGCCGAAGATGCCAGGTCATTGTCATCAAGTGTCTGATTCTTTGGTAGTTCGACCATTAGATGGCAACTGGATTAATCGGAGTTATTTTTAATTTCCTGTTTCATTTTTTAATTAAATTGATTTGGTTTATGGTAAATCTGATTTATTTTATTTTACAATGATTAATTTTATCACCACCAATTTTTTATATATTTATTTCATATTTCTACTTTTATTGATTCAAAGGAATTGGTTTGAACTGATTACACGTTAAGTCAATTAATTGTGCTTTTTATTGTGAAATGGTTGCTTAAACTTGCTATATTTAATGTGATTGGGTTCGAAAGGTAGGTTTATATTTTTAGTTTAAGTGATTGAATTTAAGATTTATTGTGGCCAAATAAACTTTGATTTCTAGGACTTCTCTGATGTTGATGGAGTTTAAACGTGAGTCTGTACAGAAGCAGCTGGAGCATTTGGTGGAGGAGGTGGATGAGAAAGAGCATCACATTCAGGAGCTGGAAAACTCTGGAAAAAAGCTACAAGAAATTGGATTTACCACAGAAGAGGTAAAGCAGATCTTAGCAACTGGACTCGCACGTCCTGCTTAGCCTATTCCCACCTAGTGTCCATAGGTCGTATAGTCTGCGTCCTAGCCCTCACAGCTTCGAACTCCCGAGAAAGGATGAGAGAAATTACATTTCCCGAGTACTTTATAGACACTTGACCACGGCCCCCATTATCTGACTCCGATTGAATTCTTTGCTTGTTTATTTGATTTGATTTTGTATTATTCTTTAAGACAATATTTTTCTTTCTTTGTAAATGGCTGTGGTATGTCAGCAATGAGCTCAATAAACGAATATATGATATTATAGTTTAATATATCTACTGTAACTGGCAGACTGTGACTACTTAGTTTTGCATTGGTAATAAAACATTTTCTGGTACAAACTTCAACACATGTACTGTTTTGAGTGCTTAAATTGGAGTGCTTGGATCAATTAAGTTGTAGTGTATTGCTTAATATTATTACTCGATAGATTGTACCTTAGTTAAGATTGTTTATAATGTACTACTGTGAACATTATAATGTGTTTTGTTTTGATTTTGTTTGTTTGTTTGTTTTAAATCTTGTACTGCAATGTTTTGTTATTTAGTTGTTTGGCTATGATGTAGCCCTGAAATTGTTATTTAAGTTGAATTTTCTATAACTATATGATCATAAAAATCGTCTTGCCATCAGTAAATGTAATATGGAAAAGGGGCAGCCCTGCAATAGCGGATTATTATTTTATCCTTTAGGGCTGTCCTGTTGACGGCATCAGCAGATTAACATTTTTTTTAAATGACTGATTGTTAATTAATTGTGCTGTTGTTGATTCAATAAACGGCTGATATATATATATATATATATATATATATATATATATATATATATATATATATATATATATATATATATATATATATATATATATAAGTAGTCGGTTGAAATCAATAATCAATTATGGCTGGTTAGTCAGTTGAAAGAAAGAAAGGTTCAACTCAATGATGTTCTTAACTAAATAATAGCATTGCAATTTAATAAGATCAATATGTAAACAATTCGATGAAACAGTGTTAAATGAAGTATGGTTAATCCTTCAAGTAACTATTCCACAGCTTCTTAAATTGGGTGTATGTGGGTGCATTCCGAATACTCATCGGTTACTGCATTCCAAATTTTTGGACCATTACAACAAATTGAAAATCTACGATAATTAGTGCGTGCATATATGACATATAAACCACCAGAAGAAGACCTTGTACAATGACCATGCATCTCTACTATCTTAGTAAAATAGTTTGAAAATGAATCAGACAGCAAGTTATTGACAAATTTATAATGAAATTACCCAGTTAATAGCGATTTATGTTTTCAAAGTTCATAATATTATATTCTCGGTATCCGTATTTCAGATTGCTTACCCTTCATAGCTTGACTTCTGGTTTCTCTGACATAATATTGGATTTCGACCTGGCTTCTGGATTATGGATTATGACTTTGTTTACAATGTCACTTGAAGTGACCATTGATTGGTGCTTTACCGATTATGGTAACAGCACTATTACAGTCATTAGTTTATATAGATTACAATGTAAAGCTAGCTGATTGCTTTGGATTCATGCTGAATATATTGGCATTCTTCTTCTTCAGGATAGTTTGTTCCTGGTATGGATTATCATTTTAGGTGACAAACATGATCTCTGAACGAGAGGAGCTAAGAGAGAAGTTGAAGCTTCTGGAGGCTTCTGTTGGAGATCACTTCTCAACAGAACAGAGCCTAAACACTCTTAAGGAGACTATCATGGCAGAGAAGAAGAAATACAGAGAAACACTCAATGGCCTTCAAAGAGTTTGTTATTTCTACCTTATAGTTGCTCCTAGTTTTATTAGACCTATAATAGGTTGCCTTTTTTCAAGCTCTCATATTATTCTGTTTAGACTATTTTGCTGTTTGTGACTTAGATTGTCATTTACTTGTGCTGTAAGTTGCATTTTGTAGGCTAAGTTAACCTCTAAGTAGAAGTGAACAGAGTTATGTGTCAAATGACAACTGCCTTTAGCTTATTGTATAGTATGCTAGTGTTTGCTCCTCTTGAAGTCTTTTCCACTTGGGTATTTTTGTGATTATTTAATGTAATTTTTTCTGTTACACTGATACCTAATGATGTACTAAGCAACTGTGCACAAAAGAACGTGCTTAACTTACCAACACAGAAGATAAAACATCAGTTGCTGTCCCTAAGCAGTTGCAATTGAAGGAATTGCTCAAGGTCCAAATGCAAAAAAATTAAACATCAGTTGATGCAGTAAGTAATTTATGCATACATGATTTGCTCAAGGTTCCGACTTAGTTATCATCAAAGCTTGCAGCGGAATAAGACTCAACCTCTCAGCCACACTCTGATTCAGTATCAGAATAAAATAATATTCTCAACCTAGATGCTTCTTTGCTTTTGGTTTGTAGGAGTTGGAGTTGAAACAGACAACAATTAAAGAACTAAATACTACACAGGAGGAACTTATCCACAAACTGAAGCAGTTTGAAAAGAGGTGTCAAGATGTAGAGCAGGAGAAGAAAGACTTGATTAAGGTAGTTGACATCACTTTTTTGCTGTCATTTTTTATTTAACTAAATATTTATGCAAATTATGTGATGCTATTATTTGGCAAGAACATTTGTCCAGGCTTTAAAAAAGATATTTTTGAAGACATTACAAAATGAAATTCATTGGCATGGTTACCTTGCCTTATCTTACCTGAAGTGTGCTCATTAGTTCTTAGGTCAATGCATTCATTATCCATAGGCCAGTCATTTGGTTTGCTGTTTTTTGGTCAATTATTCAGCCTGTGTGCCTTTCCTTCTGACTCCATCTCCATCAGCAGTGTATTCCAGTCAGTGACCATTGATGTTTTAGAGCCAAAGTCAGGAGTCATGCTCAGCAGAGATGCAGGTGAAGGCAGAGCTTTCCAGCATCAGGGACCATGCTGTTGGTCTCCAACAACGTCTGGATGAGGCACTGGAACAGCTGCAGATGGTGAAACTGGAGACTTCCAGAAAAGACGAACATAGCTATCAACTCAGGTATTTTTATGTATATGTTTTAAGACAAAGAATGGTAACATCTCGTTAACAACATTCCTCCTAAATGGAAATCCTAATTTATTGGTAAAGATATGATAACTGCTATTCAGAATTCATGAACAGTTTTAACTGTGCACAGCTTGACAACAGATTTGCAATTATGTGTGATACAAATTGGTATCTACCTTATTGTTTTGCTCAAACATAGTGGGTATAGTGTTACTATCTGCCATGCATTTATTCAAATAAGTAGGGCCAAAAAGGTTGACTGACTGGACTGTATGCAGTTACATTAATACATTACATTGTCCTATGTAACTACTTGAACTCTAATATTCAAGAAACTCACTAGATTCGATTGACTGATTTTCATCTGCTTCAGGGAACAGTTGGAAACGCTCAAAGAGGAACTCAACAAAGAGAGGGATCTTCGGGACAGTCTGGTTGAAGATAATGTGAAGAGTCTGAAAGCCGTTATCTTGGAAAAAGTACATAACACTCTTGTTATTATATCTTAGTGGTGCTTAGACTAATGCATGGCCTATCTGACCTACGATATGCTGTTTTCGTTTCTGCAGATAACTTCTAGAATAATTGGTAACACAACTTGCATAACCTAATGGTTCTACAAGTTATAATGACTTTCTGTCTCAATGCTACCAATCAGTTGCTTATTAGGTTTTATCTTTGTTACAATATCCCTCTGTTTAAGCATCATAACAATTCTTGAACAGGTCTAGTGACGTATGTAATGCATTTGCTGGTGGCTTTTATTTTTGGTTCTCTTCATGTATTTTAGAAGTTTTCAATTTTAATCCGGTCTCAGCTTCATGAGTGGATGTAGAACTGTATCAGTTGCTTTGTTAACCCTGCTGGAAGAAATCCTTTAGCCATTGACAAATTTCAGTGCTGCTCTTGGAAAGATGACAATTCCGCACTTTTTCGGTTCCTCCACCATCAATCAATCAATCAATCAATCAGAATTTACGTAGCGCCCCTTCAGGATCCCTACTCAGAGGCGCTCCCGACCCAGGCCATACGGAAGAATGCAGTCTTCAGCAGTTGGTGAAACTGAGAACAGTTTGAAAGGTGTCGTAAATCTAGTGTTAGCCCGTTCCAGGTTTTTGGACCAACCACAGAGAAGGAACGGCTCTGCATTGTTGCAGAGCGGGCGAATGGGACCGCCAAGTCACCGTGGACAGAGGAGCGCAGTGCTCGGCGGTCCGTGCAAGTAGAAAGAGGGCGGCATAGCTCACGCAGGTAAGAGGGTGCCCAGCCTGCTAAGCACCGCCACACCAAGGACGCGATCCTGTATGAGATGCGCTGAGGGAAAGGAAGCCAGTGCAATACCTCACGCATATACTGAGATATGCGGTCGGTCTTACCAAATCCGCCAATGAGTCGAGCCGCAGCCCGGTGAACCCGCTCCAGCCTCTCGATTCGAACCCGCGGGAGACCAGCGTAGATGGAGGCGCAATAGTCTAGGCGGCTCAGCACAAACGCGTGAACTAAGGAGACTGCTGCTTTAAAAGTCAGAGAGCGAGCAATGACCCTGAGCTGCCGCAACTGGTAGTAGCAGCTGCGGCAAACTTGATTTATATGAGGTGCAAAGGTGAGCTCTTGGTCCAATAGCACCCCGAGGTCACGCACCACCAGAGAAAAGGACATAGTGGGGAATTCAGCTGAGAGAGCGTTTCGGTCTAGCTTGGCCAGCTGTTGCCTGGTGCCCAACCAGATGAAATGGGTTTTTTGGGCGTTGAGGCGGAGCCGGTTAGAGGACATCCAATCTGCGAGGGCCCCCATTGCCTGCTGCATGGTGCGGGCAGCCCCGATCGCGGCGAGGGGAGCGCAATGCAGATATGCCTGTGTGTCATCTGCATACAGCTGGCTTAGCACACCGTAGGAAGATAAGAGAGTCCCAATGTCAGAAGTGTAGAGCAGATATAGTAAAGGAGCCAAGACAGAGCCTTGCGGGAGCCCAAATGGAGTCAGGGCCCAGGGGACCTGCTTGCTCCCACAACCACACTACTGGACCGCCCAGCCAAGAAAGATGTGATCCAATCAAGCGGACGGTCAGCGAGTCCAAAAGAAATAGAGAGGCGTTTGATAAGGACATCATCGCCAATCATCCACCATCATCTGCCTCAGGCTCCTCTATCCATCACCCCCAAGGCTTTCCACTCGAGACTAAAGTCTCTGCTTTTCAAGAACTCTTATCCTGACTCATCTGATCCTGTACCTTCCAATCCTCGACCTAAAAGACACCCGCCTTAACATCTCTGTGCCCTCTCTGATCCTCTGGAAACCGGACTCGGACCTCCCTCGGACTACTCTTTTGGACAACCCTCTGACTAGACGCAGCGCTCGTGAATAAACTGGTGCCCTGCGCTTGGCTTTCAGTGGCGCTTTAGAAGTTTGGAGATTACGATTACGATTACGATTGACTGGGACTGGCTGCTGTCATTTTGTACAAGGACCAGATCAATACAGCCACAATGGGCATGTGTAGGTAAATTAGGTGACATGTTGCTTCAGACCAAAGCTGGCGATGAGCCTATTTAGATGTTCATCCCAAAGACATATAATATTGACCATGTGGAGATTATAGTCTTCTATCTTGAACAGCTGATTGTTTTAAAGGTAACCAGGGTCTTGAGGGAGGTTGTAAACACCTGAATAAATATCAGAGATCACGGCTTAAATCAAGGTGGGAAGATGGTGATCAGGCCCTGAAGGATTGAATTGGACCTCAAGGGTAGTAAGGGTCACATCAAGTTTCACATGTTTTGCATACAGTTCTACTCAATGGAAGACACCAACATCCTCACAAGTTAGCAACAGTCATTCATTTATAGTTGAGCTCATTAGAAGGCATATATGGAGAAGTCTTGCAATGTGTTTCTGTCTGGGTCTAAAACATTTGTATCATTTTTTAAGGAAATGGCTTTGGAAGCAGCAACAGCTGATGCTGAAAAAAAGTTTACGGATAAGTATGAACAAGAACAAGATCTAAAGAATATTGAGAAGCACTATTCTGACCAGCTTGCCGCAATGCAGGAACAGTTAACAGTAAGTTCGCCAATCACCACAGTGCTTTGTTCAGAATTTGTTTATGTTTATCATGTTTCTGTACGAGCATCTCTTAAAAAGTTGAATCTTTCAGCAAAACCTTATGATTGTTTATTGATATGGATATTTGACAGACTGAAACATACAACCAAATATTTTAGTTTTCGTTACAGCATAGTTAAATGACCCCAACAGCAAAATTATGCGTAGAACAAATGAAGTTGTGTGACAGGATTCTCATATGATATTCTTTAATATTTCAAACTGGGCTTCATTTGTTTTACATATGGGACCATGTGTAGGACATATGAAGCCCATATGGAATATTAATGCCAATTGGGTTTCTTGTGTCCTACACAGGATGTTTCTGTTGGGGGTAAGGCAAGTGTAAACTTGTTAAGCAACTGTCCTCATCATCACCTGTGGCACGTCCCTCTCTATAGCATTGCCGATTTCCACAACATTCTGCAAGCTGTCTCTATTCTGAGCCCGATTTTAGGCTATGTACAATCCAAAATTCTTCTGGCACAGGTCAGCTTCTTGGTGGTGCAGGTATCCAGCTGATCACTTCCAACCTCTTAGAAGGCTTGAAATTATAGCTGATAGAGCTCTAGCATGGTCCTGTTCACAGTCACAATGTGTGAAGTGTCCAAACAGCCAAAGCCTCATAATTATATCATATCTGTCAGTGGAGTGTGTTTCATGGTAAATAGACCTCCGCATTGGGTACATGAGCCATATAGAGAAGGCACAGTATTCTCGTCACGCACCACTGTTGCAAGACATGGAGCTTCACCTCCAGGTCTTAAGTTAGCATCCATGTCTCGGCTTTAGACAGGAGGATACTGGAGAGGCCATATGTATGCCTTGAAAAGGCAAAGTTTGGTATTCAGCCAGAGGCTTCAGATCCCTCTTTGTAGATTGCTCATGCAATGGCCACTCACCACCGTACATCAGGTCCTCTGTTACCACAGACCTCAGCAAGAGAACTGAAGTAGAGGAACTTGTGAACCAGCTCCATCTGGTTACCTGCTGCCTGTATGTAATCTTAAATTTGGCATGGGTCCAATGTAGTATGGATTTATGTCTTTGCCCAATGCCCAGTTGATTTAATCAATTTAGCAAGCTCATGAAGCAATCGTGTAGAGGTTAACATTGTTGATTTAGGATTGTATGATATTTCTACTAAATTTTGGATAAAAATCAAATAGCAGAGCACCAAATTCTTTCTTTATGATCTTGAATACTTAGTGACAAGTGGACAGGAATTCAAACTTTAGGAAACATCATTCAGCTGCATTACTATAAAGCTATCCAAATAATTTACTCTTCAGCATGGTATCTTCCTCAGCAGGATAACTGAAGATAGTAGATTAATGCTTTTGATCAAATTGTCAGTAATTTCTGTTCTGGTTTTGGTGGTGTTTATAGAACAGAGACTTGCAACTTGAAGCACTAACAGATCGACTAAGACAGCAAGAAACCTGGGTGAACCAGTTGTCAAAACGAATTCACGAGGACACTTATCTCAAGGTCATTTACTTTCTTACATTTGTTACTTATGCAGAAGTCTGATTAATAGACAATATTGCTGCCATGGTGTTGCGATGTCAACTGGGACTCGCCCCAGACTACCTGCGAGAGCTTTGTTGCCCCACTTAGGGTATTCAAGGCTGCCACCTCCTTTGGCAGACAAGGGTGCTTCTAGTTCCATTTGCTCAGACTGAGGCTACGGTATGCAGAACCAAGCTTTTTCCATGGTCTGGAACGGGTTCCTCCTTGAGCTGTGCCTGCTCCCTGGGACTCTTACTGAAGCGTTTTTCATTGGACTAAAAACTGTAGCCGTGCTGGAATCGGGAGCGCCTCCGAGTAGTCCTCTGAAGGGGCGCTAGATAAATTCATTCATGAATTAAATGCTGAACATTGATTACTGTCACATTTTGGTTGCCAAGTCTTCACTTGTCATTAGTCAGTGGCATAGATATCCTTTATGAAGGTCTTTTTTATGTGCATGTTCTTTATATGTTGTCGTAAAATGATGAATATGATAATGACGACTAAAGGATGACACATGAGGACATCACTAATGTGGTCGATGATGATGATGATGATGCATTCTGTGATGAGAAGCAAAGGAGCAACTAACTGACCATAGAATTTACGATCATGAATTTTGGAGGTGCTCTGTGAAAGACCTAAAAATTGCTCTTGTTGCTAATACTTTTTCAGTTATCACTTTTACTGTGGTTATTAGTAGCATCAAACTTGGATTATTAAATTTTACAATACAGTATCACCATCTTCTTGAGGAGGAGCGGGCCAAGTTGGAGAGTGACAAAGAGGCTGCAATCTCACTTAAACTTCGTGATCTTCACGATGAGACGGAACGCACTGTTCGTCAGATGAATGAAGACTTAAACCACGAAAGAATGCAGTCTCAGAATTACCACAAACAGATTTTTAAACTTCGAGAGGTCAGTATAAATTTGGCCAGACACGGGCTATAGCTGTGAAATTATTGCAGCCGTCCTTCCTGTGTTATCTATACTGTGTCATACATTGGTCTCTTAGCAAAAAGATGGCAACTGTTGGCCAGATACAGTAGCCAAGCAGAGCTTGAGGCAGATGATGGTGGGTGAGCACTGAGCAGTGAGGTTGATGGAAGAATGCAGAATTTTCAGAATTCAGGTGGCAGATCATTCCAGAGTCGAGGCACAGCTTGGTATATAGATAAGTTGGAAACTTGAGATGGGTAGTGACTGTGGATGGGAAAGAGTGAGGTAGGAGGATGTTGGAGTAGATTTAGGTGACTGGATGATCAAGAGTTTGAAAAGATACTTGGGCTGGGAATCAGTGATGGGGTCTCGAGACCGTGGTCTTGGACTCAAGACAGCCACAAGACCAGAAAGGCAGTCTTGGTCTTGAACTCTGTGGTCTTGGTCTTAATACTTCGGGCTTGGTCTTGTTCTCAGTCTTAAGCCTTTGGGCTTGGTCTTGAGACTTTGCTCTTGGTCTTAAGCCATTGATCTTGGTCTTGTGCCCTTGGTCTTGAGCATTTGTTCTTGATAGTGAGTGGAATATTCGTTGTTTGGTATGCAGACCTATAAAGTCACGTGAACCAGTGGCAATATTTTTCGGACACGTCTTCACCCCAGGTACTATGTAGCATCACACAGGCTTAGGGTAGGTTCCATAGATATATCTATGGAAAGTTCAGTGACAAAAAGGCATATAAGCAATGGCACTGAGTCATAAAGTCGACATAAGATAGTTGTAAGTGATCTGTTCCAAATTCCAATTGTAGTTGCTGACAACACTGCTGGGAATATCGTAAATTGATATAATATAGTATAATAGGATATGGATAGGACTTTCCTCAGTACTTGTCAGCCAGTGGAGTGAATTAAGGATAGGAGTATACGGTGATGCTTGGGTGTCCTGGTGCAAGTGATTTTGGATGAGTTAGAGATTCTTAATTTGCATGGATTGAAGGTTCAAGAAAAGAATGGCTTCAAAAGTATAAACTGTGATTGAAATGTTATTATTGGGACAACCTACAGGATATGATTCCATGGATTTTCTAGGAACTGGAAGAGACAAGATACCAATGTCAACAGGCAACACGAGAGAAAACCGAACTGGTAACAAAAATGGAGGCAGTAGAACAAAATAAAGAACATCAGCTTGCTCTTATGAAGGAAAAGCTGGAGCAGGTAAAATCTGTTAACTGTTTAGTGTTTAAGACAAATCTTAAATCAATGATTCTTCTAAATAATTAACATTATTTATCAATGATTTCTAGTAACAATTGTTGGTTGATTCAATTATCTCTTAATTAATAAAGTTTGATTTGTTTGGGTTAATCCACTGTGCAACCCGATAAGTTTTGTCAGAGATTCTGCTTGAGTTCTTGTCAGTCATACTTTTGATTGCTTTTCTAGGAGACACAGAAAGTTGTGGATAAACTACGCGACACCGTGAACCGTCAAGAGGAGGAACTGGAAAGACTCCACAAAGAGCTGAAGGAAATGGAGTTGAAAGAGCAAGAGCAGTTGAGTGAATCAGAGAAGTACGAGCAGGGTGTGTTGGATGAGCTGAACCAAGAATATCATGCAACCGTAAAACTACTCAAAGCAGGCCCTATAAGACTTACAAGTCGAACTTGGTATGTGAAACTTTGCATGGAAACTCATTTTTTTATTGTTTTATCAAATCAATATTTGCAAATTCCTGTTTCACTTACATCTGATAATGTAATGTTACTGATATACTTTGCTTTGACTGCTAGTTGCTGAACTATATATATATATATATATATATATGACTGCTAGTTGCTGACTGCATATATATAGGGCCTACTTCTGTATTTGATTGCATTTGGAATGCTCATGGCACTCTTCCCAGTCATCTTCCCATCTCTTTTCAACCGGATCAGCAGTGACTTTTGAAGAGTCTAATCTAATTGTATATCCTAGTAATTATAGCATTTCATTCAAGCGACTGGATGTTTCTGAGTCTATTACACAGGCCAGGGGAAATGTGGGTTTAAATGGACAATCTTTTCTTTAAAATATTTAATATGTTCCACTTGTCAACAGTGTTTTGTTTGGCAGGGTGTTTAAGTTTATTGTATGTTCGCAGTTATGCTTGGTCGCCCACGAAACTGAATAGCAAAGGGTCAGGAACACGTTCCATTTTAACAGCTATGCTGGTTAGTTTTGATCTTTCATTGAAACTTGAAGCTGTTAGGCTATGCTTTTAACAGATCTGTTATATGTTGCTTTACACCTGCTTATGATTATGTTATACTAAGGAAACACAATATGCCGTTTGGCAGGTAGGAGACGTCACCTAGGCTGATAACCTGCCGTGTTCCACAAGTATTACTGCTTGGCCTTCTTTTTATTAATCATTTCTGCCCCTTCACGATTTCTACTTCAAGATTTCTACTCTCCTACCCAACCCTGGCGGAAAGGGACAGGCTTTAGGCTGTTATTAAATGTGTCCGAAAGTTAGGCGTCACAACTCCACGGGAGCCATTCCAAACAGACGGATCATACAAGCACATAGTCTCCTTCACCACTGCTATGCAGACGATACCCAGATTTACTCTTCTGCAAACCATAGTAAACTGCTGAGCCGAGTGTGCTGGCTGTGTATCGAACGCATTCCTTCAGAGTGCATGGCGTCTAGCTGTTAGCGTTTTTAAAATATTGTGACGGTCATTGATTTCTTTACTCATATATAGTGCTCTGTTCTTTGGCCTCGGCCATGCTACAGCGCTATATATAAATCGTCGCATTATTAAAATAATAGGTTTGAAATCTTTGTTGGCACATGGTTAAATTCTTTTTCACTCCCTTTGGTATTGTTGTATTTTGTAAGTTTGAATAATTTCCAGTTGGTGTAAGTCAACTCATTCGACTCATTTTAGATAACGGATTTTAACATTTTCTGTCCAAAGTCTCTGATTTTTCACTTGCGGCTGGAAATTGAAAACAAGATTTACTGCTTTTGCTGGTTTTGAAAGAGACCTCGTTGCTGTTGAGGCCTGGCTAATCATTCTTCCAATTTCTCTTCAGGAAACCCTGAAAACAGTCTGTGATGAATTACGACAAGAGGTTGTTCAGCTCAGAGCGGAGGCAGACAAACATGAACACACCATGACGAAGATTGACAGGGAAAGGGTACATTAAAATTATGATCTCTAAAATATCATATGTGTATGAATAGACTTTGGTTCCTTCATAATTTTTTATGGTGTTTCTGCATGGTTGCTTAACATGGTTGCACATGTGACCGGTTGTCCTAGAATGATTTCTGTGATTTATGTATGATTAATTTGATACTAGACAATCAACTGTCTAAATGTTTAGTTTGCCTGCAATGAAAACACTTTTAAAAGCCAATTCCTGTGCTGGCCGTATTGATATCGATACGTGTGGGTCTTGATATAACAGAATTATTCTGAATAATGTGTGCCACCCATTGACTGATGCCTTGTGCATTATTGTTTTGGCGTCATAGTCCTTGGAATTATCTTAGTGATCAACTATTAACCAGCATTAGAAGTATGCATAGTTGCATACAGCACAATTCTGTTTGCATATTAAAAGTTTTCTCCAATTAAAATTGATGCTTTGTGCTTTTCTGATTTAGACTTTTTGCCAGTTTTAAAAGCATTTGCCTTGCTTTCTTAGCGGGAAGAACTGGAAGCTCTCAAAGCCAAGATGCAAAGCGAGAAACTTCAGGCTCTTGAAATTCTGAAAGAACGACTCATACATGTGAGTTTTTTTACGCATTGTATGAATAAGCCATTTTTTTCTTATTTATTATTATAATTAAAGAATATTATTGATTAGAATTAATGGTAGCACTTAATCATTTTTTGTGCTCCAGCATTTTTGGAATCCCTTCCTGTATCTGTTCGTTCTGCTCCATCACATGTGTCATTTCATTCTCTACTTAAGACATATCTTATTCAAATTGCTTATCCACACACTTTGCAGATTGATCTTCTGGATGTTGACCTGATTGCTGCTTGGTTTTGGCCCACCATCAGATTCTGCTGATGTTTCGTGCATTAGACGCTGATGATAATAGAAGTTGCCAATTAATTATAGATAAAATAGTAATAATAGCACTTTTATGAAAAGTATTTTTGTACCCAAGGTAGGAATAATCCCGCTTCATTTAGAAAATGCTGTGGAGAAATTGAAAAGTGCTGGTTAGTCTAACCTCATCAGGTTTTATACATTTTGTAAAACTTGAATGTTGTTAACTTTTTAATACAATTGCCACATTTTAAAGTTCGTCTTATGAATGTATGTATGGATGTATCTGGAGATTTACTGTAGCAACTTTTAAGTACCTTACAAAAGCAGTGCCTGTGCCAATACATATGATGTTAAATGTCATAGAGAACAGAAATGTCATTACCAAGCAAAACAATTCACAGAAAAGTAGAAAGTCACTCACACACGTGGAACCCAACCAACTGATTCCCATCTATAGTTGATAGATGGCATCATGTTCGGAGACTCTGGCCTAAGCTTTGTGGATAGTGTGGAGAGTAATATTAATAAATTAAGTTTTTATGATTTATACATTCATTTAGTAGCCTATTAACCAGATTAAACTATGTGAGCTTTCCTTAAACAAATCTGATACCTTCTCAAGTTTTTCTTCTTTATGCTTTTGTCTTATTTTGCACCTCCGATATAATGTTGAAATCTGTGAAGTTTTTTTGACTTGTCTTCCATTTAAGACACTTACTTGTTAGTGAGTAAGTAAGGAAGTTTTAGACCCGTGTCCAATCATTTATAATTAATCAGTTATAACTAATCAACCACTTGGCAATCATCTACAGTAATTCCAACAATGTTGCCTGCTCAGTCCATGATAATGTTTGTCACTAGAATTTGTGTTTCTCTGGTGCCTTGGGTAAGTATGTTGAGTACTTGGAGTTTTTGTGCATTACATTCCAGAATTTACAAGTCTACCTGTGTGTAAAAATTTCAGCTCAGACTTGCATACTGGTACTTTTCTTCAGCATTGTTGAAACTGCATACTTTCGTTGTTGTGGTGGCACTTGCTGTATATAAGTTCTTGCAAAGATTTGTTGCATTTCCACTGTGCTCTTGTAGACGCGACCTTATCCAACGGGATTTTTTGACGTTGTGAATACTCAGTAAGACAAATGCAGCATCCTTTATTCTCTTTGATGCCTACCCAATTCCTTGTCAAGGCTTTGTCATGGCTGTTCCTCCTCAGTTATTAATCCATAACTGGTTTCCTTTAATCAGTGAATCTTGGTTGTAATTTTTGGTCTGCTATCCCTTGTGGCAATTTCTGTAGACATTACTTAAAGGTTGATTTCAGCATTGGTGCGTATTTTAATACCAGTTCATATTATTTGTTTGATATGAATTGAATCAGCTATTTTAATTGCTGTGCAGTAAGGGTACTGCAGAAGTATTCAAGTGCTAATCATTTAATTAAGGGTCAAAATCTGTTTCTAACAACTTCTAATGGTTTAAGTTCAACCAGACTCTGTTATTAATTATTGTTTTCCCATTAACCACATACATGCTGTATCAGTTTTCCTTTAATTTTTGCCTTCTTGATGATAATTCACCCATCCGCCTCTGCTTGTATCCATCCTGATGATTCGCTAATTCTCTTGAACAACACAAATCAGATGTGTCAATAACGGAAGCATTTCATAATTTCATCTAGGAAACTCTACCTGTAATTAACTGTGATGCTTTCACCTCCGATGAGCTTTAGCACAGATCATCACAGTTTCACAAAACTGATCGATTTAATTCAAATTTGGTTCTGTCTGCTCATTATTATTATCCTTCAATATTTAATTCTCCTGAATTTATGCTTTGTTTTCATCAATGTCAGTCCTTGTGGAATTTTTTGGTGTTGCATCTTAGCTGTGATCCATTTCATCTTTCAGAATCTTTACCCTTGTGGTTACAGCTATTTTATCTACTGTTATTTCTTCAGCGCAATATTCTTCAGGCTCATCAATATCATCAGTCTCTACCTTCAGTTCATGTTCCAGTTTCATCTTCTTCTGCCCTTCTTTGACAGTTTCAATTCAACCTAAAGTACGTTTCTTCATCTGCTTTATCTTCAAGCCAAACTGTTTCAGGACCATGCAGAAGAACTAGTGCATTTGCAGAAGTCGGCAGGCAATGAGTTGCGCCAAAGGGAAGTGGAATTTCAGGGATTGTTGCAAAACATGAACAAGTGGAAAGCAGAAATGTCTGAAAAATGGGCTGCAAAATATCAGGAACAGTTGTCACAGCAAATTGAGAAGTATAATTGCACAGAAGTGTGGCTATCGTCCGATTTTTTCTCGTGTTTGTCTTATTATTTCATATGTAGAATTAGAATTTTGCTTATGTAAATACCAGGACTGGCGACAATTCATAAAATGTTTGCAGAATTATGTCCTAATTGAAATTTTTGGCTTTGTTGAATTTTGTGCCATATGTTTGTCTTTCAATTTGACTACTTTTGAAGTCATCACAGATTTTAGTAACTAACTGCAGTTGTTGAGCTTTAAAATGAATGCAAATAATGAAAATATCAAATAAAACTTTGCAGAGTTTTTGAAGTTTTGCAAATTTTAGTAAATTTATGAGATCCAGTTGTTTCCGAATTTTGATATTACTATTACCAAAGTATTCCTGTAATCCAAAGCTTTATAAAATTGGTAACTTTGTGGCTAAAACAATGATAAAATTGGTACAGTATACAACTTTACTCCATCACTAAATTTCACATGTTATTTAGATGCAAGTCCTGGTCATATTTGCATCAGTTCAGATATGCATGGTTTCCCTAGTCTTTCTGACTCTCGCACACGTCTAGTAATTGCTTAGTCATTCACTGATTATTCATTGGTTTTGCTTATGTACATGTTTACTTATGCAATTCTAATGTGAAATGCATTGTAAACTAAAAGTTGACATGTCAGTGTAAACCTGTCGTATTAGCAAACAGCTTCAAAATGAGGAGATCTTATGAATAGTAATATTGTTTGATTTGTTTTAGAGTAAATTTTTCTTACAGGTTCTGCACTTTTCTCCGGTCACTATAAAGCGATTATTCTCTGACATAATTATACATGTAGCTAGAAGCACGGTTTTGCTTCACTACACTGGGCATTGGCACAACTCATAACATACTAATGTCAGCTTTGCCACTTGCAGCTGTTTAAGATGTATGTGTGTGCATGTGTGTGTTTATGTATGTATTACATGTTGCAAGACATTTACAGGTATTTATGTAGTGGCATTTATTTCAATCTTTTATTTTAAACACAAAACGTGAATCTGTGGCAGAGTAGTCCTGTACACTGTACAAGCTGTTTTTGACATGCTCTGTATTTCAATGTAATTGCTTTGTTGACAAAGAAATTTATACGTTGTTTACTTGTTTGATTATAAATTTCTATTAAGTATAAAGTTGTACATATAAAATTTCAGTACCATGCTTTACTCAATTAAAGCTTTATGGTAAACTAGTAATACATACCGGTGTGTGTAGGTCTTGTGATTATTTACCAATTTATTTAAATTTTAGAAATCTAAATATATTGATAATGCAGATACTAAATAATTGCTTAACTGTGGTCTTTTGCTACTATGCACCTTTCCTTAGTTCTTGCACTGCTTTAAATACACTGTATTTTTGTCACGAAATCTTGGTAAATGTGATTTAGACATGGTAATTATAATTACATAATCAGATAGGCTACAAGAAAAAAATCCTTATGCTTTAAATTGTCCATAAACTATGAATGGTTTCTGAGCATAGAATTCTTACGTTGGTGCCATCTTTCTGTGTTGCTAATAGTTTTTGGATGACCGTAATGATAACTGTTGGAATGTTGGAGTAAAATGTTACTTCTGATTGGATTGCCTTTCAAGCTGTATATCCCTTGTCTGACCTCTGTTCTTGTGCAGCTGTAAAATTATTGATTGAGCCTAATGAAACCCAAGTTATATAGAGTAATTATTTCTGAGTAATTTCAACATAATAATATGTAATTATGTAGACATTATTTGTAAAATTACAATTGAGATTGTAGATATTTAGTTGAATAATTTTCACGTTTTAACAGATCCTGTCTTTTTCTGCAGGTGGTGTAAGTTCACTCTGATTGCCAGACTGTGGCACATGATCAGTTCAACTGTTACATTAGTAACATTACGTTACCTTTCATTCTTCAATGTTTTGTAAAAGCCAAATTATTACCCATGTAGCTTCCTCAAGTTACTTTCTTTTTATATCTTTTGTAAAACAGGAAAATGAAAGATCAACGCAAACGACATCAAGATTGGGAGCAAAAAAGGTCAACAATACTTCAAAGTTCTGGGGTAAAATTACTGACATTGTTCAAATTCATATCTTATAATAATTTATTTGGCTTATGTGCTAAATTGCCAAATTATGTAAATGTGTAATTTCTTTTTGGCACAACTGAATTGACTGCTTTCACTTAACACCTGATCTGTATTAACTTTGAATAATGTGTAGGTGCTTTTGAATAATTTTTAGGCTAAGACACATTAAACTTTGGGTATAATGTAATATAAAATTATTGTGCCATTGGATGATGCCTTGTGCATTGGACACCAGCGTGATAGAATTTTTCAAATTACATAACTAAATTTGTTGTGCATTGTTTTATGTGTCAAGTTCCTTGATTATCAAGTAATACTAATGAACATTGGAAATTGTTATCGTAAACTCCAAATTTCTAAAGCACTACTCTTAATCTAAGCACTTGGCACCAGCTTTATTCATGGGGGCTACATCACTTTGGAGGGGTTGTCCAGAGATTAATGTTCAGTGAAGGTCCAAGTCCGGTTGCTAAGAGACCAGAAACAGGAGAAAGAGACCACAGAGAAGAGGTAGAGACCAGAGAGAGCAGGTACAGACCAGAGAGCGTAGGAAATATAGCACACTTCAGCCAGCAATTGAATGGCACATGGTTGGACTGAAATACCATGACCTCTTTGTAACATGTGACATATGCCATAATTATTATAATTATGGGCTTCATTATAACAAAGATTGTTGAGTTAGCCATAGGATGTGACCTCATTATCGTTTTAAACATGGTATGGCTCTCAAGTCAGCATTGTAGAACATAATAATTTATAATAAATGTATGTAATGGCATGTATATTAAATTATTAATGTATATTAAATTATTATATATCTATCAGTTTCTTCAGAACTTCTAAGCAAAGGTACTGTGCGATTCTTGAGTCAAGATTCTTTAATTAATGATAGTAATATAAGCGATACGGTAGAGAAACAAGAGTAATAAGAGTCCAAAATAGTGATAATAAATTAGACACTTAAAGATCTGTGTGCTTCATTAAGCTGGGACTCTGTGGAAGCCCAGTTCGTGCAACCCGTAGCGGTTCCGTGGCTTCTGAGGAGAGTGCTCGAACCATGGCACAACTCCATGCCAAAGTCAAACAACTTCAGATGGAAAACCTGACACTTCAGCGAAGCACGAGTCGTAGCTGTTCTGTACCAAACTTATCCGTGATGTCTGATGCGACTGTCAGACAAGTTGACAACGCTCCCAACTCACCGGTCAGTATTAGGCCTCACTGAAAGTTAAGTAAGATAAAGCTCAGTAAGATTGGGTAAGGTGAATACCGTTACCCACTTGCCAAGATCATTGCAGAGGTAAGAAGCTGGCCAGTTTCAGGCAGTGCCAGAGAAACCAGAGCTTTTACTGAGTCTAGAAAGTAGTAGCTGGTAGTCAACAGTGTCAAAAGCAGCACTAAGGTCAAGGCATACTAAGAGGCAAGCCTTTCCAGTATCAATCAATGAAATGTTGTCCAGTGAAAAGGTGAGTGCAGTTTCAGTGGAGTAGACTCTATATAGTCAACCTAAAATGAAGAGAACTGCAACATTTTACTGCAACAGATGCAGCCTTCACTCACATTGTTCCATTGCAAATTTTCAGCTGGACAGGGAGGAGAGTTTGAAGGTTCGTGAGCTGGAGCTCTGCCTTCAGAGAGCAGAGAACAAATCCAAGATGGCTGAAGAACGTGCAAGCAAAAATGAGCAACTGTTCAATCAGAAGTTACGAGAACATTCCAGAGTTCAAGAAACCATGACACAACAGACAAAGGTTATATTCTATATATTATATCGATTTCTTACTCAGCTTTGATTTAATCTTTCTGTTCATTGACTTGATCTTAGATCAATCATTTACTGAATCTGAGATTTTACTGTTGTACTTGAACAACTTAATTGTCTTGATTAAATTCATTCATGAATTTGTTTATTCGGTTACAGATTATTTATTTAATTTCTTCTCACGGCCAATTCTTTGCTTTGTTGTAGGAACTGATGCAGCTGCAGCGAGCTTATTCTCGACTCCAGAATCGATGTCCCTCTCCATCATCTAAATCTGTGATCAACCGCTCTGCATTAAAAACATCTTAACATTGTCTTCATAATTAATTATCGTAACTCAAATGCAAGTATTTCTTCGGAATGTTGGACATCATTGGTCTCAAACTGCCAATGAGAAAACAAGCTTTTTGTCATTGTGCTACCAAACTTGTTAGGCACCAAAACATTGTTATATATTACTATTTAAGTCAAAGCAAGATTAGGTATTAATCAGATGCAGTTTTTATTAGCATCTTGAAATGTAATGTTTGGTGAACCAGTTATAGTGTATGTCCTTGGCTCAAATGTGCAATGACTGAATTCTCTGAAAATACAAACTTGTAGACCGTTAATGTGAAGAATTTTAGGTTTATTAGATAGATGTCGATTTTTCTGCTTGTGCAATTCAAAATTTGTCTAAATGTCAAAATTATATATATCTTATTGTCAACTGTTTGAAATGCTTTGCAAGTAATGCCTTGACTGCGTACAAATCTATCGGCATTGCAGGGTAGGGCCCAAGTCTTTGCAGTGGTAAGCTATTTATGGAACTGTCTTTAAAGACATATGAAGACAAAATTGTTCCTTTGTTTTTATGATGAAGCGACAAAATTGTTCCTTTGTTTTTATGATGAAGTGACAAAATTGCTCCTTTGTTTTTATGATAAAGCGACAAAATTGTTCCTGTTTTTATGATGAAGCGACAAAATTGTCCCTTTGTTTTTATGATAAAGCTCCAAAATCACCCTATGAATGAGTGACAAAATTGCCAACCCTGTGGTACCAGTAGGTGTAGAATGTAGATGGGCTAGCCTGCTTGTCTGCAGTCCATTATGCACAGGATCCCGATGTGGCCAATGTAAACCCCGAGCTGCTGCCAAGCGTGGTGAGGTCATTGGGTTCGTAGGCTATGTTTGCACCAAACTGGCACTTTGTAACTAAGTAACCTACTAAATGTAATTCATATGGTTTGTTGATTTTTAATACACTTCAATTTTTATGATTTAATTAGCAACAATTTCTTAAACAAAATGAATGCGTAAGTAATCTAACATTGTAAAACTATTACATTTAAAGTAAAACTATAAGCTGGAATGAATAGATTGTTTAATTTGTTGAATTTTAAAGCAGGTATTCCAAGTCCCATTTAACGATTTTCTCACAAATATCCAGGAAAGGGAGTTGATGTCATTTCAGCCCAGTATCACTATACACATGTAATATCTATTAAGTTCCATGAATCCTTAATAATTAATGTATATTTGTATGTATATATCTGGACACTTACTATAGCACCTTTTAAGTACCTCACAGAAGCAGTCCAATGATGTTCAGCGTCATTACGAACATATATTGTCATTACCTAGCAAAATTATTACCAATGCACAGAAAACCAGAAGAGTCACCAATGGCACACATACGTAGAGCCCATCCAACGGATTCCCATCCATCCATGTACACTATGTGCAGAGACTCTGAACCAAGCTGTGTCGACAGTGTGGAGTGATGATGGGTGGTAGCATTCACAGCGCACATTATGCTTCAGCTCAACAGTCTGTCATTGGTGGAAGATGACACATTGCAAGCTATTTCTTGAACCACTGGGTGCACAAAGAAAAGGTATTCCGTATTCGTCACCTGCTTGTCAGTAGATAGAAGCACCACCAGTGACTAATGGTCTAGGTCACTCCAAACACCCGAGTCGCTTCGACATGGAGTCGAAAATGACCATGCTGTAGAAATCATACGTGGTCCTTGGATCCAAGATTCGACCAGAGAAGGCTCATTATTCTTCATAGAGTTACATATGCGAAGACGACTTTCGGAAATGAAGTCCAATACACAAACTTAGCAACAGTAAACTCCATCAAATTAGAAATTACTGTGCAAATTCTGCATTTAGGCAAAATAATCTGATGAAATGATTCAGAAGTTGAAAATGACCAATTTGATCAGTGACATGCACTGATTGACCTATGGAAATATTGATTGGATTTTCAGACGTTGTAATTATGGGCGTTGTTAGAGGTTCAATAAGCAGTTAGCTTTGTTTACACGGGGAATCACGGTAACAAATCGGGAATTGAAGGGAACTTTGTTGTCTGTAATAAAGCATATGGCTATGGAAGTAAGGTAATGCTAAAGCTAAAAAAAATCCATGTGTTTATAATAGCACAAAAAATTATTCTTTTCTGCAACCATACTTCCCCAAAATCAAAAACCAGCTAAATCATCACCTAATCCATCAGAAGGAAACAGTCATGGTCACTCAGAAACACATTTACCTATATATCAAAACAAATTAAACTACCTGTAATCACAGTTGTTGCATACACTGTTCCACAAAGGCAACTAGGTTCAAACTCAACAGAAGACATAATTGTAGAAAATTACTGGTACTTCAAGTTAACTGGAGAAAACTGATATTTCATAATAATCAGTTATTGCTATTATCTTCTCGAGATTTTTCTGTGTTCAGTAGACTGTCGGTTTGGTTGTCGCTCACACTACCAACTGTCGATGATAAAGCCCTGTCAGCACTGACAGTGACAGTGGTTTCACTAGCTGTACCTGGGCCATCGTTACTTGTGCTATCTCCCTTGGTTCCACTGTCTGTCTGTGTGGCGTCAAGGCTGTTTGGTGCAGTGGTATGTGGAGCAGCATTATCAGATCTTGAAACAGAACTTTGACCTTTTGTATCTCCGCTGGCTTCTTCATCGGTCTTCTTTTCAGCTGAAGTTGTGGTTTCTGGAAGTGATGAAATTAGGGACAGGCCCAGACTCTGTAGACAACCCTTGCGTGTTTCTGTTGCACTGATATGCAATATGGGAACAGGCGGAGAATCGTCAGTCAGAAGCAAGTCATCGTCATCGTCTGCCATCTCCAGTTTGTTCATGAGCTCTGACAGTTTCTTTGCTTTGCGTTGTTCATTTTGATGAATAACTGTGTAGAGATGTTCAGTCAATTGTTCCTTGTGAAGTTTCTTCTTGTGCAGATCCACTTTCGCTTCAACAAACTCCTTCTCAGCACGATCGTAACGCTTTCTGAAACGACACATTCTCTTGCACATCAAAATTCCACATACCATTGTGAAGAGCAACCTGATTTACATTAAGAAGTTATGCATATCAGCAACAAGTTATCTGACATGCATAACTGCTGGCAGCCTCACTTTTGTAACTCAACAGTATGTCACACTTTCTTCATTAAATAAATCGTACCAGAAAATCTCATTCTCTGAATCTCTTGTACTGTTCCACCTCATGCAGGCTACGGTGCATTTGCCACCAGATGAATTGTTGTTAATGAACTCAACATCATTGAGGCTACTGAGAAGGACCTTCTTTAGGTGCTTAGCAGGTGCTACAGAACATTCACATTACAGATGTTGCCTGTAAATAGACATTTTAAATCGCACTATACAGTCGAGAATTGACAATTGTGACAGCCAACCCAGTATCCTACACAAGCAATTTGACTGAGATTGGGTCATGTATAGTTCCAGATAAGAAGACCATTATAGTTCTAACTGTATACTTAATGTAAATGCCCATCTGCCTCCCTGTCTGCCTAATACACTCTCATAATGCTTCTGTCTGTCTGCCTTCCTGTGCTTCACATAAAGATCTTGAAGAACATAGGACTGTGCCAGTGGCAGTAAAGGCAGTGAAAGTGTACAATAGTTTACACAGTTATATTAACTTCATCTTACTTGACTGATTACAAATTAGAACAAAATAAATACCCACTGTGCTTCTAGAAACTCTCGACTGGTTTCTTCAATTCTATTTCTAATTACTGAAACATCTGAATTGACCATCTGGTCCAACCGCTCCAGTTCCGTCTTTATAATGGTCAATTTTGTAGCCTCTACCTTTGCTTTCTTCTGCCTTTAAAAACGAACACATAAAATACATACCGGTAATTATACTAGGGCTGTTAACGATTAAAAATTTTTTAATAGGTAACTTTTTAAGAATTGAATACAACACGCGGTCTTCGATTAATTATTCAAAATAAATTTAATCGTTAAAAGTAATTAACGATTAATCGATTAATTAATCATTAACTTCCGCACCCATAAATTATACACAAGATGAAAGCAGACCTACTGCATCAACCAATGCAGTTTTTGTTACACATTCCACAGAAATGTTAGGCTATATAGTTTTTAATAAATGCATATAAATAAGCAACAATGAATATTCTGTAAATGTGATCTACAACAAAACTGCTCCAGAAATTTTGCTTACACAAGGAGGGCATTATCCAATTGCAGTTGTACTGTATTGTGTTCAATGGTATGAATGTTAGTACAGACCTTTGCTGAATGGCAGTAGTCAGCATTTGTTTTTTCTTCTTGTTCTGTTCTTCCATCATTTTCTGATGTTCTCTAAACTTCTCTAAATCAGCAATTTCATGCCTGAGCCAAGCAAATCAGACAACAACAAAAATATGAATACAGTCAACACTGCTTAAGTGCATAGCCACTTAACCAACTTGTGTACATAAGTTAGAGTAAATCTAAGCATTAAATTAGAAGTGTAAGTGCATTTATCTGAGTGTCAAGCAAGCTACAGGAACAGTGTGCCCACTCCAGAATGTAGATCAGCAACAATGTTACATCACCAGTTGGTGTCGTTTGCTGTCCAAGGGCAAACTGCCCAGGCAGTCAAAATGTTCTAAGCTGCCTATGCAATTAAACAGCGTTGATATACACAGAGCAATGCATAACAGGCCTGTAGTTGGCTACTGTTATTATTACTACTACAAAAATTTATACCGCATGCAATGTCACACAGAAATACGAATTGGAGGCGTGGTTAGTCAGTCACCAGGTGAAGAGCTGTTAGATATCCAAACTCTTGACAGCCGATGAGAATTTATAGCAAGTTTTGAGGCATTTCTTAAAGGAAGAGAGAGTTCAAAGTTCAAACAAACATTGTATTGGTAGTCGGTTCCATTCCTTAGGGGCAACAAAATGGAATGCATGAGAGCCCATGACAGTGCTACATCGAAGCTCAACCAAAGAACCCATACGTGAAGATAGCAGACTACATCGCAGAATGTAAGCTATGCATATAACTGAAATATGTACATATGACATGGCAGGAATCTGGTGCATCACTGACTAGCAACTTACTACAAAAACAAAATGAATATAAAATACAGCCCGTAAAAACAAAGCGTTTTTTACTATATCCATCTAGTATCCTATAACGTGTACTCTGAAAATAGTCCGCGTTGCTTCATTTTACGACATAGCGTGCGTTTAATGAGTCACCAGTGAAGCGCCCGTTTTTCCAAACTCAGGCCAATGGCAGCGCTGCGTATCGGAAAAGGTGATTCCCCGATTCGAAAAGTTGAGTCCCCGATTCTATAAGCTAGCGGTTTTTTGGGGAGCTGAAATTTTTATAGAATGAAGTGTCTGCGAGGGCGACATCTATCTGCCAAGTTTCAGGACGATTGAATGATTGTAAGTGATCGAATTAGTCGTCGCAAGATTTGACTTTTTAGCCTGTGGCTCAAACAAACAAACAAACAAACAAGATTTCCGTAAGTTAAACTAGATGGATAAAAATATTGACACACCTCGCTTAATACACTCCCGCCACAAGCATCAATAAAGGTAATAAAAGTTTACTTGCTTACTATTTTGGTCAGTTGCTAAAAACCCTGCAGCTAGAATCAGTCCAGGCATTTAAATAAGTAAAATCAGTAATTGTAAATGCAGCAATAAACTTACTTTAGAATGAACTGTTCATCAAGAATTAGGTCTCCTCCACTTCCACCTTCAGGGACGCTAGCTTCTGGTTGAGCTTTATCACTCTGGTTCTTATCTTGTGTTAAATTTGCCATTCCTGTTCCTGTTGACTCTAATCGTTGTTTTGTGACTTCATTTGCTGCAGTCGTCCTCTTCTCACCAGTGTTTCTCGTCCTTTCCTTTTGTGAACCATCATCAGCCTCGGATGCAGTTACCGCGGACACTGAGAGACGCTGGTCAGAGGGAAGAAGTTGATTGGAATCATCTGGCAGCCTTTTTGCTGGAATGGCCTTGGGATTTGTTTTCCTTGATTGAGTTGCCCGCACTGGTCCTGGTCTTGATGGATTATTTGGCAAAGATTTTTCTTTGGGTTGTCTTGCTGTAAAAAAGAACAATTATAAACAACATCATAAAACAATTTTAGTTTTCATGTTAAGAGCATCAGTTAAGGGAATTTTATCCAACACATAACTAACCTAGTTGCTTCAAAAAACAGTATTTTAATTGAGATTATTATGGGAGGCTCATGTCTAAAGTTGTATTTATGAATCTGAAATGATTAATCCAAATTTTAATTTTATTGCCCTTCTCTAAACTTATAAGTCACTGGCCTTACTGTGTAAAACTTTGGCCATAAACTATAAATCCTAGGCCTTGCTTGTGGTCCTTTTTGGCCTTTGTACATTATTCTCGTGCATACACACTATATGCCATAAGAGCACTGGATTTTAATCTTTTCAGGTACTGTGCCGACAGAAACTAATTTGGTTGCTTCTATACGTCAGCCATTGCCTCACAGTGGTCCTCTTCTACCTTAACTTGGCAGCCCCATTCCTTCCTTCCCTGTCCTTTCCCTTCCCTCCTATTATGGTTACATCACTTATGTCAATTGATCGAAATAATAAGTAAGTAAACAAGTTTATTTTGAGTCCTGATGCATCACAATGACTTTAAAGGTAGTCCATAAGCATTAATTTCCATTTATCAGTGGAAGGTTTAGTGGGCTTTGCTGGGTAATAGAAAATAGATTATGGTGGGCCATATCTGCCAGTCCCACCAGTTTCAAATTAAAACAATCACAGCTCCAAAAATCTGCAGGCTTGTTCCCTATTCAGGAGAATACTAAAACATGACTAAGATAGGCCTGGTTTCGTAGACGGTGGACCATTACTTTAGGAAAATACTGCCATGCAGCATGCATTCCTAGCCAAATCAAATTCTACATAGCAGTGCATGTGTTACCAGTTTTAATAATTAAACTTCTCCAGTCTGATACTCCAATTTCAGTGCTGTCGTTGTGAGTATGGCCTTTATTCCAAGGTTTCAGTGGTATGGTTATTTAACTGCATCTACAATTATTCATACAGCTCAGCCAGTGGGACTTTTTACGTGGAGGCAGATCCGTCCCTAGGCATACGCTGACTACGCAATCGCGTAGGGCCCTGGCGATTCCGACGAAATTTACAGGCCCCAAAATCCCATTTATAAGAAACAATAATAATGACATATCATGCCGCATGAGTCTAAATTAAGTGCAAATACTTAAATTATTTAAGTTAAATATATTATTTGTGACGCTAGTTGGGAAAAAGTCCTGGCCTTAGCCCTTAGGGTCAGCAAGCTAGGTGACTGCCACGAGAATCATGGGAACTGCCTAGAACCGATATAATGTCGTTTGTTGAAAGATAGATTTGGGTCAATGGTAAATTCAAAGTGGGAGGAATTTTGAATTGACACGAGCAATTTATTATCCTGCCGAGAGTCGTCCGATACAGAAATAAGAGACGGATTCTAATTATTACTACAGCTGCAATAACAATTTTGTGTGTGTGTATATATATATATATATATATATATATATATATATATATATATATATATATACGTACAATGTAAATGCATAATATTCAGTGTGGCGGGCTTTTCAGAGTTTTCAGTTCATCTCGAGACTCCATTCGAGTGTATAGTACAGAGAATTATAAGTAAATTTTATATAATAAAATTGATAAATAAAGCTGTCGTTTTTAAGTCACCAGCTGCAAAGTATGACGGTAAGCAGTGATGGGTAAAATACTTCTTAACAGTATTTTGAGTATGAGTATAAATACTTTATCACAAAAGTATTTAAAATACAAGTATAAATACTTTATCACAAAGTATTTAAAATACAAGTATAAAATACTTGTCTGGGAAAAGTATTCTAAATGCTAAGTACAAATACTTTGTGCCGAAGTTTATCACAGATAAGAAAGTCATATAAAATTGAGACTCGAACTCTTAATATAGAATTTTGAACACCAGCAAAAATATTTATCCAGTGCAGCATTCTTTATATGGCACTTAGGAATTGGCCTTAACTATCAGCAGTTATGATTTATTTTTTCAACGGTATTCGAAGACTTTGTGCTTCTGCTGACATTGTTCCAGTTTTGAGCATTTTGCAAGGCACTTCTTTCCAGATGTTTGTAGGTACCAATGTCACCAGTCTAAATCTTCTGGAAATCTTATGTCACTATCAGATCCAATGTATGAATTGCACAGCACATATTTTTGGCAAGAATATGTCACTGGTATTATCTGAAGAGGACAAAATTGTGTTCATGTTTAATGGAATTAATTGATCCATCACTATCATCAAATTCATCATCAACACTTGAAGGGCAGCCAGCAGTGTGGTGACTGCACTTCTGGCTCATGTTCTGCCTTCTGATATGCTGAAAATGCTTGAACGATGTTAGACCCATTGTCTGTGACTGGGGAGGTGATGTTTGAGTGGTCAAGGCCAATGTCTGAATGCTTTGTTAATTGTTATTAATGAGATATAAAAGTATTTTTTAAAAGTATTTTATCATTATAATTTAAAGTACAAAATACTACCAAAAAAGTATTTTAAGTAAAAGTATAAATACTTGATCACAAAAGTATTTTAAATACAAGTACAAAATACTTAGATTGTATTTTAAATACTATTTTAAATAGTAGTATTTTAAACACTTCCCATCACTGACGGTAAGTACAACTGGCTGCCTGTGGCCCAACGAATGACCCTTTTATAAGAGATTTCTTTAGGGCCCAAAAAAGCTAAGTCACGGGAACCAGCTTATTCACAGGTGCTCAGTCAAAACAAAAAATGTAGCCTGTATAAAAAAAATTGATGTGCAGAGGGTCAAGATCGAAAGGGTCAGGCAGGCAGACATTCGGCTGCGGTGTTTGGTGCATGCATGGGTGGTGTTTAGAATTCTTTCTTAGGCACAACGTTTATAAAGTATCCCGATTTCCAATGGGTGGGACCCCAAAAACATAACCTGCGTGGGGCCCCAGTTATCCTTGGGACGGGCCTGCGTGGAGGTCCGAGCAAATAAGTTTCTAATTATGGCAATATTTGCAACGACAAAATCTTGGAATGCTGACTGTTCACAGCTGACCATGGCGTACAGTATAAGCGCTATAAAAATTGGAACGGTTGTTTACGTTTAGTTGCCTCGTTACCTACTACAGGAAAGTTTCAAGTTTCGCCAAATTTCAGTTAGTAGTTACAACAGCTAGACTTTGTGACTTTAATTCAACTTTCTAATAAAACTTAGAAACAAAGAAATGTATTAAAGCTTACAATTATCAGACGAAGAGTGTTTTAAACGACGAAGATCTTCGTCCGAAAACCCACTCCATCCATCCATCGTCTTCACTGCCACGAGTTCACGACGTCTTGAAGGCTATTCCAGACAAAACTATTTCACACGACCTCAGCCCATGTTATGTTTAAGTTCATGCATGTGAAACAATAAGTTTATTATGCATGTGAGGCAATAATATTTAACGGCACATTAAGCTTGATGACGTTGTTTAGAATTTGTGGTTGGCAGACTATTAATACTTTTTATCTTCTTGTTGTAGGCCTAGGCTAGCCGCTACCTGCCCAGCAAACACGACCGCACGGGTCCCGTGTGTGTTTTATCCGGTTTATCCGGTACGGTTTTCTGACGGTTTTTGTCAACGGTTTGCGTACGGGAACCGTCTGGTGTAACCCCGAGTCGTAGCGCCTTCTAGCGGTATTCGTATTCATACCGCCATTTTGTAAGCGATAGTTGAATGCGTAAGATATCGATTTGTTTGTGTGAAAAGTAAGATTATGCTATTATTTATTATACTAATGAACCAATATCTATATATCTACAGTTTATGCAGAGGCTGCATCTAATTTGTGGTCAGGATACGTATAGTCGCGACGGAGATTGGGTTAGGATTATGGACTGAACGTGTTAGGGTTAGCGTGTAACACAGGGATGGCGAACTTCTAGCACGCGTGCCCAATGTGGCACTCAAATTTGTTGGACACGGAATTTGGAGCGTCCCCCAAAAGTTCAAACTTAGAAATAGAAAATCACTGTAGGAATTCACATTTTCTTGTATAAAGGACTTTATTGTAACACCAATCTAAAACCATCTTTGAAATAATGTCTTTTCATTCATTTTTTAAAATTACGTTTTGTCAGTTACAAGTTACAACCTGCATGAGAAAACAATTATAGACTGCAAAATTCCGAGGGCACGCGACAGTATTTTTAAAAATGTTTTAGTTGTATTTTGACACGCACCTTTAAAAAAGGTTCGCCATCCATGGTATAATATGTACCTGCTTCCGACTGGTTCCTGCATTGCCTGTACGTGTTTCCGTCAGTGTTTAGGGCGACCCTTTATATGAAATTTTTATGTTTTTTAAGATAACGGCCATAGTACAATAAATGCATTTTGCCAGCTACCGTGCCAATCCATGTCAAATTCTTTTAAAACCCCCTATTTGTTATGCATCATTAGTCTTTACTTTTGCATATCAGTCATTTAAGTTTTGTGTGTTTTGTTGTATTTGCAGGTGACGTGATTAATTTCTGGCCAGTTTTATGCAAAAGAAAACGTTTATTTACTAGTAAAAAGTAATTGTTTTGCTAGACTACTCTTGGCTAAAAGTTGTGGCTTATAATTTTTAAAATAATTAATAAAATATTTAAATCTATACAGCATTTAATTTTAAAAACATTACTAAGGATTCTGTATGGTCTGGTATGGGAGGAGGTCCATGGGGTGACGCCATGAGTTCCCCACTGCAGCATACAATAATCTTAAATTTTTTTTAAAAACTGACTAAATTTTAACTGTGCAGGAATGCTGCACTATTTCGTAACAAATGTAGGTCAATCTTAGTTGAACATAACTTTAATTATGAAGTAATCATATAAATACATGATCATAATCATAAATACATGATCACGTAATGATAAGTCATTCTGTGTGTTTTGTTTGCTGATCAGAACACAAAAGCCTGTACACAGCTCCTTGTCAAGCGATGAAGAGGATGCCTCAAAGGAGCTATGATACACAGATCGACCAAAGTATGAACTTTTATTATTCTCGTTATTTATAATAATATTATCATTACTTGCAGTCAACAGAGTAAGTTATGTTTCTTGATGTCAGCAAGTATCATCCAGTTTTATTTGATATCAGTCAACACATAATTATGTCTTGTGCTAAAATGCATTGATGATTAAGAATTAATTAGCTATCTTTAGTGGCAATACATTTGATTTGTTATAAAGAATAATTGTGTTGCTTCGTTTCTATAAGTTTTCAATGATTCAGTAGTTGTATGATCATATCGTGAATGTGTAAGTAAATTATCAAATTGTTGTTACTGCTGTTTGCCACAGATGATAAGCTGATATTAAGTCTGTTAAGTGTGTTGACACATAGTACCAATAAAGAGTGAATTAGCCTATTAATTCATAAATGATAAATATCAATTTAGGGTGCTAACACTGAAGAATGCCAAAGGTGTTTTGCATTGTGATCAAAAGTGTCAACACAATTTTGTGTTACAGCTAATCACTTACTGATAATACATACATGTTACTGTGGAATTTGTATATCACCAACGTCACAAGTGAATCGGAGGTGATTTGCTTGACAACAAAATTTACTTATTTGTTTTTGGAGATATCTCATTTGGGTCTTATTTAGATCTTGCACAGTGCTGCTTAATATCCCTATGCATATTACAATGTGTTTTGAAGATTGTTTTGGTCACCGTATTGTTCATAAATGAAGTATGATGGTTATCTGTGTAGACTTGATTTTGTAGGTGGCGATCTGGATAGCAGACTGATCTGATGATAAAGATATTGGCCAGTCTGGAGGACCTGCAACAAACTCAGAAACTACATTCATCTATGCTGCTGTCGATTTCAAGGCAACTGAATGCAGCAGGTGGACTTGTGGCAATGGAGCTGCCTGAGGGCGTGCAATTTCCCATCGAAACTGAGGATCTGACGAGCGTGGAGGACAAGGTGCTTGACACTTCAACGATAAAAGTATTGGTGAGTCATTTTACTGTTTAAATGGTTTTTAAAGCCTCTTGTATGATTCGCTGTTAATTTCTGGGCATGCAGTTTTTATCTTCCTGTTTATAGGTTGTATTAAATTCTGTTTCTTTGTGTCCATAAAGTTAGATGATGTGTACAGGGCTGCCGTCAGAAATTCCGGGCCCCTAGGCAGAGCAGTCACGGGCCCTAACTATCCTTTGACTTTATGAGAAATTTAAAAAAAAACTAATAATAATAGTGCGGGTACAACCCTACAAAATTATATTTAGATATGCAACTATTGTAGTTAAGTGTCCGTAATATTATATTTTAAGAGGCATAAATCATAAACTTTGTATAAATGATTATAATGTTTTTCATACGTTGATTGCTGGGCCCAGCCCGGGCCCCTAAAAGTCGCCGGGCCCCTGGGTTTTTGCCCCCCTCCCCCTCTCGGCAGGCCTGGATGTGTACATAAGTTATTTGTGTTGATGGCAAATATTTATAAAGAAAAATATCGACATTTAAGTTAAAGACCAGCATGTTTATAAATTTTTTGTCAAATTGCAATATATGAAGACTTTTCAATGTCTCTTGTTAGGATAGAACTGCTTTGATTTGCTTCTTCTTTTTAATTGTTTAGATACAAGTACTCGTGAATAATGATGGGGACTATTTATGCTTGTCTCAAATAAAAAATTCAATATTCTGCCAACCGTGCTTTATTTAGTGCTAAACCTTTAAAACCATATTGCATTTTTGAGGCTAAGAGAGAGTCGAGATTGTTTTGACTTTTCTGAACTCGAACATTGTAAATTAGACAATCCAGGCAGTGTCTGTAAATATTGCCATTTAATATTAGACAGAAATGTTGGAATAATATCATTTTACAATACAAATCCGAGCACGTCAAATTATTGTTCTTTGTAACTTGTTATTTTTAATCTAAATGTTTCATATTTGAAAATTCAGGTGCTGTAAAGCAAAATATTGCTACCAAGGACAGTATGAAGAAACTGGTTGTGGACGAGTTGGCTGTGTGGTTTGGTAACGCTAGGGATCGTAGCACTGGAGGTCACCGGCTGTTGAAATCGGTACAATTCAAAGAGACCAAGTCGGAGTCAATCACCACCGATCAGAAGTTGACCAATACTGCTGATGACATTGTTGACAAAAAATTTAATGATATTGCAGAGCAGACTGATTATTTTTCCTTTATTAAATTGATGTGTCATTTAAAGCTATTGTTGATTATTTATTGTTTTCAGTGTTGTATGTAATTCAATCATAATTGCAATTACATGCTTGTACATGTATTTGAATTACAATTACTTGATTGTGTAGGAATTAAGTTACAATTATATTTTGATTGTAATTTAATTACCAATTAATTTTCAATTATTACTCTAAAATTTGCAAATGATTTAGATTTTTTCTATAACTTTTAATTTACTCTCTTTTTAAAACTGAAACATCCAGTCAATTAAAGGGGTGGCCCTGCTCAACCCGGCAGGCTGGCATTGTTGCCGACTTTATCAAAGTAATTCGTAATTTACACTTCAGATTACATGAATATTGTAATTGAATTACAATTACTGGACTTAAAAAGTAATTCAATTACAATTACAGAAATTGTAATTCAATTACATGTATTTCAATTACTGAACAACCTGATTGCTTTAGCTATTTAGCACAGCTTACTGTACTATGTAGCTAAAGCAATCACTGCATTTCAGTAATTGAAATACATGTAATTGAATTACAATTTCTGTAATTGTAATTGAATTACTTTTTAAGTCCAGTAATTGTAATTCAATTACAATATTCATGTAATTTGAAGTGTAATGAACTGTAAAATGCATACTGGAATAGAATGGAATAGAACTGGAATCACTTTTGAGTCATCTGGGAATGAACTGGGATGCCCGGCGGGCTATCCCGTATGGGTCCCGTCTCAAAACCGCGGACAAAAACCGCCGGGTATCCCGTCCGGTTCCCGTATGACAACCCGTATGGGAACCGTCTGGTGCCCGTGTGACTGTGTTGGCTGGGTGTTAGCTGATTAAATCTGGACATTTACATCGCGTTTTTCAAGAACCTTCTCGAAAGTACTAATCGCCAGCCTAATCGTAATTGTAAACTCCCATCTAGGGCGCATTTTCGCCGATCCAAGGTGATTACAGCAAAAATTATCGGACTAATCAGGGCAATTTATCGTTTTTCCGCTCTAAATTATTTTATATAGGATAATTTTAAATAGAAGTTGGATTGGTGACAATAACTCTTGCTTCAGTAGAAGTTGGATTGGTGACAATAATTTTTGCTGTCATAGAAGATTGATTGAAGAAGAAATTATTCTTGCTTAAACAGAAGCTGGATTGATGAAAAATATTTCTTGCGTAAGTATAAGATGGATTGATGACAGTTATTCTGGACATTGGTATTGCAATGTCATTCATAGAAAATTATTTAGACAGCAAAAGCGATAAATTACTCAGATTAGTCCGATAATTTTTGCTGTACTCACCTTGGATAGGCGGAAATGCATCTAGGGCAGGGGTGCAAAAACCAAACTTTTTCAACATGACAAGTTGTTTTTTTAATTTTTTTAATTTTTTAGCTTTTCCTATTTCGCATCATAACACTCATAAAAGGGGTATAATACTGTTCAAATTAATCAGATGCATATTTATTCGATGCTGCTTCACTTAAAGTTTTTAGGTGTGATATGAATTAAACCAATCGTTGCTCCAGTGCTTGTTAGACATTGGTATGATTGGTTCGTATAGTAATTTGCAAAAACCTCAACATCTTTGGTAATTTGTCAAATAATCTATTTTTAGACTCGTAAAAATAATTGCATATCCCGTTTTATACTTATACACAGATGTCGCCCCACTTCAAATTTTGTTTCTGATTTTAAATAATAATCTTTTCTTTATTGAAGCGCTTGACAAACGTACTGCGCTGTACATTTACATGTTATGCAATTTAAATCTTAACTACTAACAGAACAGACAGCCTGCAATAATGGTGTTTTAATTTCCACAGGCAATTTTTCACTTCGCATATATAATTATTCGTCGATTTGCCTTCATGAGTATAATTTTGCTATATAAACAAGACGCGAATATCCAAATTTTCGCCCAAAAAACAAGTCACATGGCGTCGAATAGGGGGAGATTTTAGTTTTGTGAATTCCTTGGTCATTTGTATTCAATGCATAGACGCCTTACATTTAATATATGATGTTTATGACAAAGATTTTAACAGGGAGGAAGATGAACGACTGAAAGAGAATTGGCTTGCGCAGTGCGATTGTAGGGCGCGTGGTGCATTCTGGTCTAACCAGAGGTAAAATCATGAAGTTTCCTATCTCTGCAATCCATCAGTGTAGCTTCGCTTGGGAAGCGGAAAAACGAAATTCCATAATTCTTTGCGCTGGCATTACCACAGTTACAGGCTGCACAATAGTGCGTCATGTTATCTAACTTTCTACTCGGCTAAAATGCTTAATTTCTATTAAGGTCTTCGATTAAAACGACTTTTAACCGATGGATTTTATTTAACATTGCAGAGATAGGAACTCTGTGTTATTTTACCTCTGGATAAACCAGAAGCCCTTGCGCGCTCTCTTTCGCAGTTTTGTCATTAGTAGTTCATCTTCCTCCCTGTTAAAATCTTTGGTTTATGATTCAATGGCGTAACTTGTTCCAATTCTTTTCAAAACCGGAAGTCGGCGCAACCGTGCCTGTTCCGATCTTTCTGTTAGTGGTCTGTTGATAAAAATGGTAGGTGTGTTGATGTAGTTTTTTAATCCAACGGCATCGCTTGATTATTATTTTCAACTTATTATTAATATTTAGGTACTCCGATGTGCTTATCAATCGTGCAACAGATTTTGCTAATTTTTAGGGATATATGCTTAGATAACGTGAAATTCACGCATTTTGTTGGCGTGTCTCCTAGTGCGTGATTCAACCATCTTGTGTTAGGGTTACACCAACGTGCGGTGGTGTTTTTCAAGTGTATTGTAATAATAAAAATATATAATTTTAGTGTTTTTAACAAATGCAAAATATAGGTCCTTGAGCTAGTTTTCTTACAAGGTGAGAAATTTTCTGTAAAGTTACTAAGTTCGTGGTCCTATCAAAATGAATTGCATTGAACTACTCTTGAGTAGTAATCGCTCTGTGTACTGAAATATTTTATAACTGATATTCATTGTGCTCCAGTGTTCTGCAAAAAAATGTCCTTCGAGGTTCATAACTTATGTAGAAGTTTTGGCAAACTGATAGCATCGGGGGCTGAAGGATTACACAGTATCTTTCGGCATGCTGCGCGGACGGTGCCATGATCTACTGATCAACCCTGACCCTAACGACGCCTAACCTGACCCTAATCGACACTCACGACGCCAGTAAACTTGCGCAGTATATCCTTCATCGCCCGAGTCTGTAAGCTTGCCGATGTTTTACAAGGAAAGATTGTGCATCTAGTGCCATGATCTACTTACTTAAATTCGTTTATTTAACGACGCCGTCATATCGACGATGATTGGCGTGCCATGATCTACTGATAAATTAGGCATTCTTATAGTATCGTGGGCTGAAGGGTAATACAGTAGGCTATCTTTGGGCATGCTGCATGGATGTCGGACGGTACCAGGTTTTCTAATGACGACACTAACCCTGACTCTAACTGACGCCTAACCGACACTCGCAACGCCAGTAAACTTACACACTATATCCTTCAGCCCCCGATAGTATAAGCTTGCCATAAATTACTCAGCTTTAACAGAAACTTCTCACCTAAAGTTACAAATACGTTACATGATGAAACTTTGCTTAATTATCCTTTGAGGTACACAAATCATTCACTTTATTAAAAGAAAATACTTTGGAAATTACTTTTTCAATTAGAGACCCATAGCGATTTAAAGTTTTTCTTCAGTTTTTCACTTGACAATTGTATTTTGTGTTGTTTTTACTGTTGAATTAACCACCGAAGTTTAAACAGCTGTTGTAAAGGTTTTGTGAAACTCTATTGTTCTTAAAATGGCTTAGTGGTTCTGAAATAAGTTATGTCTTGTTTTGCAGGTGAAGGTCAAGGCTAAGGAACTGCGTGGAAAGAAGAAGGATGAGCTCCTGAAGCAGCTCGATGAGCTGAAGACGGTCAGTTTTTATTTTATGTCAAAGTATGCATGTGTTTCTTTCTGAGAAGACTTCTGTTGGGTTTGACATGTGATTGTTTAGGGTCATGAGTGGTTTCCCTTAACCAGCAACAATAATGCCCAGATCCGTGAAATAGAACGCTGCACTCTTAGGCTGTGTTGATTCCAGAACTAAGTATACAGTAATAGTAAGTAGATGAATGAGAAATTATAATGTGCTTACAGTACTGTAGTAAGTAAGTAAACAGAGAACTTTTTAAAACATTGTTTTCGTTTCAGGCAGTAAATGAACAACCTACATTATGAATCTTATTAATACCAATGATACTTAATATTAATATTGGTATTATCATTGGTATTAATGATTCAGTCTCAGTGAAAGGTTCTCATGATGGAATAACTTCATGTTCATTCACATTTCGGGATTCATTACGGCTCACAGCTGGAGGACCATATTTTATGGAGGGCCATATTTTAACACAAATCTGGATGTTGTTATCAATTTCCGTAGTAACCGTCCAGGATCTCAAGCTCGAAGATTTCCAATTCTCTGAATTTGTTTTAATTTAATAATGTGATCGGGCATAAAGAAGACGTCTACAATTTTCATTGGTGTTCTGCAGTCTTGAATGTATTCTAAAGTCTAAAAAATTTTCTTGTTCTGCTGTTGGTGGCATGTTGAGATTTTAGTGTTAAACTTTTGTGTTGCAAGCTATGATTTGATTAGTAGTTATTTGATTTTGGTAGGAACTGTCACAGTTGCGTGTGGCGAAAGTCACGGGTGGAGCTGCGGCAAAGCTGTCCAAAATGTAAGTTTCCATATATTACTGCTGAAAACATGCATAGAAAAATTTTATTTAGCACTATATTCAGATATAGGCTGTCATCTGTTTGCAATACTTTAATATTTTTTCATAGTACAAAATGGCTTTAAGATGAAAGCTGAGCAGCAGAAGACTTAATCAGTTGGCTTTGAATTACTCATGTACAGAAGAACATTGTAGTTTCATGGGATTGCACCAGTGTGACAGCGAATAAATCATATTAACTGCAAATTTTGACAACCTTAGATAACTTGTAACAATTTATCATGTAATGAGCTGCCGCTCTCCATACATATAATAATTACAAATGTACTGTTTTACAAGCAGAATTCCTCATTCTCTGTCATTCTGCATGAGAATTTTTTTAAACATTATATACGCAGATGTACAGGTTCTGACCATATGTGTCTAATCTGTAATCAGATGTTGCAGATGATGATAAACTTGTGCTGAATTAGCCTTTGAAGTACACAAACCAATTTGGATCGATAGGTCTGATGCAACATTTGCCTCGTTTAAGAAGCTTAAATTTGTTAGTTTCAGTTCATGTATGTACAATGCATTATAATTTACCAAAGCCACTAGTGTAAAGGGTTTTTTGTCACATAGTTGCAATAATGATGATGATTGTTTTCTAGCTGTACAGTTCGCAAGTCCATCGCTCGCGTTTTAACTGTGATGAGTCAAGCTCAGAAGGAAAACCTGCGAAAATTCTACCAAAACAAAAAATACAAGCCAAAGGATCTTCGCCCAAAGAAGACCCGAGCGATGAGACGCGCCCTAACGGAGCATGAGCTGTCCATCAAGTCTGTAAAGTTCGTCAGAAAACAGCGTGCATTCCCCATGAGGAAGTTTGCAGTCAAAGCCTAGAGACACTTGACGGTTCTGCTGTTTTAGACAAGTCACAGAATAAAGTTTCATAAAAACATTTTCAATTGTACTTTTTGTTTGTTTTGGCTCATTTTGCATGGTAGAAGAATGATTTACCAGTGCTTTAAACAAATGACGACTAACCTGTAAAATCTCCACCATGAGGCTGAAAATGTTTGAATGAGTTAATTCTTGACTGAGAAATAATTATTCAGAAGAATCTGCATTTAATATTATATTTTAAATGTATTGTACTGGTGAATATAGTTGAAATGGTTCATGGAATTTAAATGTAATGTAATTACAGGGCGGTTTCATGGAACACTGAATGCTGTTGAGATTGGACGGTCGATATTACCATGCCATGTTACAGTTGGAGTTTGCTTCCACATGATTTACCAATGGCTTAGGAATTTTAGGTATTTCAAGTCCAGATGCAGTTTGTGGCTAATTTGAGATTTTACCCCTACACAGTTCAAAGTAAAAAAATGCATTTCTTTGCAGAGACAAGATTAGGAATGAAAACTTTGTGCTTGAGAAGTTCCCAAAAGTATTAAGTATGGTGAGGCACAATCTCTGCAAGATGATGTTAATTAACAGAAGAGGTAAAATTTAGATGAGCCTTTGTGCAACAAATGCATGTGCAGACAAATGCTTGACCAAACGAAGACTGGTTACAATGGTAGAAATTCAGTTTATACGGGTCTTCCATATAGGACGTCCTGCAATGACGGGTTGGGGAAGATTCATCCCTTTAAGAGTCTGCATCGTGGACGTCCGCAGAAGGGGAGAGAGGGTAAGGACAAACGCGGACAAGAGGTTCAAAGTAGGTCATTTTTGTAGATGGTCATTTTTGCATGGATCACCCCTTACAGAATGGTTTGGGCATTTGAGGTACTACAGTTGACGTTACTAGAGTTGTGAGCTAAATGTTCCAGAATTAAGGTTGAAATCGAGCTGACCTCTGCCAGCATATGCATATTGTACTTATATTCTCGTGAGACTTGGGTAGAGCTCATATGAGATCAAGTATTATTTTGTGAGCTTGCTGGCAGAGACAATTACAGGTGGAGAATGAATGAGTTGTTAAAAGGTTAATTTCTCCTTTGCAACTGGAAGAAGGATCAAGTGCATGATTGAGTAGAACTGGTTCACCTGCTTGGGGAGAGGGCCATTAACTGTAGGCCTGTGTGGTGAATGCATGAAGGCTGTTTCCTTAAACACCACCAACTTCCAATTTGATGAGTAATGGATGACTTCGCTGAATTACAACCTGTGTAGAGAGTTACAGTAGTTATTGTGGTTAATGGCTATGTGAGGTAAACCGTGCAGGAATTGGTTATTTTTAATGTGTGTAAATGCTTTTCAGATACATACAGGTAGAGTGTACAGAACTAACAGAATGACCCTTCTATACACCCTGATGCACATGTACCTATTTGGAGTCGATATAAGCTGTACAAGATGATGCTGTAGAGATCATAATCCTGAAAACTTGACATATTGGCAAGTGCTACAAAGCGGACACAGCTTATCTTATAAGCTTAACAGTTTATGTGGGGCGTGGTGGTGTAGGGGTATGTTCGGTGCCTTGAAGCCAGAGGGTTGCGGGTTCGAATCCACCTCAAGCCGCCGCGTAGGGACCCTGGGCAAGGCCTTCACTCGCAATTGCTCATGCGCTTCGGCGTCGATTCAATGGACTATAATGTATTCGGGGCACTACGTGTGTGCGTGCTATGGCGAACGTGACCATTTCCGACCATAATTTCTGGTAATTTCGGTACCTTAGAGACATCGCTGTAGCCTACTGATCTTGACTGGACATCTCTGACCTTTAGAGACAGGACACGTGGCTCGCTCGCTAGTGTAGCTCTGTCAACAATAAGTCATATGGATGGAGTCAACAATGATAGCCAGGGCCTTAAATCTGTTTCGACAGTTGGGGAGGGAAGACTACTCCTTCGGAAGTGTGTTATAACTTAGCCCCCATAGGCCTGCCGCCTACGTATGCTTCCTATATAAATAATATATATATAACAGCACTATATATACAGCACCGTTATTATTTAATGCATGGTGCATGGAGCAAAACAATATTCCAAACCTCCCTCCACTAGCGGGTAATGAGTGATTCACATTAGGCCCTACTGAGTTCATTTACACACTAGGTTAGTAGTCACCGTTAGTGTAAAAAATGCTATTTGTTCGCCCTGCTACATGTAGGTTCGGACTATCATAATATTCCTATAACACGACTTAGTATTTGCTAAAGAGTCAGGTCTTAACCTCCCACTCTCTAGTTTGCTTTTCGAATTAACTTTCATAGTGGGTAGATTTCTGTTGTGACCCAAAACGCGTCTTGTGACAGCAAAAGTGTACGTCAGTTACTATTGGTGACGCAATATTGTTAGAAGGTAATAATAAGTGAATATTGTTAACGCTGTTCGCAGGTAGTAAGTAGACCTATAAGACGTAAGCGATGAACAGTAGTGTAGGGAAGAATTTCGACTGGAAGAACGTAGTTAAGGAAAAGGGATGGAGAATGGAAATACCAGGAGATCCACTGAACATTAAGTAGGCAAACACATCTTTCTATCTAGGCCTAAACAAACTTTCTTCTCTAACAATCTCACGTAGCTACGTGGCTGTTAGGCCTATAATTGGCTTGACAGCCTTGACCTCTACGAATTTTTTACATGGGGTTGAAACTGGTTTTTACGGCTTTGATTCGATGCTGATCTTTGTGCAATACGTTTGCCCCCTGCGGGTGACGGCAGATCGAAGGGGCTCAAGTTGGGTATAGGACGAAGCCCAGTGGAGACAAGGCGCCAAGCTCATGCAGTCACCCCAAAGCTGGAAGCATTACTTAACTAATGAAATTTTTAGACCGTGCGCGGGGCTGGGGTATGTAGGCCTACATGTTGGAATATTTCTGACCCACTAGCCTTGCGTTTGAATACCGTCTGGTTGGCTGGCGTGCCTCGACCGGGTGCTTTGCTCTGCGGCGCGCTTTATTGGCCGAATACCCAAATCCGGTCATGCCTCTAATTACATTCTGGAAACCCTACGCTGGCTCCCTCTCCGACAACGCATTGTGTACAGGACCGCCTCTCTAGTGTGGCAATGTCAGCTGGGCCTTGCCCCAAACTATCTGCGGGACCTCTGGCATCCCGTATCTACTATCTGCCGCCCAGGGTTGTCGCTCCCCTGGGAGGAGGTGCTCATAGTTCCGTTTGCCCGCACAGCTACCATGCAGAAACGTGCTTTCTCGGTGGTTGGCCCGACTGTTTGAAATGGGCTGCCCTTGGAATTGCGTCTGCTTCCCAGAACGCTCTCTGACACGTTCTGTACTAACCTAAAAACTGTTCTTTTTGGCCGCGCTGGAGTCGGGAGTACCTCTGAGTACATGTAGTTCCCTTGAAGAGGTGCTATATAAATCCTGTGATTGAATGACTGAATGAATATGCTTCACAAACACTGCAGAGGTCCAACAGCGAGTGAAATGGCGACATCGGACATTGAACCTGCCTAGGAGGCAGAGAACCAGAAGGTACTGGTGATGGTGTATTGAACGATGCAGTCGGCTTTGCATTGCTTTTTGCAGGAGACAGTATCTTACGCCAAGTCTTCCGATGTTCTCCAAGGACCAGGCATTTGGCAAGACATTCGTGCAAGCAGTTACACGGCCACCCCGCAGGCAGTACCCTCGAATCCTCTTTCAGCACCTCAACCCTCCTCGAAGGGCAACATACATCATTCACCCATCCATGGTCACCGAGGACTGGAAGCCACCGCCGCCCTACAGAGGCCGAAAAGGAGAGCGCGTTCGATACGCACAGTTCACCTTCATGTATTAAGGCCTTGCTGTAGGTCTCGTCGGCCTCTGATAAAAATTATTTATTGCTGTAATTTAGTTTTATACATCCGCCATGATTTATTTCGTAGGCCTATTATATAAATTTTGGTATCTAATTTGGCATGATATTCAATTATATTACTGTGTAATGATCAAAGAGATTTTCTTCACATTTACAAGGTTGGCTATTAATATTTTGATATAGTTTGCTAGCAAGTTTGAATGAATTCTGCTCAGTTCTCATGAAATTCTAGTAAAGAGAACATCTGCAATTGTGTAGGCATATATCATTCACATTTTAATATAAACAACATTAAAGTGTCTATCGAATAAATTGTAACTTGAAGTTGCTCATCAACCACCACAGTTAATTGGAGAATAGAAAACTTAACCGACTTCTGTCTTTCTGTAAATATTCTGAGCATTGATAACCATTCTACCTCACTTAAATATTCACCTTCTACGATTCTTGGCCTTTTCATAAATAAAAAGGTTGACCGCATTTCATTTTGATTCTTTCAAGGTAATCAAACTATGGTGACAAAAATAGGTATTATTTATATAAACATTGTCAGCAGTATTTTAGCATGTGGACCAAAGTGCAAAATAACATAAATAGCAATCAAATCTTTAAATTAATAAATTAATTATTAGACTCTTAGGGGCAATTGCCCCAATCGTTCCCTCTGGAACCGCCCCTGGGCACATTCCTTTTTGTCCTTAACCACAGGGAAGTGGTGGCTGCATCCAACAAAGAGTTCTCGTTCTGAATCCCAAACGACAGCGACTGTACAACAGCAGCAGGATCAAGTCTGATTGCCTCCGTCTCGTCTCAATTAGGCACAGAACCCCAGACCTCTTGGTTGACAGGTCAGCATGCTAAATATTAGACCACCAGGCACCCCAAACATATACAAGTAAGTACCTTTAGCAAGCTACTTAAAAGGTGCTATATAAAGTATCTTGAGGGAAACAAAACAAGATTTTAGGCGATTGCAGTTTCACAAATGACAACACAAGAGAGTAAAACCTGAATAAACACAAAAGAAGCAAAAACTGTCCTTAGTATGAGCTAGCAGAGTGGTAAACACTAAAATCTGCCTCAATTATTGAAATCTAAAACAATAGTTCCTGCAGAAACTTTCAATTCAAAAGGAGGCTAGAGTCACACATTTCTGTAAAATACATCAAGATCAATAAATGTTTAAAAAATTCAGGATTTCTCAGGTGTCATTGGCATTTTCTTCTTGTGGTTAAACACAACGGTTGGTCGGTTAGTCGTAGAATCCTCCAGCTGCTATAGCAACATTTAGCTGGACACCAGAGCTGAGTGGCTGGTAGTCAAGGAGCCACAAGAAATCAGTCCACATGACTGCAACAGAAACATCATATATGTATAATTAGAATATTTAGTTTAATTGGGGTTGCATAATTTGCAGAAATCTCAAGTCTATATAGACAAGCACTGGTGACCAAGATCACCCAATAACAAGACTGCACGTGCAAACAAGAGTTGGAGAGACTTAGAACGGCACTTCATAAATTACTAGCATATCATCAGGGACGTAGCCAGACTTAAATTCAAGAGGAGGCAACTTCACAGACCATTGGCAAAATCCTGGTTATTGGTGTCATTGGTCAATAGAAGTTCCAGTATATAAAAAAGGAAGAGGAGGCAACTGCCTCCTCGTGCCTGCATGTAGCTACGCCTAAGCATATCATTTTCTGTACTAGTGAAAATAATATTATTTCATATTTAACACTTTAACGAGAGTGTACTAAAAGCGACTTTGAAACCAATGCATCTCGTCATTAAAGTGTTAAACAACATGACACAGAAGACATAGCATTAAATTACAACAAAAAAGCTATGGAAAAAATATAATGACTGTCACAAAATGCGAAGTCGTTTAGCCAAACTAGGTATTTATTCGTACTGTTGACACGTTTTGTTGTCAATGTATTTGCTTAACTAAGGTTAAAAACTCAATGTTTGCAACTCAGCTCATTCACATATTTATAAAATACAAATTACCATCAAAAAGAATTGTCTTTCTATTTGGACCAAAAATTAAAGAAATACCAAATGATTTTAGCAAATATAAGACTAAATATAACATAGATTTTCCTTTACACTACAATCTTACTTACTGATTTCCCCTTCGTGCAGGACAGTGTAGAGGATGGAGCAGGTTGAGTTGCAGGGAGTCCGTGGAACCAGACGAATGCGATTCTTGCCTTTCACTTGGGCAAACCATGTCACCGAAGTCCCAAGATCAACCTGTTGGTAGAAATGGGTCTTCCGTAATGCAATACAGCTATAGTAATTTCTGTTCCGAAATTTTATTAAGAGTTAAGTTGGCTAGAAGTATATTTCTTTGTATATATTTCTGAACTCGATGAGAGCCAATCAAATGACAGACCTCATTTCATTGGCTACGAAAGAAGCCATTCAATTCAGTTACAGTTTCAGTTAAAAGTAGACAGAGAATGACTGGGGCTAACCGGTTTGTAGTTCTTTGCGTTGTAGTTGGAAGACAGTAGGAGCCAATTCAATTTCGCCGTTTCAACCATTTGTGGAATGAAATAGGGACGTTTGAAGAATTGTCGCAGAACTCGCACAGCCGACATCTCACACTCTTCCCTGAAATGTATTCGATAGCTTGACTAATCATGAACAGAAAGAAAAAGATGTTCAGGTGGTCTACACTCTTGTGGTCATGTATAAATATATCAACAAATGTTCTACAAGTCCCTCAAGTCTTTTTTCTTTAAATCACTTCTGAGTAGCTTCTTACGCTATATAAATGCTCTGAATGAATGAATGAATGAATGAACAATGAGAATATATCAGGTATATCTAACTCAGCCAATAAAAAATATAATAGGACAGATTGGTTTCATGCTCAGATACTGATAGTCATCGTCTCCAGTACTGGTTATCAAAAGAACCCACTTGCAAAAGCAGGACCAGAAGCACTTTCACTCCTCAAGTACAAATATTTTCTGTCTAACTTAAGAGAAGTCTGGAACGTATGCTGGTAGACAAGGAGGAGGAAGGTGAGTTTGAGAGTGATGGTTCAATCAACAAACCATGAAAACTGTGCAATAAAACAAAGTTCTCAACAAAGGTCATTAGAAATTTCGTTGACTTGGAAATGGTTGATCAAGTATTAATGCCTAAAAGTCCTCAAACCATCCACTTATCCCCATGCTGAATCCACCCAAGAGTGGTCCCCAACTCTGAAAATGGTGCCAAAGCCCTTGCTAGTATAGATGCTCAGAAAGTTCAAGGCATCTCAGTTCTTCATATACTTTTCACTGTTAAGGGGCAACTTTTCACTGCTTTGTGGAAGACTGTAACTGACAACTGCATACATCTTTCTTGAACTATGTTTTCCATATTTGATGCACCACAGTGATATTCACGATATTCAAAGACCACAGTTGACCAGGTTGCACAAAAACTTGGAATTTCATTGGCTTTAAGAAGACACTCGAATTGAAAACGATGCCTCCAAGGCTTCACGTGCAGTATATCAATGTAACCATTGTCAATTTCTACATATGGGCCTAGAATTTGAGCACGGGTCAGAAAACTGAAGAGTTTATTATTAGTAGCTGTTCAGTATCCATATTCAGCCTTCAGGCTTAGATTTCAGACAAGTCACAAACACCTTAAATTTTATTCCTGCTCAGTAGGGTACAAACATGCTTGCATTAACTAACGTCTGACGATGTAATATATTAAACTAGGCTTGAAGGGAACAGTTATCATACTGCACTACTTACCAATGAGCATACCAGTTTGAATATTCACTCCTGTAAACTTTAGACAAAAATAATCGAGCTCCTCCATACGTCACTCGAACGTTGCTTGCAAACATACAAGTTGGAGCATTTCTCAGAACTTCGTCTTCACTGTACAGCTGCAGGTAAAAAGAAAATTAAGTTTTAACAGCATCTGTGGTAGTACTGCTGCTAGAAAAAACAAAGGCATCAGTCAGAAAACAGTTAGTTAACTGATGATGATGAGTTCTCTGCCCGAAGGCAGGTCCATTGGCTTTTATGCCACCCGGAGATGAGATGAGTGAGGTGGTTTCCCTTTGCCTTCCTCACAGACAATTGTGGATAAGCAACTTGTCCAAGGTCGTTATGCAGTGGCTTGAGGTAGATTTGAACCTGTGACCCTCCAGTTACAAGGCACAGAACATAACGCTACACCAACGTGTCCCATAGTTAGGTATCTAGACATTCAATAAATAACACCTTTTAAGCACCTCATAAGAACACTGCCTGTGCTGGCCTGAGTTATGTTAAATGTAATTCAGACCAGAAAGTACATCAGCAAAACAATGCAGTCACCACAAAAAAATGCACAGATAAGCAGGAGAGTCACTGCAAATCAAAGCACAGATAATTAGAAGAGTCCTTGCAAAAACAAATCACAGATAACCAGATGCTCACAAGATGACATAAACAAATGACTTTCAGCATCTTTCAATTTTAAGCCCTCCACTAATATATGAGAATCCCAAAGTGCAGCAGGTAGAGCATTCCATACTGCTGGGTCAGATGCGCTGAATGTCCTTGCCATCAACCTGGTCACTTTCCCATCCTCACAAGATTGCAATTCATGGCAGAATGCAGTTGAGACTCTACCGTTACTGATGAGGCCACTAGACAATTATCTACGAGTTAATAAGACTTTAATAAGTTGGATACAAGTAGACTGGAGAGTGTTTAGGCTCCACAGTGCTACCTCAACTCAGATGAAAATAATAACAAACAGATATACTGTTAACAGATGGTAGTGTGAAAAGCTCACTTGGTATAGGAATTGAATAGAAAAAAGATTTCCTGCCGACCATCCGATTGTTCCATCTGTCACAATCACTGGAATGTCTCGCTTTATGTAAGCTTCAGCTACAGTCACTTGTGACACATTTGTCAGTCGTATCACTGACTCCGTGTTTTCGCAAATCTACAAACAACCAATGATCATAATAAACACCAATACCAAAAGCATATTTTACCTTGACATACATTTGACAGTTTTCAATTTCTATGTTTGGCTGTTTGTTTGTTTGGCTGAACTACCAGTTCAAATATCTACCATTCTGCTTCTCTGCTTGTCTGATTCTCCATCTGTCTGTCTGTCAGTCAGTCAGTCAGTCTGTCTGTTTCAACTACCTTCTCAATTAACTTTCATGTGCATAATATCAACAAATGATGTAATACCTGTGTATATTACATCGCAGGATAGAGACAAATGGAGACGGACGGTGAAACATGCGATTGACACAAACGGGCACTGAGCCCATGGACCGAGATGACGATGATATGTAAACTAAGAAAATGTCAATGATATAAACCTCACAGTCCTCTGGAAGCAGTTCCTGTACATCTCCCTTGAAATACGGATTGTCCAGCAGGCAGCCATCATCATTGTAGTATCTCGTCCAATCCCAGTAAGGCAGCATCTGCACATTTTAATTCATGTACGGTCACTATCAATGGATTCACTTACAACAATGCCACATATACAAGAACATTTAAGAGGGAGCAATGTAAATAAATTCTAATAAATTAGGGTAATATATTATTGATAGCAGTAACAGCAATAATAATAACAATTGTATAAAATTAGGACTGTAAATAGTTTTGAAGCATTTGTAGTTTGCACAGGTCTCCCTTTGTGATACCAATGAGAAGTTTGTTACAGTAGTCAAGTCTGCTGGAAACCAAAGCCATTGGAATTACAACATTATGAGGCAAACAAGATCTGATGCTACATATACACTGTACGAAAAATTAGACTGATCTGCATAAAGCTCGAACATGGCTATAAAATGACAGGATGGAGTCAAATATCACACCCGAACTGTGTGCAGTTGAAACAGTTAACAAGTAAGCCACCCAACTGAACAGAAAGTGAGTAAAATTTGTAGAGTTGTTGGCTTTGTGTCTAGCAAAAGAAACTAAGTTTCAGAACTATTCGGAAGTTTATTACTAGCCATCCAAGAATAAACATTGCTAGAAACAGAAGCAAGTTATTGGAGAGCAGGATTAAATGTGGATCTATCAAATGCAAACAACAGATGGGCATCATCAACATACAAATGAAAGTCAATAGATATCAGTAAGAAGTGAATTGAGTGGAGTGCAATATAGTGTAAACAAACTGTGCCCAATACAGAACCTTGTAGTACACGTAGTACACTGCAATCGAAGACAGCCCACACAGAAATGTGTTGATTTACACGAATTGATCAGGTACAGCAGTGCAGCTAAGATGCAAAGCAACTGAGAGTGGACCCAGATAGAACCAATGTTTGAGGCAATGAAGGAGTCTATTATGATCAACAGTATTAAAAGAAACAGATAGGTCCCGTTGCAGGTCTAGTTGCATCAGAACATTTAGTTCTCTTTCAATCATAGAACTGATCATGCAATTGTCAACAGTTAAGTAGCGCAGCTTCAGTTGAACAGTATTTGCAGCAGACAGATTGGAAAGGTACAGGTTGTAGGACAAGACGTGACAGCTAGCAACTATATTGTCCAGTAGGTTGGAAATGAAATTGAGAGCAGAGGCACCTTGTCAATCACATGAGAAAGGAGATTAATTTAAGAATCTCAGTCAATACATTACCCCAACATTACTAGCTACAATTACTTTTATTTCATGAAAAATTGGACAGTTGAACCGCACTGAGTTCTGTGACCAACTGAGTGCCTTGTGTTAGGTTCCATCACCATAACAAGATTGAAAACCACTGTAGCAGACTAATGAAAAGCTTTGCAATTACAGCCACACAGTTAAACAGTCAGGCATTCACAAGTTTCATACAGGATCTTAATTAACTTTCCATCTTGGCGTTGCTTCATAGAGCCGTGAATCTGCACAGCCACGATAAGCCACTCCGTTGGCATTCTTAAGCCAAAGTGATTGAGTAGTCTCATTCAGCACATAATTCCACATCTTACACCACTAATAGGCAATCAGAAGAGGCTTTGAGACATACCAATACAAAAGATTAGCCATCCATCAACTGCTGGGCTCTCCTCTAATCTTTTCCATTCAATAAAATCATGAAAAGCATTTATAACCAAAACACAACAGAACATCAGAACATGAATCACAAAACAAGTCTGTCAGCATCATTACCATAAGGCAACTGAAATTCACAGCTGCAAAGTAACACAACTGCACATAATGTACTAGGGCATCGGAGTCCACGACTAGGGTAATCAGACATTTGTAAAGCACCTCCTGAAATTGAGCACATAAAAAGCAGCACAGTATCTGGATGGTTGCCCATCCTAGTAGGTTATACCACGCCATCTGGACCAACTCAGTCCATTATTCCTTTGGGACTGGAATATAATGACCCTGAGTCTGACTGTGCCTAAGAAAACCAAGTCAGAAAAATTGTAACTTGGCTCAACCGGTAAAATTGCTTGAATTAGACAGCTTTTAACTAGGACTCAGATAGATTACCAGTTAGCTTTTAGTCATCAAAACACTTAGTTTGGATATTTTGGCAGTTCTCTTGTGGAGACAAGTGTTTAGATGGACCCAGTGTTTCTGTTAACGCCCAAATGGCCGTTTTTACATCCGTAAAAAACGTCCAAATTTTTCGGTGTGATAGCCGAAAGCAATGAGCTACGTTAAAAAAATTCCAGGTCAAGGCGTAAATACTTTTTGGACTCTAACGGAAACACTGGATGGACCACATCTTGATCAGAATTTCCTTTGTTGTTGTTAAAATTCATCACATGGACACTAAAAATGTTGGCAATTAAAATTTACTAATATTTCTGGAGTCGTAAAGTTTGGATTACATAATATAATTCTGTTGTCAAAGGAAATTTATGTTATTTCAGCTAAGTGCAAGTTTTGCAATGAAAAAACTATGGTGACTCTGATGAAGGCGATTGTTTGGACTTTTAGAAACCCAGCAAAGCTGTTCTTGACAAAATGTATGAGCCAGCACTTAGAGCATTGAGTGCATCTGCATCTAACATACCTGTTAAAATGTTGTCTTTAGTTATGGTGGTTTAATATTAAAACCACATATGTGACCCAAGGAATCAAAATGGGTCACATGTCAGAAATGTTAGAATATGAGTACTTTTGCATATTCTTAAAGACCACAGTTTTTGCTTTAAAATGACACCAACATTTTGGTTCTACCTTACTTTTTGACAAAGTTACGAATGATTGTGTACAATTTAAAAAAATTTCTTTTATTGATTTTAATATATAATCACAAAAACTAAAACTATACCCTTTAAAAATCCTAAAAATACACATTAAAACAATGAATTTAATCAAATGTGAGATATCAGAAATGTAAAGAAATTCTGTTTCACCCATTTCCATTAAAATCTGAAAATGAACAAAAATGACTTCTGATCATATTTTACTGTTTTCTTAGCAATGCAAATTGCCGACATCCGACTCATGTTGATTCCCTGGGTCACATATATCGACATGAATGACAAAATGCTCACATCACTACTATTTCAATGAACTCACATCGCTAATATTTCTCAAGAGCAATTTTAAATGAGTGCATGTTTCTTACGACATCATAAGTGAAAATACATCAATGACTTAGGGTCATTCCACCTCAATTCAACAAGTGGCTCCAGGTCGACCATCTCGGATTTCAATGAAAATTTAACAGAATGTTTATTATGGTATTAGAGGAAATTAGCCATAAATTTTAGATCAATATCTTAAGTAGTTTTGAAGATATTGAGCTTCAAAGAGGTATGGGGTGACCTCGTTTTTGACGTTTTGGAATGCACGTCTAAATTTGTAGTGACTTTCACAAGCTCATAACTTCATTAATATTGCAGATAATACAAAGAAATTTTCAGGATATTTAGTCTTTGTTGTTTAGATGAAATGCTGAAGAAAGAATGATCAGTGTTGAAAACTGTTAGATTATGACCCATCTAAAAATGGCAAAAAAACTCGTGCATGATCTGATGATCATACTTTGCAGCTCTGCCATGGCCAAATTGATCTTTTATTACAGAATGTTTTAACAACTCATAATGCTAATATACTTTCTCTACATAAATATGCAGAAATTTTGTATTTCTGATGCATGTCTCCTACCATATGGCCTTCCAAAAATGGAAAATTGTATTCCGAAGACCATTTTCAAAGCCAAAGATCATCATGTGGGATAGGTCATGGAGCAATGCAACTTGCATCATTGGAAAGAGCAGCTCAGAGACTAAGTTCACCAAAAATGGTGATGGTGTCTCTTCTTGTTCATTTTATACCTTTATTTCAGACGTGGCAGTGTTTGCTGCATTCACGAGTTTATAATGAGGTCATTTCCATAGCATTATATTGTGAAAAATTTCTGTAATGAGTCAGTTTACTCAGATTTCAATCTCTACATCTTCCTCAGTTCTTGAAGTTATTTGGTAGATATCTATCACAGTGAGTCATACGAAAGAAAGATATCTAAATATATACATGTCCAAATAATAAAACGTCTAAATTGGCTTCTGTGCAATATTAACAAATTTATAGATTAAAAACCACAAGTAACACCACCCAGATTCTTGCATATTTGGAAAGAGCACAACAAACTGATTATATAAAAGAAATGTCAGTCCTCTGGCTCATTTCCTGGCCTAGATATGTATGCACTGCTCAGTAAGGGCAAATAGGTGGAATGCCCTGGTTGGAATGATTCTTGTACTCGCACTCATAAATTCTTAGGCAATTCATAGACACATCCAATACCAGGCCATGTTTTACGCATGTACTTGAAAGACGAGTACTTGAAAGACAGTACTTGAAACATCTCTGAAAAACAAACTTGGGCAGCAGTGTCCATATAACACAGTTCTAGCAAACTGCTAAGTTCTAGGTTTTTGTGAAAGAAATGTGAATTTAATTAATAACCTGAATTTAAAATATTAAAACCTGTCTCATTCAGATTTTAAAGATTGTGTCTGTGTTCCTAAAACTCACCTTAATCATAGCAAGTCTTCCACATGCTGAGGCAAACTTGACAGCTGGGTCACAGTATGTCAGTGCAGCCACCAAGGTCACAATCACCGCAGTCCTCATTAGAACATTCTTCCAGTGCTGTCGTCTCACTTCTCGTAAATGCTTCAAAATAGGCTTAGCACTTTCTTCCACCTGGTGAGGACTGAAACCTTTCGTAATGCAGAACTGGTGCAGAGTTCGAATTTCCTGATCTATGAGGCTCAGCTTGTCTTCAAAAGACTGCACAGTGGACAACTGTGCTTCTGCAGCAGTCTGCTCCATTCTCCTTAACAAATTCCAAGCTGCTTCCAAAACTCAGAAGGTTGGTTAACTGTGATGCAGAGCTATCCAACCAATATTTATGTATCCTCATGCACAGCACTGAACGTGTCCGAACTGCACGCCAGCAATGAACGATACACAGGGCTGTATGGCAGTGTATGCAGAATCCTTTGGTTTGCACCGTTTACCATAAGACCTTATCGCAAATGCCAACAATACTAAATTGGCTCATACACAATAGGTGTTGCTACCATACATTTTACACTATTTCACATCGTGTGTGCAAACCTAGGTGCTAACCATCTTTGGTGCTAATCGTTGGTGCACATGTTAACTACAAGCTGCGTGCGTTTTACATCCTCATTTACATGCTGACAGATGTGCATCTCTGGCAAGCTTATTCAACTTGTACAACAAAAACATTACAATCATTTGACCGCCCCGATTAACACCAAGTCAATAATTATTTCGACCAAAGTGAAATTGAAACAATAACTACAAATAAAAAAGTCTTGCGCCAAAAAACTCCTGCAGCAGTGGGAACAGATGGGAACACGACTAGACCCAAAGACCAAGTATCTACAGGACTGGACACTCCATATAAACAACCGTGTTATTAGTTGGTGCGCAGCCCTCTGACGGTCAGGAAGTATCGAGTCTTGTTGACATTACTAATGCATTGCAATTCATTAGGGTTATGAAGAAATCGACGACAAAATTATAATTGCAGAGTAAATATTGCCTGTAGAGTAAAACATCTAATTTTATATCAACTGCGAAGTTCAAGTAGAGCGACATCTGTGAGGGGGCAGCTGCCCCTAAGTGCCCTAACTGGCCCAGGCTGGGTCATGGATAAAGTAACCTGGCGCTCGACAAATGAGCCGAGCACTAACCTACGGCTCACTCAACAGACTGTGCTGCCAGAACTATTGCGAGACATGGTCCACCTAACGAGAGAATTTCTAGTACCGAAGAGAATACTCAAGCCCCCTTTGAATCCCTGGTTTCAGATCAATTTGCTTTCAGACCCACTGGTTCCACCTCTGCAGCCATAATATCTATAATACATCATACACAAATCCTCCTTAAAACCAATGACTATGTCTCAATAATCTCCCTTGACTTCTCTAAAGCATTTGACTCAGTTAAGCACTCTGCCCTATTTGACAAAATCTCCACTCTTGATATCCCAGACCAAATCTTTAACTGGCTAGTTGAATATCATCTTGAACGCTCACACCTCACTATATTCAAAGGTCACTCTTCATCTCTGCTCAAAATCAATGCTAGTATAGTTCAAGGCTCTGTCCTAGGACCTACCAACTTCTCCATTACTGGTTCAGACCTGCACCCTGCTCAGCCCCTTAATCTTATGTTCAAATTTGCAGATGACACTTACCTCATTACTGGATCCTCTCAAGCTCATACTATTCCATCCGAACTGCATTTAATCTCTACCAGTGTGATTTTCGTTAACGATAACGATAACGAAAATGTTCGTTAACGAAAATAAAATGACTTCGTTAACGATAACTATAACTATAACTAAAAATATCATTAACTATAACTATAACTATAACGAAAATAACACTAACGAAAATTCATCTTTATTTTCGTTAATACAAAAAATAAAAATAGGAAGTGCAATATGGACGATTCGACATAAATGAGAACGAAAAATGCGAAATTTTTATTGTGAAATTTGTCAGTTACTTTGGAAACTCGTGTATTCATGAAGCTGACTGTACCCATGCTTCAAAGGTTTTCATAGCTCTGAGTAAATTGTGAAACAGCGTATTAATACGCACAATTTTGCTTATAGACTTAATTATTGTAACTAAGTAGTAACTAAAATTAACTAAAATAAAAATCCATTAACTATAACTATAACTATAACTAAAAAATAATCACTAACTATAACTATAACTATAACTAAAATAAAAATATCTCACTTAACTATAACTATAACTATAACTAAAATAAAATCTGTAAGGAAAATTACTGAATCTCTACTTGGGCTTCTGCTAATAACCTTACCTTAAATAGCTCTAAATCTAAAGAAATGATCATTTTCCGCCCTCGACACCACTTTGAACCTCCTCCTCCATTGCCTGAGTTAAAATTTGAAGATACTCAAGACCGAGTTAAAACTAGACCCGTGGTTCAAGACCAAGACCGAGACCAAGACCGCGTGGTCCAAGACCAAGACCGAGACCAAGACCGCGACCGGTCCAAGACCAAGACCGAGACCAAGACCGCGTGGTCCAAGACCGAGACCGAGACCAAGACCGCATCATCCAGGACCAAGATCTAAGCCTCAAGACCATAAACGCAATTCTCAGTTGTAGTGTTACATATTCCCATTATTCATATCAGATGCTTATTATATTTATAGTTATGGTTTTTATCCCCAAGTCTTCGAGGTCTCATGAAGAGCACACTACAGCTAAACACTCTCTCAACAGGCGCAGGTGTTGCGGAATACAAAAAACTTTGCCAGTAGAGAAAAATTCCCCACCAAATACCTGATCTGCATCGTTTACCCGGCTACTGATTTTGCCTCGAGAAACTGCATCAGTGTAAGCTTAACTAGTCACTAGAGCACCAGAGGTCATGGTTAACTGTGCCTCAACGTTCTCTTGTCGCTTCTGATAAGAAGCGAACAACGCGGTCATCTCTCGCTTTGTCCTATATAGGCGGATCGTCGCATGAATTCGAAGCTATCTCAGAAGTCCCTGAATAACCGAAAATATCGACAACATTTAACAAATAATCCACTCTAGTTCCTACCAAAGGTCAAACCAAAGGCGCAAGACCAAGACCAAAGGCGAATGACCGAGACCAGACGCCCAAGACCAAGACCACACCCTTAAGACCAAGACCAAGACCAAGACCGCACCTTTAAAGACCAAGACCGAGACCAAGACCGGCACATTCGAGACCGAGACCAAGACCAAGACCGCATTTTTCGGTCTCGAGACGGTCTCGAGACCAAGACCGCGGTCTCGAGACCACATCACTGATATAGACCACCTCACAGCAACTTGCTCCTCCTCTTTTTATGCTATCAGAAAACTAAAACCCATGGCCTTTCTTCCTCATCCATCCATAATGTAACCAAAGCCACTACTGTTGCTAAACTGCTATATGCCTCCCCATCCTGGTGGGGTCTCACCCTGGCTTCCGATAAAGAACGTCTGGAAAAACTCCTAAAAAGAGCCAAACGCCTAGGCTACCTAGAGCAATCCTTTCCAACAGTCTCTGAACTTGCCAATATAGCCGATGCGAAACTCCTTTTCTCCATATTACACAACCCCAAGCATGTACTTCACCAACTCCTACCTCCACTCCGACCCCTCTCATCTCACCAATTAAGACCTAGAGCACACAACCATACTCTGCCACCCAAGGACAACTCTCAATTTATTCCCAGATCATTATATAAAAATATTTACTAGTTTATTCTAAAATATTCTAATGAACTTTAATTATTCTTTATCACTCATGTTAGCATTTCTGCGTTTTTGTCAGATTGTTTTTCTCAATTAAACGAATATATATATATAATATTTTCATACGCCTACGGAATTAATTATATGCATATAATTAAATATGTATGAATCATAGACTGCTTAAATTTCAGGACTGTAGACGCTCATGCTCGGGACTTGAAACTTGGATCCATTATCAATTTACACTTTTTAACACACACAAAATGAACGATTTGCATGAACTTTTTCTGTTCTGTTTGTCTCGGCGAGAGTAGCTGCTATAGGCCCCTATCAGAGGAAAATATTGACACTAAGGAGGAAAGGGAGGAGGAGAGCGAATGGAGGAAAGGGAGGAAGAGAGCGAAAGGAGGAAAAAGAGGAAGAGACCGAAAGGAGGAAAAGAGGAAGAGAGCGACTGGAGGAGAGCAGTGACGGCTCCAGACATTTTTTGTAGCCAGGGCAGTCATAGGCCTACAAGTAACCAGCAGTGGTTAAATTGCTCATCCAGGGTGCCGGGTCTCCAAGTCTTTACGAATTTAATTGTTATTTAACAAGGTCATCTGATTATCATTGTCTGGTCATATCTAAATCGAGAACTGTCCTTGGTGAACGAGCTTTTTTGGTTGCTGGACCTACTTTTTGGAAGTGTCTATGCACTCTGCTGGGTCGCTTGTGTCATTTCCTTCTCAATTAAAAGTTACCTCCTTAAAATTGCTTCTCCATCATAGGCTGCCTCTCTGTCTAACGGACTGATCTGGATATTGATCTGATTACAGTTTGGCTTTAGTGCGTCATCGATTTATGCCTCGTGCATTAGGCACCAGTGCAATAAGAAGTTACTAATTACAGTTTTACAAATGCTTCAAGTCATAAGAAACTATTGATCACTATCAAGTACACTAATGCAATGTAAATGTACACACCAAGGAATGTCGTCCATTAATTATGTCAACAAATTTTAAACCCCCTCCCCCTTGTCAACAACTGTCAAACATTGACGGACCCCCCTCCCAGAACCCCCCTACTACAAAAAAGAAACACAATGGCTCAATACATGTAGAATCATTTTTCAAATTGTTTTACACTAAAAAGCAATCTCGAATTTCAAAATATATGAGTTTAGTTTATTACCAGCTTTTTTAGTAGTATGAAACATTAAGCACTTTATACATTTTTAGGATTTAATTTTGTTGACATAATTAATGGTACAAAGGTCCTAGTGACTAGTGATAACGATAACAGTACAAAATGTTGATTTCTCAAAAGTATTTTGAAAAACTATTTTCAGAAGTATTTTCAAAATACTATTGAAAATTTTCAAAATACTATTTTATTTTGTATTTTCAAAATACTTTTGAAAAGTATTTTCAAAATTTTGTATTTTCAAAATACTTTTGAAAAATATTTTGCCCATCAGTGCCTACCTGTCAGCTTCATACCGAGGATAAACGAAATTGATTGATTGCTTGTTTGAAATTTATTATGCTATATCTTTCATGGGCGCCGGGAACTATTCTTCCCACTTTCTGGCTGTATATTTAGGGCCATGGGAAACAGTTTGCCCAGATTATCTGGGCTGTTGGAAATACAGACATACATGTACATACATAATTATACCTCTCCATAGCCGACATGATCCAGAGCCTCGCCATTGGCGACATTATCCAGAGCTTTTCTATAGGTTACAGCATACAGCACCTCTCCATAGGCGACATCATCCAGAGCCTTTCCATAGGCGACAGCATACAGTGCCTCTCCATAGGCAACATCATCACTGCTATGCTGCGCCTCTCCATAGGCGACAGCATGCAGCGCCTCTCCATAGGCGACAGCAGACAGCGCCTCTCCATAGGCGACTTCATCCAGCGCCTCTCCATAGGCGACATCATGCAGAGCCTCTCCATAGGCGACATCATCCAGCGCCTCTCCATAGGCGACTTCATCCAGAGCCTCTCCATAGGCGACATCATCCAGAGCCTTTCCATAGGCGACATCATCCAGAGCCTCTCCATAGGCGACATCATCCAGAACCTTTCCATAGGCAACTGCATCCAGAGCCTTTCCATAGGCGACTCCATCCAGAGCCTCTCCATAGGCGACATCATCCAGATCCTATCCATAGGCAACTGCATGCAGAGCCTCTCCATAGGCGATAGCATACAGCGCCCTCTCCATAATCGACTTCATCCAGAGCCTCTCCATAGGCGACATCATCCAGAGCCTTTCCATAGGCGACATCATCCAGCGCCTCTTCCATAGGCGACATCATCCAGAGCCTTTCCATAGGCGACATCATCCAGAGCCTCTCCACAGGCGACATCATCTAGAACCTTTCCATAGGCGACAACATACAGCGCCTCTTCCATAGGCGACATCATCCAGAGCCTTTCCATAGGCGACATCATCCAGAGCCTCTCCATAGGCGACATCATCTAGAACCTTTCCATAGGCAACTGCATGCAGCGCCTCTCCATAGGTGTTTAATCTAGTCCCCTTCCATGGCGACATCATCAGAGGTTCTCCATAGGGGACAACCTAGTAACAAGACTTTTCCCAAGAATTTCGAGGGGGGGTACATCAACGAGAGATTTCCACCAGGAAAATTCGAGGGGGGTAGTAACGAGAGATTTCCACCAGGAAAATTCCATAGGGGACATCAACCAGATTTCCAAGAAAAAATTAGGGGTCGAATAAATCCAGAGAATTATCCATAGGCACACATCATGTACAAAATTTCATCCTTGGGTTTTTCTGGGGGGGGAAACTCATGCAGCGCCTCTCCATAGGCGACATCATCCAGCACTGCCTCTCCATGGGCGACAGCATACAGCGCCTCTCCATAGGCGACATCATCCAGAGCCTCTCCATAGGCGACATCATCCAGAGCCTTTCCATAGGCGACATCATCCAGAGCCTCTCCAAAGGCGACATCATCCAGAGCCTCTCCATAGGCGACATCATCCAGAGCCTTTCCATAGGCGACATGCATGCAGCGCCTCTCCATAGGCGACAGCATCCAGCGCCTTTCCATAGGCGACATCATCCAGAGCCTCTCCATAGGCGACATCATCCAGAGCCTTTCCATAGGCGACATCATCCAGAGCCTCTCCATAGGCGACATCATCCAGAGCCTCTCCATAGGCGACATCATCCAGAGCCTTTCCATAGGCGACATCATCCAGAGCCTTTCCATAGGCGACATCATCCAGAGCCTCTCCATGGGCGACAGCATACAGCGCCTCTCCATAGGCGACTTCATCCAGAGCCTTTCCATAGGCGACATCATCCAGAGCCTTTCCATAGGCGACATCATCCAGAGCCTCTCCATAGGCGACATCATCCAGAACCTTTCCATAGGCAACTGCATGCAGCGCCTCTCCATGGGCGACAGCATACAGCGCCTCTCCATAGGCGACTTCATCCAGAGCCTCTCCATAGGCGACATCATCCAGAGCCTCTCTATAGGCGACATCATCCAGAGCCTTTCCATAGGCGACATCATCCAGAGCCTCTCCAAAGGCGACATCATCCAGAGCCTCTCCATAGGCGACATCATCCAGAGACTTTCCATAGGCAACTGCATGCAGCGCCTCTCCATGGGCGACAGCATACAGCGCCTCTCCATAGGCGACTTCATCCAGAGCCTTTCCATAGGCGACATCATCCAGAGCCTCTCCATAGGCGACATCATCCAGAGACTTTCCATAGGCAACTGCATGCAGCGCCTCTCCATGGGCGACAGCATACAGCGCCTCTCCATAATCGACTTCATCCAGAGCCTCTCCATAGGCGACATCATCCAGAGCCTCTCCATAGGCGACATCATCCAGAGCCTCTCCATAGGCGACATCATCTAGCACCTTTCCATAGGCAACTGCATGCAGCGCCTCTCCATAGGCGACAGCATCCAGCGCCTCTCCATAGGCGACTTCATCCAGAGCCTTTCCATAGGCGACATCATCCAGAGCCTTTCCATAGGCGACTGCATGCAGCGCCTCTCCATAGGCGACAGCATACAGCGCCTCTCCTTAGGCCTACTTATTTCCATATAGGCGACTTCATCCAGAGCCTTTCCATAGGCAACTGCATGCAGCACCTCTCCATAGGCGACATCATCCAGAGCCTCTCCATAAGCGACATCATCCAGAATCTTTCCATAGGCAACTGCATGCAGCGCCTCTCCATGGGCGACAGCATACAGCGCCTCTCCATAAGGCGACTTCATCCAGAGCCTCTCCATAGGCGACTTCATCAAGAGCCTCTCCATAGGCGACATCATCCAGAGCCTTTCCATAGGCGACTGCATGCAGCGCCTCTCCATAGGCGACAGCACACAGCGCCTCTCCATAATCGACTTCATCCAGCGCCTCTCCATAGGCGACAGCATACAGCGCCTCTCCATACATTCATCGACTCCATCCAGCGCCTCTCCATAGGCGACAGCATACAGCGCCTCTCCATAATCGACTTCATCCAGCGCCTCTCCATAGGTGACTGCATCCAGCGCCTTTAAATAGGCGAGGAGAGTTTAATTAGAAGACACTGTCGTGTTTAGCGAAGTTAAGATCATGGGCGAAGGAAAAGACATTCACAGAACTGTTTCTTTGATTCAGTTATCCAGTCAGGAAGACTGAACGTTGACTTCTGCTGTCAACCATTGCAAGCAGCCTTTCTTGTGCTCACGAAAAACAATCCTTGAAACAGTGTTGTGATTTTTTTCTTCGGGAGAGTCTCGGACAGACTGTCTGAGCCGGTTCCACGGGTGGCCGTCCTGGTCAACAGCCTAACCCGAGCCAGACAAGCAACAGTATCAGAAGTCTATAATAGTCTAAAATATGGTACAGCTAACCGCTCTGCTAAATATCTAGTCCAGCAGAGTATTTGGAGCAGTTAAATTTAATATTATTAAACAGTAAAGTTGCCAAGTAGTGGAACCCAGAACGAAAGACTTAACTGCATCTTTAATATTACCTACATTACAGAATAAAATTTCATTTCAATGAAGTGCAGCAATTCTACATACTTACAATTATGTGAGAAGAAGGCAACGCCAGGGCTTTGTTAGTGTGCAGTTCTACACAAAACGTGCAGTTCTAAATGAATTTGTGCAGCTGTAAAAGCAGTTCTTTGTACACCAACATGCGTTATGTAATTGTTTTCAATAAATAATAATAATAATATTATTATTTTTACAGAAGGTATCAAGGATCCCTCAGGTGGCCTAAAAAGTCCGGAGACTGCTGTACGTCATTGAAATGAAAATTTTATTCTGTAATGTAGGTAATAATTTATTAAAGCTGCATTATTATTATTATCATTATTATTATTATTATTGGGGAGGGAAGGACGGAGGGACGGAGGGAAAGGAGGGAGGGAGGGGACGAAGAGAGGGACGGAGGGGAAGGGAGGGATTATTATTATTATTATTATTATTATTATTATTATTATTATTATTATTGTGTATTATTATTATTATTATTATCATGAAGAGGCAAGGGAGAGAGTTAACATAAAAAGCGTTAGTGTTGTTGTGACCATCGCACTCCTCCTTCTGAGGAGTTTCGACATAGTGCCCTGGAAGGCGACTGCGTTGAATCGTTGAACAGTCACCGACAGGCTCTGAAAGAGGAAGCGTGTCTCACGGTTATCGGCGGTAGTTGTCGTCAGGCGGCGACCCAGCTCTGATATGAAAGCGAAACCCTCCTTGTTGAGAGGGAAAGAGGGTTTCCATGGGGAACGAGGAAGATGTTATCGCCTCTCTTATTATTATTATTATTATTATTATTATTATTATTATTATTATAATATTATTATTATTATTATTATTATTATTATTATTATTATTATTATTCCATCTTTTGTCTCTTTAGTCTTTGCAAAATTGCAACTGCTTTATAATTTTTTATGTAGTATAAATATTTTAGTACGGCTTTAAACCTTTTTAACATTAAATAATCATGCCTGATGGATAGGCTACAAGAGAAAGCATGAATCTGGATTTGAGAAACGAAAAAAGGAAGAGAAAGAAGAACGACTATCTTGCAAACTATTTCGTACCACACAGCTGTAGAAACATTTTCAAGGTTTCTTTAGACGCACCTTTTCAGATCTGCAAGATTGCCATGTTAAGGGCCTTTGTGGGACCCTAAAAGCCGTCTCACAAATAGCCAGATACCAGGACTGGGTCGCATTCTGTCTCCCCTTTGCCACAAAATTTAATTGTTAGCCCAAAAGGGATCTTATCACCGAAGATATCTTACGTGCAATATTATTATTTTTAAATTTTATTTATAATTTTTTTTTTTTAAATTTTTTAGTAGAATTTCATAGCTTTAAAAATAATTTTAAAAATATTTTCTGAAACATTTAATTAGTTTTATGTCAAAATAGCAGGAAATGCATATCTCCTGAATTTTTCACGATTCCTCTCGCTAGGAGCGCTAGTAATAATGCTGTTGCGAAGCCTTGTTTATGTATTAGCCTTGCTTTCACAAGTATTATTATTTCTATGTTCGAAAGTGTGACGTACTTTACGGGGGGGTCCGAGTTTTGTGACAGTTTGTGACAGGGGGAGGGTAAAAATGGTCAAAAATAGGTGACGTAAAAGCCGTCTCACAAATAGCCAGATACCAGGACTGGGTCGCATTCTGTCTCCCCTTTGCCACAAAATTTAATTGTTAGCCCAAAAGGGATCTTATCACCAAAGATATCTTTTCCGTGCAATTTACTTCTAATCTAATCTAATATAATCTGGAAACTTCTATGGTGCTGTTATCGTAACACATAAGGCAGTATCATGGGAGGTTTGAACCCTGTCCGCTTTACAAGGCGTTCTAACGAATCGGCTACCGTGTCCTACATCTGGCTTTCGAATTGTTGTAGTAATCTAATCTATCGACTTCTATAGCGCCGTTATAATCATAATGTCCAAAACAGCAGTCGATGTTCGCTTCAAGGGCAAGCATTTAGTATCGGGGTGCGTGTATTTTCTCCCGTCATTTTAGGCGTCGTGAGAGTCGGTTAGGGTAAGGTTACGCGTCGTGAGGGTCGGTTAGGGTTAGGGTAAGGTTACGCGTCGTGAGGGTCGGTTAGGGTCAGGGTTAGTTAGGGATAGTGCATTGCCTTCTAGATACTAGTATCTAGAAGGCAATGGATAGTGTCGTCTCTAGAAAACATCGTACCCTCCGCGCAGCATGCCAAAAGATGCCGTCCCGACGCCCGTAAACTTACACACCCCGATACTAAATGCTTGCCCCCTATACTTAACTTGTTTGTTGTAGTAGATATAGTAGTAAGTGTTAATAGTAGTAACTATATATTTCTCAAATTTTATAAGTTAACATTAGTTCATCATATTCGTTTAATTTCAAAATAATCCAGTTGACAAAACGCAACAGGTTACAAGTAACACAATTAGCTAAAAACAGTCAGGCTAACGTTAATAATTCTAGACAAATAGGCTATACAAGTAATTATAATTATAGGACAATTAATTAATATGCATCTTTAAACAAGATACGTGGTATATAATTACATTTATCATTGATAGGGAGATTAAAATTATGAATTCTGGGTAAGTTATATTTTATTTGCTGTGTAGGCGGGAAAATTCCTCGGAGAACATGACATGATTCCCCACAAATAGCCCGAAATAAGCCAGAATCAGCAGCTTGGGACATAGGCCTATCTACAACGCTAGGGGTAGTAGATAAGAGCAGTGTTGCCACTCAGGTTTTTGAAATAACCCTAGATTTCCCTCTGAAAAAACCCCAGAAAACCCCAGACTAAATAGACTCCAATATTAGGCATAAAATCTGGAAAATGAGAAAGTAAGTATGCTACTAGCAGGCCGTAGCAAGCTATAACCACAATGCTATAACTGCGTCCTGTTCCGAGCGTAAATATAACGGCCCCTCAAAGATCGATTTATCCAATAAAGACCAATTTTTAAATCTCGTATAGGCTATAGGTATATATAAAACTTTGTCTTTTAAAGGAAATAGAAACGAAGTTTTTGTTTTTCTATTTACATTTCATTTTAGTCACTTCAGGTTTATTTCAATGAAAGTAAAAAATTGATAAAACTAAGTTTATTAAATATTTACTATTGCCATTTACATAATTTTTTCAATTTAAAAAGTATATAATTATAATATTTCTTTTGAAAGCTGAGGGCAGACTAAATTAGGCAAATTACGAAAACATACATATACATGTTATCAAACAATGGATATGTGTTTGTTTGTGTGTGTGCATGTGGGTGGGTGTAGAGACCAATCATGGCAGTTCGCTCTGTTTGACTTCTGCACCCATTTTGGTCTATGCCAGCACCTCTGGCGATTGACAGCGACAGTAACACACCCTGTATTGAAAAAAATTATATGTTGTGGACTAAAAATTATATAGCGTATAAGCTTTTACATTTAATCACAGTATAAATATGTGTATTATGCATGCAAATTGCCAATGGTCAGAAATATCCCCAGATTTATGCATATTTTGCCAAAAAATCCCCAGAACCCCAGACGGAGGCCAAAAACCCCAGATCTAGTGAGAAAACCCCAGCTGTGGCAACACTGGATAAGAGGAAGCCTCTACGTTTCATCCTATTTAGCATACTCTGTAATTTATTCCTATCAGTCTCACTGGCATACCCCCACCAGGCAGGGGAGGCATACATTAGGTGTGCAACAGTGGTTGCCATGGCAACATCATGCAATGCGTAAGTAGACATGCCATGATCTCTCAAAACACGGAGGGCGTATAGAGAAGTGGAACTTGAGGCAAGGACTTTTTCAGTATGCTTTGTCATGCGCATGTCAGAACTTAGGGTAATCCCTAGCACTCTAATTGTGTCAACCCTTTCAGCACCTTGGATGACAATAGGTATAGATGATGCTTTGAAACCCCTTTTTGAGAAAATTATTTCACGAGTCTTAGATGGATTTAACTTCAAATTATTAGTTTTTGCCCAGGATGCCACATGGTCATATTCTTCGGCAGCTGTTCCAATATTAGATGATCCTACTAATAAATAGGTATCATCAGCATATTTAACAAGAATATTAAATCTGTTTTTGGGATGAAGGTCAGCCGACCCAACTACGTAGGATCCAGGTCCAACCCCAGATCCTTGAACAACACTAGCATTTATGGATGCAATTGACGAGACTTCTCCTTGAAACTTGGTGATATGCTTGCGGTCATGAAAATAGTTTGAAAGCCAATTGAAAATATGATCCGGAATATCAATAGATCCAAGCTTTTCCAACAAAGTGTGATGACGAATAGTGTCAAATGCTTTCGAGAAATCCATTGAGACCATGATGACAAATTCATGTTCCTGTAAGAGGGAAGTAATATGATGTAAGAGGGCGATTAAGGCAGCAGTTGTTGATCCTGTAGGCCGGAATCCATATTGATCAGCTAGATTCTCTGATGTAGGTGGTACTTGGAACGCAGGGTAGATATAAGTGCGTACGATTACTCGTTCAACAAGACGTGAAAGGATAGGCACCACGGATATCGGACGATAATCAGCTGGAGAAGCAGGATCAGGAACTTTAGGAATTGGATGAATGACTGCAATCTTCCATTGGTTAGGCACGTGTGAAGATGCTAGAGAATTGTTGATCAAGTGAGTGAGGATGGGTGCAATGATGGGTGCCAGAATTCGAAGAAACCATGCAGGAAGGGCATCAGAACCCTCAGCAGTGGCATGAAGCCGGTCCAGAAGATAGAATACATTCATTTCGGAGAGAATAGAATATCCAGGCTCAGCGGTCGATCGAAGAGGAGTATTAATGTATTCAGCATCAGTAGAGGTTTTAGCATAATGAGAATTAAGTTCTTCAGCTGTAATCACACTACTCGGTACACGGGTAGACGTCTTTTTTGTTAGTTGGTTAACTGTCTGCCAAAGTTTCTTTGTTCCATCACGTGGATTGAGATTATTCAGGTGAGTACGATTAACCCTCGAGATTGCTTTGCCAATCCTCAACGCTAATGCAGATGCCTCCTCTAATTGACCCTTTCTCATAAGTTTATTCTTTTTACGAGTCAAAAACTTAATCTCAGGTGTAAAATAGACAGGATCCTTATTAGTGATGGTTATGGCTCGTAAGGGGTAATATGTATCCAACCACAATGACATTTGCTGGTAGAAGGCATCCCACGATTCTTGCGGATCAAGAATAGGGGGTCTGAAATCGTGACGTCACACCAGGTGTATGTTATTAAATTTAACAATTAACAATAATTTAATTTTAACAATAATTGTGAGTATTAAATTTTCATTATTTTTGTGTATTATTTTAATGTATATGGGCACCATTATTAATAATTTTCTAATTATTTCAATATTTGGTCACCGTTAGATTTTAAAATATGCATGCTCTCCCTATTTGTTCCACGAAAGAGCATTTTGCTTCGCCATGGAAATTTGGTTTTAGGGGGGGGTCAGAGCTTTGTGACGTCATTTTTCAAGGGGTGTAACTTTTTGTGACGAAGTGTGACGAGGGGGAGGGGGTGTAAAATAGCCAAAATTGCGTGACGTCATTTATGGTTACGGCTCGTAAGGGGTAATATGTATCCAACCACAATGACATTTGCTGGTAGAAGGCATCCCACGATTCTTGCGGATCAAGAATAGATCGAATAAAAGAATCGTCAAAGTCCTTTAGATCTGACAATAAAGATGCATTCTGATTAGGAGTCTTTTTTCTGAAGAGCCTCTTTGTAGAGCGTTTATTTCTGTCTCGAACTCCACCTGTATTATTAACCACAATTGCTCTATGATCTGTTTTTATCACTGATGCTACCACTTTTGTTGAATATAAGTCAGGGGCCGAGGTCATAAACATATCAAGTGTGTTGGCACCTCGCGTTGGCTGATGAACCATTGAAGTTAGACCTGTACGAATAGTAACTTCATTGAAATCAAGTTGGTTGAAATCTCCAGCAAGGACCACTAACGCTTCAGGGTCTATGCGAAGTATAAGTTATAATAAATAATCGAACTTACTGGTGTTTCAAGATGAATTTTGATGTAATATAAACGTCGCTCAGTCGCCCACGTCTCCGCGTTGTGTCTTAAGATGTTTCTATGGCAACATCGCGATGACGTAGGCCTACGTTTGTAACAAAGCAACCGAATCGCATAATAATTACATTCATTTCGAGAATTTATATGGCGCCTCTTAAAGAAATCTACTCAGAGGCGCTCCCAGCCATGGCCAGTGGCGGTGCCAGCATGGGGCTAGGGTGGGCTGAAGCCCCCCTATCGGCGGCTCAGCCCCCAAAACAAAAGTGGGAAATCACTGCCAATGCCAGAGAGGAGGGGAGAAAGGGAAGGAATTGGGGTTTTAGCCCCCACCCAACCTGAAATCCTGGCGCCGCTACTGATGTCCCAGCCCAGCCACAGCTAAGAAAAGGTGTGATTTGAGGGACTTACAAAAAGCAGGCGAGTTGAACCTAGGCATCAATCGCGTCTAGTGGGAGGCCATTCCAGATGGAGAGACCCACAACTGAAAAGGCTCGACGCTGTCTAACTAGGGTTGCCAACTTTAGATTATGAAATTTCTGGACAAGGCACAAGCCCCAACGATTTGTGGCTATTAGGGTCTGGTCACTCTGGCGGAGCGTCGCAAGCTCCCTGGCCTCAGCCGCAACGGGGCCTCCAAGAGTACATTATCATCCTAGTATCCCACAATCTATGTTAGATTTAGAAATTACTTAGAAAATGTGAAAATACACAAGGTCCAAGATCTGATGACTGTTCACAATTATGTACACATGGTGGCCTGGTTGCTATGCATATGGGCCTATATTTACTGCTGCTTGCATACGGAGAATGGCGATCATTTATGCGTATCCATGGTCGACAAATGGCTGGCGTCAGGATCGGATTATGATGATGATGAATCACTATTAAAATTTAGCGTGCAATTGATACTTTTTATTGTATTAATGTAACCAAAAACGTTGTGTGAGCATACTCGCACCTCGGCGCCACAACGCAAAACTTTTGTCAGCATCTGCGACTTTGGCGCCTTAGGTTGTCTGGCACCTGGACTTCATCTAACTCATAATCAGTTCATCACAGAATTGGGTTTCGCCTCAATTCCTTGCTAACTGCAAAACACAAAACTCACCTCTTGCAGGGCCTTTTGCGTGCAAAGAAATCTTTCCGCTTTCGTTGTGCTACTTCTGACGGAGTGACGGTAACAGTGGTAGCATTATATATAGAGGCGCGATGACTGTAACTAATTAATCAAAGGACGTAGGCCTACTAACCTAATTCAGATTTTCACACCGATTCCAGCTAAGTCTTTCGCAAATGAGTCATTAATGGAATTTAATGAAGAAAACTACTGTGACATCCTTGTAGGCCTACACTGTGTACAGAGACAGCGGGAATCAGAAACACGATACCCGCTGTCAGCGAATATAAAACATTAATTTGAACTCGACGGAGAGGCAGACAGACAGAGAGGGAGGGAGAGCGGGTGACTTAAGTAAACACGTAGGCTAAGTAGTTTCCTATGATGTTAGTGAATATTGAAACGCACTGTGAAGCTGATTTTGGATTCATTCATTCATTCATTCATTCTGAAATTTATATAACGCCCCTTCAAGAAAAACTACTCAGATGGCGGGTCTCCTTTTTAGGTGGCGGATCTCATAATTCGGGTGGCGGGTCTCACAATGCAGGTGGCGGGTCTCAAATCAGAGGTGCTGGGTCTGAAATCCGAGGTGCCGGATATCAGACCCGGCGAGACCCAACTGAATTTAAGCACTGGTAACCAGTGCAGGGAGTGATTTGCTCTGGCTTGCCCTGATGTAGTACTAGAGCCGCCACTGGAGGAAAGGAGGAAGAGAACGAATGGAAGAAAGGAGGAAGAGAGCAGAAGTGGAGGAAAGGGAGGAAGAGAGCAAATTTGAGGAAAGGGAGGAAGAGAGCGAAGTGGAGGAAAGGGAGGAAGAGAGAGAAGGTGGAGGAAAGGGAGGAAGAGAGCGATTTTGAGGAAAGGGAGGAAGAGAGCGAGGTGGAGGAAAGTGAGGAAGAGAGGCAGAATGGAGGAAAGAGAGGAAGAGAGCAAGTGGAGGAAAGGGAGGAAGAGAGCAGGTGGAGTAAAGGGAGGAAGAGAGCGAATTGGAGGAAAGGGAGGAAGAGAGCGGGTGGAGGAAAGGGAGGAAGAGAGCAGGTGGAGGAAAGGGAGGAAGAGAGCAGAATTGGAGTAAAAGGGAGGAAGAGAGCGCAGGTGGAGGAAAGGGAGGAAGAGAGGCGAATTGGATGAAAGGGAGGAAGAGCGGAGGTGGAGGAAAAGGGAGGAAGAGAGAGGAATTGGAGGAAAGGGAGGAAGAGAGCGAGGTGGAGGAAAGGGAGGAAGAGAGGCAGGTGGAGGAAAGGGAGGAAGAGAGCGAATTGGAGTAAAGGGAGGAAGAGAGCGAATTGGAGGAAAGGGAGGAAGAGAGCAGGTGGATGAAAGGGAGGAAGAGAGCGAAATGGAGGAAAGGGAGGAAGAGAGAGCAGGTGGAGGAAAGGGAGGAAGAGAGCGAGGTGGAGGAAAGGGAGGAAGAGAGCGAATTGGAGGGTGGGGAGGAAGAGAGGAAGGTGGAGGAAAAGGAGGAAGAGAGCGAGGTGGATGAAAGGGAGGAAGAGAGCAAATGGAGGAAAGGGAGGAAGAGAGTGATTTGGAGGAAAGGGAGGAAGAGAGAGCGAGGTGGAGGAAAGGGAGGAAGAGAGCGAAGTGGAGGAAAGGGAGGAGAGAGAGAAGGTGGAGGAAAGGGAGGAGAGAGCAGGTGGAGGGAGAGGGAGGAAGAGAGCGTCAATCCATGTGAATCGTCAATTATGCGAAATGCCTTGTACCTATATCAGACTTGGCTGTAATTTTTAATTGGTATTTATTTGTTTGATATTTATGTTTGTACATCAAATTGAAATTTTCAGAAGCCTATCGTATGTAGGCTATGCATTAGGTCATCGTCATCATCATCATCATCATCATCATCATCATCATCATCATCATCATCATCATCATCATCATCATCATCATCATCATCATCATCATCATCATCATCATCATCATCATCATCATCATCATCATCATCAACAGTTTCTGATGCCAGCCATTTGGCGGCGATGGGTACGAATAAATGTGATTGAGAAGCACATGTTTAGTCAATTTACTTTGAAGTGTCAACTCAGTGAAATTGTGCTACTGACTATGGAAAAGATGGAGTCAATGCCTATAAGCCTAGCTTCCTTTTGACTCCACTTGTGCAGTAGCTTTGCTGTTCAGTTGTATAAAAAAGTGTTTATTCTGTAATTTGTTTCCTGCTGCTGTTACAATAAAGATATCAATCACCTCCATCGTCCGCGATATTTGTCAAGGCCATTCAGTGGCGTTACGAGGGGTTTCTGCGCCCGGGGGCAAAGCCTAATGACTGCGCCCATTCATAATTTTTTAGTTGACTGTTAATCGTTCATATCATAGGTATAGTATAATACTCCATGGTAACAGTGTGTACTAATTTAATACAATTACAACTAGGCCTATAATATAGGTTCCAGATTTTATTCGATGGTTTATTCTGTAATAAGTAATGAAAATAGGGCCTAATTTGCAAAAGATTTTTATAAATGTAATATATTGAATTATTTAATTTAATAATGCAATTTCTGTCGCATAGTACTTGACACTCAAAGCTAATTTTGCGCCGACCGGGCGCGGCCGCCCTCTGCCCCTCGTTACACCACTGAGTCCATTGCTCCCCTTAGTGTCAGTCCAAGTGATGTTATGTCCTCACTTATGTTATCCAAGGTCGCATTAAGGCTCTCTTCCAGGGCCGCATTAAGGCTCTCTTGAGTCTCTTCCAGTGCCGCATTAAGGCTAGTGCGGGCCCGGGTGCTGTGAATACCTTCCAGGGACAACTACCGGCCCACCACGCACATAATTTATAAAATGCGGGCCCGGATGCTGCAGTACCCTTAGCACCCCTATTCATGCGGCCCTGAAGTTATCTATCCAGCGTAGTCTTAGTCTGCCTTTTTCTTTTTCCTTCGAATCTTGCATGTAGTGTATTTGTGTGGGATTCCGTCATCTGGCATAATCTCTCTACGTGTTCAAGCCATCAGAGTTCTTCATTGAAGGACTTTGGCGGAGTTGTTTGGATACCTATAATGATTGTAATCGTAATCGTAATCGTAATCTCCAAAGTCCAAACATCTAAAGCGCCACTCGAAAGCCAAGCGCAGGGCACCAGCTTTTTCACGAGCGCTGCGTCTAGTCAGAGGGGTCTAATGTCATCGTTCCTAATTTTCTGCAGTCTTGATATACTTGCGATCTTCCGCCGTAGCCAACTCATTTCTGCTGTAAGAATTCTTTTCTCATCTTGCTTTTGCATTGTACAACATTCCGACACGTAGACTGGAGGAAAATCGGTTGTATCTTCGTCTCGTATATTTTTGTCTTGTTTTTTTGTCTTGGTATAGTAAAAGGCCTGTTTTTTATACCTCGCAAGAGTCATTGTCTCAGTCTAGCAATAATTATGTGACACGTGCACAAACCAGTAGTTCGCAATATTATGTAGGCAACTGCCAGCAAAACTCTTACATTCATCAAATCATCCACAAAGCGTTTGGAAGTATGTAACATATCTGGCCTATCGAAAAAGGCAGCGACAAAGCACTGACACTATCAAAAGTGAGAAGTCCAAGAATTTGTCACAATTAGTCTGTTGGGTGAAATGTTATTATAACTGTAACTGACGGTGCATAGAAAACTTACAACTACATGTACATGTAGTCATGTACAATGTACAAAGAACAAAATTCAATGCTTAATTTACTGCAGTTCTTTGTTCAGTCTGTCTGCTTTTAGTTTATGCTAGTTGCTGGGACTTTGCAGCTGAGTCAATTTTGAAAACCAAAATTATTAAATGATGGTCTCTAAAGTGCAATAAACCTGCATCTGCATCTGGCTGGATGTTCTTTCTGCCCGTTGGCTGGGTAGGAGACGACATCATTTTACGTCACTCTTAAAGCGAAGTGTGATTAGTTTTTCTTGATCATCATTCGCCCGTTCGAAACGTAACGAGTAGGAGCAAGTCCAAGCATTGACAGGGATCCCCAGGAGTTTCCCAGTGTCGGGTATGAATTCAGACAAGATGTTCCACATTCGTTCCACCACCAACCACCCCCTGCGCCATCGGCGCAGTTTACAGGTAGACTGTTGTCGTTGTCGCTATCCAGTGTGGTAAATTTCATTCCATTTGTCTTCCATGCTGCGTTATTAGTTGTAAGAGTGAATGCGTCTCCGGCATCTCCTGTGCATCCAGTAACGTTTATGGCATACTTGCTTACTTCGTTACTCAAGCGGAAAGACTCATACTCGGCCGAATACCATTTCCCTGTGTCGGCTGACTGAACTTCTACTCTTAGCTTCCAGTTTCCACCTGCCAACAGACTTTCTCGTTTCCGAACCAGAAATATTTTCCGGCCGGGTCTCCAAAACCATTTCTGTAGTCGATCCACGATCTGTTGAATATTGGATTTTGGCCTGGAACATTTTTCTGGATGATCAGCCATCCGTGAATGAATGTGGACGGAACAGGTTGTGAGTTGTTCGGAAAACTCAAATTGTAACTGACATAATCAGCCTTGAAGTCTACGAGAGACACATATCACATTCAATTTCAGTTTAACTATAAACAACAGGCTATACATGATCAACCATCTTCAATCTTCAGACTTAGGCCTACATGCATACGAGCGCGTTATCTCATAAATATGTAAATGCCAAAACAAGTATACAGATACTGATTATAATGCTATCTATCCCTTTATAAAACACAGACACTGCCATGGCCTCCAGCTAGACGGTACAGGACCAACAGCTGGTCTAACCTTCACGCGGCATATCAACCTACTATCAGTATGGGAATTGTAAAAAAAATAACTGGGGGTTAGACGTTGATTTATGTGTAGTTTGGGTGTGAAATGTAGACTTTACTATGGAAGCACAAGAAAGACTAGGGGGTTGAACCCCCCAAACCCCACGGCAATTCTCACCCTGCCTACTATGCAGCGATTGGCACTACCAGCTGCGTCAGCTTACAGTGGTACTTATGTTCTTTCCCGCCTCGATTATTGCAGTGTCCTCTACATGTATGTGGGTCTTCCGGCGGCTCGAGTTGGGTGTTTGGATCGGGTCATGCGCGCGGCGGCACGCCTCATTGGCCGCATCCCAAGATTCGGTCATGTCACAGATTACATGTGGGATGTCTTGCATTGGCTCCCTTCCCGCAGCGGATCACTTACTGGATCTCTGCCTTGGTTTGGCGCTGCCTCGCAGGTATGACCACTGTTTATTTACGGAAGCTCTGATGTTCCACCCTGAATGCCCAGCGCCGTGGCTATCTCCGCTCCTCTAAGCAGGCTGAGCTTCTTGTTCCCCGGTCGCGGACATCTATTATGCATCGCCGTGCTTTTTCTGTTGCTGGTCCTTCAATCTGGAATGGGCTCCCTGTGGATCTACGCCTAATGCCTAGATCGCCATTGCGACCACGTTCTTCTCTAACCTCAAGACTGTTCTCTTTAGCAGAGATTGGGTTAGGAACGCTCCTGAGTATGGATAATCTTGAAGGGGCGCTATATAAATCTCTTAAATGAATGAATGAGCTGGTACGTTGTATTTTACAGTAGGCCCTAAACTATAGACAAAACTGCGAACAGATGCCTTCTGCTGATGTAGCCATCGAAAATCGATATTGACAGGGCCTATACCTCTCCATCCGTTTTCCACGAACTTGCATTAATGTTAAGAGTTAATTGAGCATGGTTGCAGCCTTGGGCTGTGGGAACGATCTGGGGCACGTTTGGTTAATCAATGGCATGAAAGGTTACTACTTTGATGGGTGATCGTTCATTCATTCATTCATTTCGAGCACTTGTTATAGCGCCCCTTCAAGATTTCTACTCAGAGGCGCTCCCGACTACAGCGCGGACACTGAATCGGAGTTTCACGCCGAAGCGCATGAGCAATTGCGAGTGAAGGACTTGCCCAGGGTCCCTACGCGGCGGCTTGAGGTGGATTCGAACCCGCAACCCTACGGCTGCAAGGCACCGAACATACCCCTACACCACCGCGCCCCACAATCGTGTATCGGGTATACGGAATTCCAGTCCATTTGATCCAGCTCAGCCCACCATTCCACCGAGGTCGATTGTTCAGAATAAAAGTAAGCGTCCTTGTTGATCAATCGTTTTTTATCGTGCTTTTGCGTTTCAGTTGAGGGATCATTCAGCCCTGCAGTAGCGTAGTCAGGAAACAATTTGGGAGGGGGGGGTTCCATTGGACATGATCGCAAAAGTTAAGTTTTTTTTATTTCGCATATAAAAGCCTACCGTATACAAACTTTTCAGAGACTTATTTGGGGGAGGTTAGACAAGTAAAACTACTCCCCAAATACGCCCATGCAACTCTGGAACAACGCCACTTAGCATTTTCTTTAAAAGCGCTCAAGTACGTAAGAACTCTCTTAGAGAAACATTGCTTTACTTACTAATAGATGAGCTGCAGGTCGCCCAGGAGCGTTTCGCTCTATATAGCATCCGATATCCGATTGGTCCGTGATATTCTTAACGCAGTTGTAGGAGATGGTTCCGTTGTAAGTGAACGGTAACGAGCAGCATTCAGACGGAACAATAGTGCTGGTTCCATTGACTTTAAATAATACAACAAGAACTAGCTTATTTTTCAAACATAGTTTGGTAAACCTGGTTCGAAAAACGATTGATATTCTTTCGACCGACGGAAGTTCAAGAAACAAATGTTTAACAAATTTTGAAACTTTTTAGGCACCAGATAGGCCTGCTTAACCTCGTTTAGGCATTATGTTCAGCTTCATGTGTGAGGACTTGCCTTGGGTAGTTTTTGCATGGATACCTATGCAAAAAGGCATTGTGGTTAAGATGTTAAGGCTTAATTATGCAGGCCATGTTCCCTTTTCTCGTAGATTTATGCTTCTCTGTCCCATCCATTTCCGGCCGCAGATATTTTCGCTGTTCTGCGCAAGGTAACCTGGTGACAGGCCCGCCGAGAGGGAGGATGCCTGCATGGTGATCCCGCCGGCCCGAACTTCCATAGTTCAACATAGGACTAGACGTTTCGTTGTGGTCGGTGCAATTTGTTGAAATCTTTCAACCAGCGACATGAGCTTTTTGACCTTCCTCTGGCCCAGTATCGTAAGCCCTTGAAACGTTGGTGTAACTTTGCAGACCTATTCAGGGTTGCCAGATGTTGGAAGTGGGACGTTTCAAAAGTAGCCCAAATATCGCGAGGTCGCGAGGACGAAAATTTCAGTCGCGAGCGCATTGAAAAGTAGCCCAACTCGCGCTTTTCGCGACGACCTGGCAACCCTGGACCTATTGTGACGTGATTACTGGTTAATACCACTACTTTTAACAGCAGTCACCACCAACTTTTGGCACTGCGCTCAAATATGGCAACGCTGGAGAGGAAGATCAAAAGCGAATGTCGCTGGTTGATAAGTCTCAGCGCTCGTGAATAGGCTGGTGCCCTGCGCTTGGCTTTCAAGTGGCGCTTTAGAAGTTAGGAGATTTCGATTACAATGTCGTTGCTATCATTATTCTGTCGTTGTTATGTAATTGCTGCTATTTCTTGTAGTTGGGCTTACTATTATTGCTATTAGTTTTATTACCATTGTTTATTATTACTTATTATCATCATTGTGGTTGTTAGTATCACTATTACTGCTGTTGCCATCATTAGCGTTATTACTATTACGTAATGTTACTATTGTGGTTACTATTATTGCTACTGTTTCTAACGGTAATGTTTAAAAAAACAGTTCAGAAGCATTAAGCTGCGAAAAGCTGTTTATCACGAATAAGGGCCAAGTCCCGTATAAACCTTTAGCTCTTCTCTGGATCTGTAATGAAACATAAATATATATTATGCTATGTTATTTTGGTTTGAGGCAAGTTCCGGCAACGACAATTAACGGCGGTTTATTCTTGCATACTTATCGCTATACTGATACAAATGATTTCATGTTAGCTTAATTACTTATTTATTGTTCATGTTGCATAAATCAGTGACGGCAATGGGCGTATACATGTTAACAGTTATGCAGAAGAATGCAAACAAAGTATACTTTGTTTGCACATCAGTGGCTTTCAAAATATTAAAAGTGTTATGATATTAAAGCAAACAGATTCCAAAGCTCTAATCCACAGTCGCGAGAGAGAGAGAGAGTGAGTGAGTGAGAGTGAGAGTGAGTGAGAGTGAGAGTGAGTGAGTGAGTGAGTGAGTGAGTGAGTGAGAGAGTGAGTGAGTGAGTGAGAGTGAGTGAGTGAGTGAAGAGAGGGAGGCGGTATCTAGATGTAATTGTCATAAACTATTCTCATACGAAATATTCTTACAAACCTCCATTGCAAAAGTTGACAGCGAACGGATCGTTTCTCTACAAACAATAGCCATTGTGTATATTTCTTTGCAAGTTCAGCAACAATCACACAAAAGATCTGTTGAAATCCGTGCATTAGGGCCTATGTATGAGGTATGTCTGAATACATATCTTTATACAATACAAGCGGAAACCGTAGTGATTGGGATGGAAAGGCCTACTCGTCCGACTGTCGCCTGGTACTATAACAAGTGCTATAAGGTCCATTCGAGTTATTTGTTTCTTGGTGCTGCTCTTTCAATTTAGCCATTATGTTATCATGTTCTGCTGTTATAGTGACACCGACGAATGAAAACTTCGTAGATGCAGACTGGTTGTGGAAAACACAAGCTGCATACATGCATTAGTTGATGATGTTTTCCGACCATTACGATGATGAAGAAGTTTCTGGCGTGATACAGATTCGAAAGCTTTTTAGAAGTCCGAATAGATGACATTGGTGGTTTTGCTATCATTAAGGGTCCGTCCATAAATGACGTCACGCACCTAGGGCAGGGAGGGGTTTGGAAATTTGTGACGATGTGTGACATAGGGGTGGGGGTTAATTAAATGTAACAATTAACAACAATTTAATAAGCAATAACAGCACTAATTTTGAGTATTAAATTTTTATTATTTTTTGATAATTTTAATGTATAGCGGCACGATTAATAATAATTTTCTAATTATTTAAATCACATTTTAATTCTAATGATTCTACCAGAGATTTTCATTCTGTGGAATGAATATGATATTGTGGTAATTCTACTTTTTCCATTTTGCTTTGTTCTACTACAAAATATTCTGAACATCTATAGTAATTGGTTAGACGATGAATATTCAAGTTAATTTTATGCTAATATCAGCTTTCCAACGACTCCTTTTTAACACCATCCGCGTGTAGTGACAATAAGACTTAAATGTGATTTGAAATATTTTTTTATTATCAAATGGAAATTTGGTTTTAGGGGGGGTTCATTTTTCAGGGGTGTTACTTTTTGTGACGAAGTGTGACGAGGGGAGGAAGGGGTGAAAAATCGGCCAAAATCGCGTCACGTCATTTATGGACGGCCCATAAGTGCAGTTATTGATCAATCGTTAACAGACTCCAGTAAATTCGAACAAGTCATGCTTCTCACGAGTTTCTGTAGAGACGTGTGAACAAGAAAGTGGCTGAGGTGAGAGAATCCACTACTGACGCTGCGGACCAAAACTACAGTAGGCCTACCAACTCAACTACATCTCACCGTTTATCTTCACTCTCGCCTGTTTCCGTCGGTGACATTATGGGGCTCATCCAGTGCACTTCAAACACAAACAAGGAGTCAACGGCCGACCCACTACCTACGTGGCTGCTGAAGGAATGCGCTGCTACGATAGCCCTGTTCATAACTCAACTGATAAACTGTTCCATCTCAACTGGCAGAGTTCCTACAATCTTCAATTTAAGTCGCAACCATGACTGCGCTACCAAAGAAACCTGGCCTAGACACCTCGGATGCAACAAAAATATCGGCCAGTCTCCAATATGTCTGTTCTGCTTAAAATGCTGGAAAGGGTTATTATATATGTCAAGGCAACTTTGGATCGGAAATTTTACTTGAGAGACATGAGACCCAGAGTTTTATATAAACACATACTGAAAAATAATCCCCTAGAAAATACGAAACAAATCTAACAGAACACCTCGGTATCATTCATTCATTTCATTCATTCATTCATTCATTCATTCATTCATTCATTCATTCATTCATTCATTCATTCATTCATTCATTCATTCATTCATTCATTCAGGATATTTATATAGCGCCTCTTCAAGAAACCTACTCAGAGGCACATTAATGTTCAGCCTAGCATTCATAAACAATTAATTAGCCATTGTGTACCAAGTTGAGTTTTTTCAGTTTTGCTTGCCTGATGGAATAAACGAAAATTTATTGATTGAGAAAAACTTTACGCGTATAGAAATGGATGTTTCTAGGGGTTAACTTAAGCGTGTATACTTTTGATGACAACCTGCAACCGGAGCGTCTGAACTTTGACAGTAGGTAGGCCTATATCATTAAAATCCTGAATGGGTCTTGAAAGGAGCCCAGGTTATCAGCGCTGTACAGCATTATCCGTTAACTAAATTCCACTGAAGTTGTACCTTAACAGTGTATTGACTGCGGTTAAACATAAGCTAGATATTTGAACAATCTCAGAAGACTGCGAAAAAGCCGAGACTCCATTCAACCAGATTGTCTCAGTTCTTGTAGCCTTGACTCCATTATTTCCATGCAATTTGGTTACCCAATAAAATTGAATTGAACTGAATTGAACTGCCTTCTCCAGATTTTTATCGTGCGCCCATAGATTGGCCTGGCTAGACTAGTTAGACTGTGACTAAATTTACCATTAACCTATAGGTCTATGCGTAGGACTATGAGATTAGAATCATGGTGCCTGAATCATGATTCTGGCAGTTTTGTTTCCAAATCATGGGTTCGTTGGATCGTCTAATTTGTGTCTCAGCCGAAATATTCTTCAGTTCAAAGCCCACGTCTATGAGAACTGATGTTAATAGAGGCTATTCATAAATAAGCGTTTACCGTATAGCTCTATTACCCTTGACACTTTAACGATGAGCTGCATTGGTTTCCCAGTGATTTTAGTAAATGCTCGTCGTCAAAGTGCAAAGAGCCAACAATGATTTACTTTTATAACTGCCCTGCCGGCAAATCCACCTGGAACCCATATGGGACCCATATTTCCGTAACTGACCTGCGTATAGAACCCATATGCATGGTCCCATCTAATGCCCATGGAAATGCAGGCAGAGTATTACCCTGTAGTGTGTGCATCCTTCAGCAAATCTGAAGAAATCCGTTGTCGGGTAATGGAAGAGTTCGCACTTCTCGGTGTCTGCGTAGTAGTTCGCCGCAAGACATGCCTTGGTTGGCAGACAGTGCTCAGAAAGGCAACGACCTCGACGCCGAACACCAGAGATGACAACAGAAGGCGCGTTTACGGCACAAACCACTTGACCGTCACCAGCTGTAACTCGGAAGTACTGATTCGTTATGAGGTTTCCTTCCACCAAGAACTTGACGAGCCCTGTGATGATCCAAATAGACACGGCATACATTTTAAAATGAAAATACGATTTCAACGAGTAAAAACTGTCTGAAAATGCAACACTGTCCCTTCCAGTTACACTTATATAATTTTTTACATAGGCCATGCATATTTGTCTCTTCTTCCACTCTTCCAATTCCCATACGCATCAGTTATAATGTTTTCCTAGAGCTCAATCAATGTTCATTTGTGATAGTGATTTTCAGACTTTGTCTTTTCTAACAAAGGTGCTAATCAATCAATTCAGACTCGTCTGTGCAACTATAGGTCCGCGCCATATCATCAGCGTCACCCAATACATTGATAGCTATGCCTATTTATAAAGCATCGTACACCCTATCATTTGTTCTTACATCAAAGCTCTAAGCTTCCACTGTGACTTCTTGGAGACTGCGAGATCGGACGATGTACAGTGTTTCAATAAGTGTGAATGGCATATCGTCTCTTCCTTTCAATGAGCGGCGTTTCTGACTTAGACGATGAAGAACAACAGAGCCTCATTGATCGACGTCGTCCAATTACTCAGAAACTGAACCTACGTCACTGCACGGGACAACTCATCAGCGGATGACTACGCACTGCAGTGTGGCCTTAGGCCTATTGTTTTCTGGTGTCATCGATGTCATGACGACGGAGACAAAGCCAGCAGGCTAATTTGCAAATGAGGTAGTAGTGGCTATCATCATCGTCGTCGTATGGTGGCCTTCTCATCATCATCATCATCATCATCGTCGTCGTTGTCGTCGTCGTCGTCATCATCATCATCGTCATCATGCTCTTTTTAGCCGTGCTGGAGTTGGGAGCGCTTCTGAGTAGTTTTCCTGAAGGGTGCAATATAAATCTTCGATATGAATGAATGAATGAGTGAATGAAAAAATACATAAATGGAAGACGACTCCGGGTATGTGCATATCGTATATGTGCTTAATTCGGTTATGTGCATAGTCGACTACAGGTCCGTTTTGCATTGCGTGTGTCAACGGCGTGTGTCAAGGCCGCTTAATTGCATAGGCAGCTTAGAGCGTTCTGGTCGCCTATGGCAGTTCGCCAGTGGACAGCAAACGACTGCGGCTGTGGAGTGGTCTGTCTTAGTTGCACTGTGGTCAGTATCAACAAGTGACGTGACATTGTTACCGGTCGACATTCTGGATTGTGTAAGCCATATCAATAAAATTCCGTCTAGTAGGCCCCATCTGTAATCGGTGTATGCTTCCCAGTAAGCCGGCTAAACTATATAACGCGCATCTGAGTGGCCGAGTGGGTTGGTAGCCTGCTCGTCACGCCGGCGCCCCGGGTTCGCTTCCCGGTCGGGTCGGTTTATCCGAGATTAACTTCTCGGATCTTTACTGCGGGTGGCTCGGTCGCATTATAAACGTGGAGTACAATACAACACACAATACAACACATCACAATACAACTGGGGCGCGATGGTTTAGGGGTATGTTCGGTGCCTTGCAGCTGGAGGGTTGCGGGTTCGAATCCACCTCAAAGTCGCCGCGTAGGAACCCTGGGCAAGTCCTTCACTCGCAATTGCTCATGCGCTTCGGCGTGAAACTCCGATTCAGCGTTCGCGCAGTAGTCGGGAGCGCCTCTGAATGGGAAATCTGGTAGGGGCGATATAACAAGTGTTCAAATACAATACAATACAATACAATCTTTAGCCTACAAAAGAAATACCACTAGAACTGTTGAAAACCAAACCAAACATTCCGAAAACCACATAATTATGGAGTTGATGCCATCTACACAACACTTAGATATCTCGTTGAACTTCGGCTCAGATTTCCCAAATGAACGAACTGAACTGAGAGACACCGAACGGCTCGAGTGTCCCTTAGACGAAAAATCACGAGACCCATGATAATCTCAACTCTCCTCCGCTTGCACTCTACTCTGTTACTTTCCACTCACGACTTAAAACTGAACTTTGCAAGGTAGCCTGATTTTACCCCTTCGCCACCACACAACCACCATCATCACCGATTACCACCATGCTGTCTCCTCGGCTTGACCTCCCCGGATTCAGACCTGGCACCGGATCGGACAAAACACCCTGGCTGTTGTGCACTTGATTTGATATATATCGCCGGTGATAAGCTAGTCTCCCTGGAATTGATGTCGACCTTACCTGCCTATTGATTTTGATTGTGGTGAAAGTTTATGAATAATCATAAGCATAATCTCGAAATTTTTAAAGCGCAACTTAAAGCGCATGAAGCCCTGCAGCTTATTCATGAGCGCTGCGTCGTGTCAGAAGGGTTGTCCAGAGGTCCAAGTCCGGTTGCCAGGGAATCCAGAGAGAGGGGCAGAGGAGCTGCTAAGGCGGGTGTCGTTTAGGTCGAGAATAATAGGAAGGCGGATGGTCAGAATTAGTGTAGCCTTGAATAGGCTATATCTACGCCGGGCAAAGGGCAAAAAAGTAAATCCAGGGCTGTGCACTTACAGCGGACGATTCTATGCTCACAACAGCTTTGATCAAACGCAGCACTTTGACCTGGCCTGGCCTTTGAACTGTGATCTGGCGTTTATGTAGGCCCTATGTTTCGGACTATCCATCAATGGCTGTAATGGTTCAATTTTCGATGACGTTCCTACCCGCAACATCGTATTTCTATTTCCTAGCACCCTGTATGTGCAAACAAATAATTATTACAGTAGGCTAGTTTATTAACACATTGTATATTCTGTACACAGATCAGATATTGCCACATATTCAGACAGACAGACAGACAGACAGACTGACACAGGTCTATATTATATGGAATCGTATTATAAGTGATTTCCAGAAGCTGTAATTAATCGGATTGAAACTCTAGATATCTTGACGATGGTGTGGAATCGACCGATCGTAGGCTATTAATCCAGTCATAATTATGTTGTCATTTTCGTCGGTGATCATGAGTCGCGTGTTGATTACTCAGAAGTCGGAATTAAGTAGGCCCCAGGTCTATTCTGACTTCTGAGTATTCAAACATGTGATATTGCTTGAACCATTACCAGAGAAAATGCAATACGAAACTATTCGGGCATGGGGGGGGGGTACAGACTACAGAGGTGCGAGAGAGTTACCACAATTAAATCACTAATAATATATCATTAAGTCTAAGTGATGGTGGCCATTGGCTCGAGAAATTCAGCATGAGAACCTGTAACATTCCGCGTCCCGCAGGGTTCAGTCCTTGGGTCACTGTTATACGTGCTATATATAGGCTACAGCTGACTTGAACAAGATCATCTGTGCTCTTGGAGCCCGAGTTCATCATTCCATCAATATGGCGTGTGTGTCAAAAATCTAGGCAATCGTCGAGGAAGCGCAGACGTGGATGTATGCCAACCGATTGAGGCTGAACCCGGAAAAAACTGAATTCATACGGCTGGGCACGGTACAGGCACGTTTAAGGATTGACATTGAGGCGACTGAAGCGGCATATCCAACTGGAAGGTACAACGCGTTGTCCGGAGCCTGGGAGTGCTTCCGGATGACGACCTGTCAATGGAAGAACATATCATTTCCCTCTGCAGGTCTCGCCTCTATCAACTACGCCAGATTAGCGTCATCGGCGATTTCTATCACTTGACGCCGCTGTGTTGATTGTCCACTGCTTTGTGCTAACGCTCCTGGACTACTGCAACGGTGTCCTTGTGGTCTGCCAAAGTTCCGGATACGACAGCTTCTTCCGTCCTCAACTGCGCCGCCCGAGTCGTCGCTAAGCTGCCAAAATTCTCGCATATTTCGATCTATGTGTGAGATACGTTGCACTGGCTCCCGGTTGAGAACAGGGTCACGTTCAAGATCATCCTTTTGGGACAAACATCGAATGCAGTGGGAAAGGTTCCTTCAATTAGCACCAAATAAGGTGATTTGACAACATGGGTATAAATTATTTAAGAAACCAAAGGATCATTAGGGTAGAAATCGTAGACTGTTGGCATGGTTTGATGATAGCATCATCCCAGAGGAAACTGTCAAAGCTTTAAGAGCAAACTAGGAAAATGGGGGCTATTAAACATTCCAGGTTTAACGTATGGTGGTTCTAATACAGATTACACGTCTTCAAAACCATTTGAACATAGGCATAATTTCCGGAGGTAAAATGAGTACTTGTACCACACTTTCTGGACTGGATGGTACCATACCCCACTTTTCACACCCATTATTATTTTCTCAGAGTAAGACCTTCATTTTAAACCCTCAAGACTCAAAACAATTGCCGAGCATGATCATGATAACGTTAATTATTATTGTCATCATCGTCGTCGTCGTCGTCGTCGTCGTCATCATCATCATCATCATCATCATCATTTTAGGCATGCAAGGCGCACAACGGCGTAATACTAATTATTTAACAGCCGTGAAGGGGAAACGATGTGAAATTTGGCACCCCACATTTAGACCAGTTACGATATTGCCTTTAAAGCCCTTGTGTTATGTTATTTTTAGACATTTTCCGGGCTTACGATATACCTCTAGCATACATATAGGTCATTAGGCCCCCTATACCATTGTTAAAAGGCACAAAAGCTGCGCGCAGTGTGAAAGAGCAAGCATAGGCCTAATACACCTTGTAACATCTAAAATTGTATCACGTTGACAGAAGAACCACTACGCAGTGACAGTGCGGTTTTTATGTCGCTTGGTGTGACACCCTGTGCACTCGGAATATAACGTCGTTGTTAGTAAATACAGAGTAGTATGGAGCGCTGAACTAATCAACAGCCTCAAGCTAACGGAAAGTCCTTTAGAAACGTACACCCTGTGATGATCACGTGAGTTCACAGCCCAGTTGTTAAGCAACAACGCTGTTATGTAACTCAAAGCGTATGGCAAGCCGAAAGTATTTAATTTAAACAGAACTTTACTGATTTATGATATTATTATAATCATGGGCTAAAGTCGCAGACTGAGAATGTTCCGCTCACGTAGGCCTAGGTCCATTGATCAGATATTGTCTCTAATTAATGCGCGTATAGGGCCTAGTACACCCACGTGCGTTTTGTATTCGGCGTAAGGAAAAGGGGCGTGATATTAAATTGCAATCCTCTATTAGGCCTACTAGTTAAACAGTCATATAATCATAATTGTTTTCCAAAAAGTGTAATTTAATTGCCATCAATGAAACAGAGCAAAACAATTTCGTCAGCAAATCTTAAAAATCGTTTTTCTCCGTTTCGCAAAAAGTGAACATAGAGCCTTGTAGTTCTAGGGGTAGCCTACGATGTGTAGACCTATTAGGCTATAATTGATTTTGTACGCTATACACTGCCAGTAATATACCAACACTGGCCACATAGCTTCAAGCACTCGATCAAATTTCATCTGAGACGATTTATAACGTTAGAATCGTCTTATATTTCGTCTCAAGCTAATCTGGTCCAGTGGCGTAACTAGGGGTTCGTGCGCCCGGGGGCAAGAATTTCCTGAAAATTTTTTTCTCACTTCCGCCAAATTTCTGATGACCTTTTTTTTTTTTTTTTGCTTTTCCCTCTGTTTTTCAACAAGAACCTTGTCAAATATCATTTTGCGCCCCCCTTTGCCCGTGCGCCCCTAGCCTCACGGCACAAAAGTTACTTTTTAAACTATTTTTCTATTTTTACCTGATTTCTTTAACAAAACACACATTTTCAGACCTAATTTTGCGCCCCCCCTGGGCGCCCGGGGGCGGCCGCCCCCTCTGCCCCCGTCGTTACGCCACTGATCTGGTCCAATCTCATTAAATATGGCCTAATTAAACTGTTCTCCTGCATACCTTTCTTCACTTGTTACACCCTGTTCTCTCTCTCCAATCCAGACGAGGGCTACGTTCATCGTCTCAAGGTGATTTTGTTGTGACACGATCACTCAAAAAACTTGGTAACAGGGCATTTGCGCTAGCCGGCCCGGCTGAATGGAACAAACTCCCTGTCTTTATCCGCAAATTCCCAACTTTATCGATTTTCAAAACTAACCTTAAAACACATCTGTTTAAGATTTACTATGATTGATTTTTCTGTTACGCGCCTTTGTGCAAGATTCCAATTTTGTTTAGGCGCGCTATAAATAACAGTCTAATAATAATAATAATAATAATTCATGTCGCGGATTTTTCAACGTCCATGTGTGCCATATGGTCTTCCATGATAATTAATGATCAAATTACAAATTTTTATTATTTATTTTCTATTTCCATTCAGAAATTGTGTATGGTCGAGTCAACGTACACGCACCAATAAAGGCGCTATGAAGACGACCCACTAGTTGGCTACGTCACCTTGGCTAATCTCCTGTACTGGACGTGTACTTTGAATGACGTAATTATATGTTTCAAAATGGCGTCTCTTTGCCTCTGCAGGAGTTTTAAACAACGAGGGCTCTAACTACATCAATCATAAAAACAACTACACGAAACATGTTTTGCTATATCTTAGTTCTATAAAAAAATTGCAAACGTATGATGATGTTACATGTAAGGATTTTGTTCGCTTTTCGAATGGATATTGTTCTTTAATGAACGGTTATGTAATCATACAGAACTTTACGGTGCCATCCAACGTCGTAAGGGCAATACTGATCCTTAGTAATAATGGTGTACATGGGCTCAGCACTCAATGAATGATGAATTTAGCTCTATAGTAAGATAATAACGAGGGCCGTGGCACGCCATACAGTATAGACCCAAGTGCGTACGTCTTCGATCTCGACTAGGCCCATGTGTATATGATAAAGATGCTGTCCAACACCTACCCTCACGCCATTGCCTTACGCAAGGCTGCACAGGGTGTCCACTATGCAAATCTGTTCCTTCTCGCGCACCCACTGAGCGCGGTGACGACGGAGAGCTGTCTGATTGGTACAACCTGTGTGACTAGCGAACCTTGGGGACGTTTGCTATAAATTATCAGCTGGCCGGTGTTAGGAGACTCACATGTTTAACGGTAGGGCCTATGATGTCGCCAATTTTTGATTAACGAAAGGTAAGAGTTCAACTGTTTAGAAAGCATTATTATATTCTGCAGCTGGCTTTAGTTTATTATGGATTATTTAAGCCCACAAATCCAGTATTTTTGTGTCACATTTTGCTGAAGAATTTCTGTGTTTCCACTTGCGGCAAGCAGTAGGCCTACAGGTACACTACAGGTAAGTGGCAGTGGGTTGTCTGTTGAATGTTTGCTGCTTTTAAGCAAACATTAAGCCTATGTTGTGACCACTGTAGAGAACTGCTAGATACAGAAACCATCGACAGATATTATTCAAGGCGGATTACTACCGGGTATTCACTTAGGTAATGAAGTTTTAATTGGTAAAACCGTAAATTACATTGCTAAATTATTCTAATGTCTCCAATGCCATACTTGACGTTGGTAAGTAAGCAGTCTACCTATGTGCATGATAAGTATCATCAATCCAGCTTCCATTTCATCAAGAAATTTTTCATCAATCCAACTTCCATTTAATTGGAAAAAATTACTTTTATCAATCCAACTTCTATTTAACAAAAGAAATATTTTCATCAATGGAACTTTTATTTAAGCAAAGAAATATTCTTGTTGATCCAACTTCTAATTTAGGAAACAATAATTTTCATCAATCCAGCTTCTATTGAATCGAAAACTTAGTTTCATCCATCCAGCTTCTATTTACGGGAAAAACTATTTAGATCAATCCAGCTTCCATTTAAACTCATGAATGTTTTCATCAATCCCACTTCCATCTAGGGAAACAATTTTTTTCATCAATCCAGCTTCCATTTTAAAGTGACAATATCAAATAATTTAGCAATGTAAAATACGGTTTAACCTTTTAACTAATTGCATGTTTCTATAGAAAAGATCAAACCACAACTATTCAAATGTGCATATTCCCAGCTTCCAGAACCAATCCTGCACTTTTCTACAAATTTTCCAATATTCAAGTCCACTTAATGGAAAGCAGTGTCTCACTACATGTCGACACATACTGTGAAAATGGCCATATATACAGAACATTCCAAGGATGAGCAGCTACACAATTTTTGAATTCCAAAGTGCAAGACATCAGAAAGATATTGTAATATATGTAGATTATAAGAGGTTAATAGTGATAAATATGTTATAATTGCAAAAAGATCTTTCATTAATTTATTCTGAGAATTTATAAAGCACCTCTTCAAGATATCTACTCAGAGGCGCTCTCTGCGCCAGCCTATTATGATGACAAGTGTCACTACGAATGAAAATATTACATCAGTTAGCAAAACTGATGTAATAAAAAAATTGTTTTGCTAACTGATGTAATATTTTCACAGCAAGCTAGAAGACTCCCCACTGACGGCCAGTGCACATGTGTGGAACCAACAGCGGATTCCCGTCAAAAACTGAAGATGGCATGACATTTATATAATGCTAAATATGTCTGATAGGAATTATGATTTCATATGCCACTATGCAATTACCTAGGTAGTAAATATAGTTGATTATGCTTATTCCATGTATGTATGTATGTGTCTGGCTACTTGAAAAGCATTTTAAGAACCTCACTTGGGTGCCTGAACCTTGCACCTTGTGAGGTTCTGCAAACTTTGATCACAAACCTTAAGAGTTGTATTGTCTAAATCTTTTGGTATTGATGACTCTGCCCTCCTGTGGTTCTGTTCTTTTCTCTCTGTAATCCTTGGGCCCAGTTGACAAAGAGAAGTAAAAATTATGTATAACATATACATTTCAGCATTGGCATATAGATATACCAATTTGTGCTATATAAAACAAGTATTTTGCTGTGGATATATAGTGATTACTTCTTTATGGTTTACATATTGGTTGATATTTATATATTTATGTACCTTGCCTTTATTTTACCTTACCAATGGTCCAATTATATTTTAGTTAAGATTTTATTTTAGATTCTTTTTGAATATAGTTGATTGTTTCTAGTTATTAAGACATTGACTGTGCTGTCATTACTTATATTACGATTGTATTGTATTTACGGATTTCTAAAGCACCTCTCACAGTACGATCTAATCAGAGGCGCTCCCAGTGTGAAAAGCCTAGAGGGAAAAGAAGTCTTAAAGAGTACAGAGCCTACAGGCAGAGACAGAAGTACCCCCCCCCAGTTAAGATCATAGAGCGAGTCGTAGAGGGAAGATCGTTCCAGAGCAAAGGGTCAACAGACACATATAAGCGCGGTATTGGGCAGTAGTAGTCTCAGTCCGAGGCACCAAGAGGTCATGACAGTCTAACGAACGGAGAGGGCGACCAGAGGCAGCCGAAAGAGGATGACTTATAAAATCACAAAGAGAACGTGGAGCCTGACCCAAAAACGCTCTGGAAATATGGAGAAGAACTTTAAACCGAGTATGAGCAATGAGCGCAAGCCAGTGTAAGTGCTCGATCATGAAGGTTGAGATATGTGAGAAGCGAGGAAGGCGAGCAATCAGGCGAGCAGCCGCATTTAGCACCGGCTGAAGAGGTGACATGCGAGATTTAGGAAGATCAACAAGTAGCGAGTTGCTAGCAGCCTTGTTTGATGATACAGACTATTTAATACTATGTGCTCTGTATGGTTTTGATAGCAGCCTGTAAAAGGCATGTTCAAAGGCTTTGAGGGGTCTTCAAGCAACATCAGCATTTAATTTAATTTTGTAACAGAGAGACATTAGAATTGTTTTAATTGGAACTTGTTTAAACTTTTAGATATCAGCAGAAAATGACAACAGAAAACGAAAATGCCCCACTTCTGGGAGTAATGGTGAACAGTAATCACACCACAAAGACGCCCAATGGTGTCGGCTATGGCACTCATTCTCCTGGTTCACCTAATGGTCATGCTGTTACCATATCGCCCTCTTCATCGCGGAAGTTTTCCAGTAGCGAGAGCGTTACGCTGTCTTGGGAGAATGTCAGTGCCTTTGCCAAGGAATCTCACAAAGGATTTTGCTGCAGGTCATCAGAGACAAGCGAGAAACAGATTCTTCACAATGGTTAGTTAGACATATCTGTTATACAGTTTTATGTGTATTGTATACATGGATATATATGTGTTGCAAAGCGTTTTGGCTCCGATTATGCATGCTAGGCAACTCAAATATATTATGAGTGTAGTACACCATCAGTGGGAAGATCAGATGGTGAGGTAGGGGATTGGTCACCCACTGTCATGTACAGAGAGGCCAAGAAATATGAGGTGGCTTACACTTCATAACCATTGTTACCTTTTGCAGATAGCTATAAATGACTGGTCTTTTTTCTGTTTTGCTTCTCCTCCTCCTCATTTTCTTCTTCTTCTCATTCTTCTTTTTACCTTTCTCCTTATTTTTCGTTTTCCCTCTCCTTCATCTTCCTCTTTTTGTCTTTCTCTTCCTCTTCTTCCTCTACTACTTCATATTGTTGCATTCTTCTTTACATTCTTCTTTGCTTTCTCCTTCACATTCTTTGAATTTCTTCTTGGCCTTCTCCTTCTTCATCTTCCAGGATTCTTCCTGTTATTGTTTTTCTTAATTTCTTTACGGATAATTAATTGAAGTAAATAAAGTAATGCAAACCAGGTGAAATATTAGTTAATGAGAAATATTAATTAATGAGAAGTAATTAATTAATATTTCTCCTGGTTTGACTACTTTACAATTATGCTTAGCCGTTCATTCGTTGCTTCTATGCTCTAGGAAGAACACTTGAGTTCTGTCAGTTCTTTAATGTCATTCAGATTTAAACTAGATTTATCTTTCGGCAGAAGTGATTCTCATTTTCATTATGCCATTGCAAGTGAAACTACTAACACTTCTACTTCATTACTGATCAACACTGCACTGAATTAGAATTTGTCTTCAGCTCTGATGTTTAATATTACTTTGAATAAATGTTTCTTTCTGAATTTCTTTGTAGTTAGTGGTATTGTCAAACCAGGAACTCTTCTAGCAATACTTGGTGCAAGGTAAATTGTTATAGTTCTTGTCGTGGATTTTAAGCTTGCTCTCCTTACTCACTTTATACAGAACTGAATTGTAGTTAGCATTTAGTAATGCTCAAAATGACTTATGCATGATATATATTGTTTATCTCATTCACTTGGCCTACAACTTTAATCTATTGAGGTGCTAAAGTTCTTAAAGTGGTGCAACATTGGTATGTCAGGAGTGAAAGATTGATAACATTAGCACAGATAGTAGTAGTGGTATTGTTAATTTGTAGAATTATTAGAACAGTGATGGCAGATAATTAGTGTGTCTATATATTACTATATAGTATTGATTATGATGATTCTCAGAGTGATGATGATGATGATATAAGTCATAGTTTTATTAAGAATATAATTACAAAATTATCAAATTCTGGTTCAGCGCTCATTCAGCTCAGTCCATTTCCAATATGTTTTACTGATAGCTATCCAGAACTCAGCACTGTGACTGTATGAAATTACAGTGTAAATTAGAAATGTCTTATAAATATCAATCTTGATTTTTTTATTTCAAGGAAACAGTGTGATAACTTGCAAACGAGCACTGCAGATTCTCTTTATATCATTTATGTCAAGTGTTGCTTTACAATGTAGTGGTGCTGGAAAGACAACTCTTCTGAATATCTTGAATCAGCGAAACATACGGGCACTGAAGGTGACTGGTGACTTGCGTGTCAATGGGATGAAATTTGAACGAGAGATAACAGCAATATCTGGCTATGTCCAACAGGATGACCTCTTCATTGGCCGATTGACTGTCCGAGATCATCTCTGGTTCCAGGCAATGCTAAGAATGGAAAGGCATTGCACTAAAGAAGAACGAATGCTGAGGATTGAAGAGGTTATTCAGGAGGTGAGACACTTGCATACTATTCTATTATGTCTTGCTTGAACTTTTAGATTTCACAGATAAATATATCCAGCTTTGATTTAAATATTTAAATATTTCTGAAAATGTGTCAGTATTTTTATTTCAGTAATTTATGAATTATCATAAATACGATACAATATGAAACATTTCTGCATTGCATTCTTTTTAGTCAGTACCCCGGTACATGGAAATAAATTCAAACAATGATAATGCTATGTTTTAACTATAATTGAGTAATTTCCAGTAAATGCATATTCAGGATGTTCACTTATACGTGTATCTATGGTATACCTCTGATTTCTAAATGTCATCAATTACAGACTTGAATATTAAGAGTATTCAAAGCTGAAGATATTCAGAATCTTAACACCAAACTTCATGACCTTGCATGGTTTTGAAGTGATTAAAGGCATTTTACTCAAATGCTCTTTTACCGTACAGTAATCACTCATTATGCTGCTATTATTATTATTGCTACTGATAATGTCAGTATAGCAACCTTGCTTTCTTTATTTGACAGCTTGGTCTTAGCAAGTGTGCCAACAGTGTGATTGGCATTCCAGGTCGTGTTGCTGGCATATCTGGTGGAGAAAAGAAACGACTTGCATTTGCGTCTGAGGTCCTTACCAACCCTGCTCTACTGTTCTGTGATGAACCGACTTCTGGCCTCGATTCCTTCATGGCTGAAAATGTTGTACATACCCTCCGAGTGATGGCGTCCAAAGGCAAAACTGTCATCTGCACCATTCACCAACCATCCTCACAAGTCTACACTCTCTTTGACAAGTATGATCCATTCTTCCTATTATGTACAATGTTGCACCATGATCTGCCTTAGATTGTGAATGGTGCTGAAAATACTAGAAGTTGTAGTCTAGACTTAAGATGCACATGCAGCAGCCATCCTTCAATAGAAGAATTAATTATGCTAATTGTTTGTGTGTGCTGTAACAGTTTGGGTGCTTCTGTAATAGTTTATGCTTGTGAATGTTATCAGAATACTCTTGATGGCAGAGGGAAGAGTTGCCTACATGGGAACCGCAGCTGAACTGCCAGACTTCTTTGGAACGTAGGTGTTTGTTATGAAATTACATATTATAAACGATACTATAATAGAGATCAAAATGGATTACACGCCAATCTGTGTCCACTATAGCGAAACATGCTACCTAGGAGTTTTGCAATTGTGCCAATATGTTAAAACCATTGTTTAGTTGGAATTCTACTTATAAATTTGTTAACCGTCAAGGAAACGCTGAGTTGTTGGTCTGCTGTTTCACTTTGTACCAGTAGTTATTTATTTTTTTTAATTGGGCCAAAGCTCAACCATGACAGCAGCAATCCAACCACAATCTTTATGCACAGTTTTGAAAACAATTTGCATTTCACATGCTGCACCATATGAAATTGTTCAACCTGTTACAGAGATGAAACGAAAATGCATAAGCAGTCCGCTGTTTTCATTCAAGACCTCATAATCAGATGCATGCCTTTTGGGCATAGACTTCTCAGAGATGCTGAAGCCCTGTAAAGAGCACTAATTAAATTGCCACTTACTTACTTAATTACTTACTTTCATGGCTGTTTTTTAGCATTGCTTATCGTAAGACGATGTATTTTCTTGTATTTTCAGTCTTGGTATTTACTGTCCTCCCAGTTTCAATCCTGCAGATTACTATATTCATACTCTCGCCGTTATTCCAGGCCGCGAAGAAGATAGTCGCACTGAAATAAAGGTTAGCACAGTTTAATCAAGCATGTTCTCCACTGGCTTCCCTTTAACCCTTTAACGACGAGCGTGTACTAAAATGTATGGGAAACCATAGGCAGCTCGTCGTTAAAGGGTTAAATGGTTAATCAAGTATATGATTGCTGCCTTAGTCTGATGCTGCATGCTAGACTTCACTCCTGCCTTCATTGTCAAGCTCTGTAGCCTCACCATTAGTGCTTGGGGCTCGCGATCCCTCCACTCGGCTGAGTTAGGACCCCTCTCCGTTCCTCTTGCTTGCACCTCCACCAGGCAGAGTCGTGCTTTCTCAGTGGTAGACCCCTTGATCTGGCCTCCCATTGGCGCTCCGCTTCCTTCCTAAAACCTCTTCCCAGGCATAATAATAAGAAGGCTAACCATGGCATGAGCAAAACTGGTGGGGGAAGCAGCCATCTGAAAGAGAGAGGTTAACAGTGGATGTCATGACTGGGCTTTGAAGCATTTTTTAATAGGGCACTAAGGTTAGTAGGAATACTGTCTAAGACTCGTTGCTTATCAGGGCATGAGAAAACAATGTTACTAATCCCAAGTAGTGTTGCTGGTTAGAACAGGATGATGTAAGGCATTAGCTATATGTAGTTATGCATAACTCGTTGGTTGATTGTTTCCTGTTTAATGACACTGTGTCATTACAAAGATGATTAACGTTGCCTTCCTCCTTTCTTTGTGCTTGAGACTGGCACTGTCAGAGTATGAAGAGTGTTGGTGTTTATGCATAACTTGTTTATGACACCCTGGATTTATGTGTGCTTCAATTTGACATCATTTGCCCTCAGCAAGTGGAACTGGTCTTGTTGTAATGATGTTTGACAAGGCTTGTTGTGAAGTGGATGATTTTGGTAAAATATGTCTTGACATTGTCACAATATTTTACTGATTAGAAGTGTGAAACTAGTTGCAGTTACATATTTGTAATGACCTGTTCATTTGAATATCATCTATCGGCTGCATTTTATTGTCTGAGCAGCGTAAATTTGGCCTTAAAAAAGTTTATAGCACGAAACACACACAAACATGTTCACATGCATTCTGAACCAAGAGGATATGCACATGGCATGCAGATACAGAACATGTGAAGGCAAGCCAGAAAGATTCTTGTGGTCTTTGTATGGAGGAGTTGCCAAACAGCACTATGCCTTTTTCACAGCTGTATGTGTTATCTGAATTAACTGAATTCAAATAACTGAAGTAACAGCTGTATATCTTATCTGAGTTGGGATTTTCTCAAGTATTCAAACAACTAAAGTTAGGTTGTTAGAGTATATGACTGATGTGACCTTTTGACCCTATGCAGATGTAATATAGTGTGCCAAATAAATTATTAATAGTTTATTGGTCCATTTTAATAAAAAAAACAAATTAGCACCTTGCACTTCAATAATCTGAAAGGCTGTGAAATCGGATCTAGCTCCTCTATAAGGCTGATAGGTAAAACATCTAAGATTAAAGTAATTTTTGTGGACTGTTTTGTTTATTTTGTTGTAGTAATGTTTTGGTTCATTGTTTTTGTTTAAGGCGATCTGTGACGTATATGAAAAATCTCCTCAGTTTGATGAAATGCAGACTGATTTACAAAAGATATCAGCACCCGCAACTGAGGCTGAGTTTACAGTTAGTAACCAGTAGTCTTCACACTTTAATTACATTGTGATTACATTTATGTTTACATTAAGGCTTTTTGTAATATCTGTGTGAAGGAATGTATTTTGAATGTTTTAATCAGTTCAGAATTACTTGAGAAAGGCCTATCTGTCAAAATGTCAACACATCACCCAACACATCACCTCATGCTGCAATCATTACACTGACATCTAGTCAAGCAGTCAATTTGAAAATCTGTTGCACAATTTTATTATGTGTTGCACCTAATTTGTAACTAATACAGCAATAGCTGTCCAGTGCAAATAGGAATAAAAGTGATGGCAAACAGAAAGAAACAAAACACACAAAGTGGTTAGATTTGTTGGTTCTAAAGGTCATTCATGGCCATGATAGTAGTTACTTGCACACATATAATTTATCTATTGGAAAAAATTATATCATATTTTTTGTAACTTTTAGCAACTTTTCATGTTTTAGGTGAGGACAGCAAAGAAACGTTCTCCGTAAGTTCTGTAATTAATTTTGTGTTTCTTCTCTTATTTAGGTCTCGAGTATAAAGAATTTTGAGGGCATTAAGTGTTTTGTGCCAAAATGTGTCTATTCTTTGGCTCAAGTATAAGGAATTTTCAGATCATTAAATGGTAATAATAATAATAATAATTAATACTAATAATAATAGAGTTTTGAGTGCCGTAGTTCGTAAGCAGTCGATGACTCGAAGCAACGATTCAGAAGCACTTTGAGGAGCAGGGGTAAATCACTACTGGTACTGTGCCATTCTTTGGCTTTATGCATTTCAGTAGGAGGCCTGTGAACCAGTTTAGATTAGACTGAAGATAGACCTGAGACAATAGGATTAGAGTATGAATGGTTTATGCAGAGTTAGTAAAGACGGGATAGAGTTTGAATGATTAAGGTGGAGTATTTAGAGCTGCTGTTGGTATGAAGACAGTTGCACTCTCTGTTGCATAGTTGATCTTGATCTTTGGATCTGACCTGCTTTCTAGTTACCGGGCATCTTGGTGGACACAGTTCTGGGTGCTCATGTGGAGGTCATCTACAACAATTGTGCGTGAACCTGTGCTATCCCGATCCAAAATAATCAACAACATAGTAAGTACCTTGGTATGCATGTGTGTGGGACACTTATTATAGCACCTTGTAAGTGTCTCACAAAAGTGCTGCTTATGATGTTAAAGTCATTAAGAACAAAGGTTAATCTATAACAAATAGTCATTAGGTCACTTTGAGTCTCCACAGGTGAGCTTGCACAGACATGCAGAGCCCTACAACAACATTCCCATTCCCACCCCCTAACCCATCGACATGCCCTTCATCTGTCGCTCCCCTTCTTCTCTTTTTCCCTTCTATCTTCCTTCTCTCTTCTGCCTCTCCCTGGCCAAAATTCAAAGCGCTTAGCTCTACTTTTCTGTCATTTTCGAAATGACTGCCATTTCTAGAGTTCAGCTGTTCTAGATCAAAGTGGACCATGGACCACATACAGGTATGTGGGTAAGCCTTGTATTATGCAGGTAATTTAATGTACTTCATACTTGTGTTTATTTATTATAGAATGAGTAAACTCTACCTGCACCTAACTATATATGTATATATGTATGTAAATATAGATGTTTGTGCATATATGTGACACTATATCGATTTTGATGTTGTAGGTTATCGCTCTAGTCTTTGGGTTGATCTACCTGAACCAGTCTTATGATCAGAAGGGAGTCATGAACATCAATGGTGTGCTCTTCCTCCTACAGGCTCAGATGTCGTTTGGCTCTGTCTTTCCAGTCGTCAATGTAAGATTTTGTTATTGCACAGAGCTTTACCATTTAGAGACAAAATAGGACTGATTAAAGCAATTTTTAAGTGAAACTGGAAACCGCTGTTAAAAATTATAATCACTGTTAAAGGTTTGGTTAATTACAGATATGGGAATATTTCATATTCCATAGCTTTTGATTTGTTTTGTGTTGTGACTTTATAGTATCATCTTGTATTTTTGTGTAGTGGAGTTGAAGTGCTAGTGGAAAAAGTTAAGAAAACAAAGTTTGAAAAAATTAGATGACTGCCACAAAACATCTTTTAACAGAACAGATACTTTTCGATTCTAATTGCTGTAACTATTTTCTCTTTAATTTGCAATGACAGAGGTATATTGTATTTCCAGACTTTTATTGCTGAGTTTCCAGTGTTCATGAGAGAACATCACAATGGAATGTACCAAACAGGGCTGTACTACCTTAGTAAAATACTTGCAGAGGTAAGATCATCTAATATAGCTTTAACTCCTACTACTTATCAACCTTCTTACAATTATCCTAAATTAATCGTGTATTCTTCAAATTATTGGAATACTGGAGCTTACATGTTTTTTATCCATCTAGTTTAACTTACGGAAATCTTGTTTGTTTGTTTGTTTGTTTGAGCCACAGGCTAAAAAGTCAAATCTTGCGACGACTAATTCGATCACTTACAATCATTCAATCGTCCTGAAACTTGGCAGATAGACTCGCCTCGCAGACACTTCATTCTATAAAAATTTCAGCTCCCCAAAAAGGCTAGCTCATAGAATCGGGGACTCAACTTTTCGAATCGGGAATCATACTTTTCCGATACGCAGTGTAATTGTCATTGGCCGCAAGAAAAATGGGCGCTGATGATGGCAATATACATATCTATTATGCTGCCTGATTAAAGAGAAAAATGGTGGGAAAGCGCTGCCTGATTAAATGCACTGCTATGAAGCACTCGTAAAATGAACGCTTGTGACTATATATTTGTAGAGGTAACTGCTTCTTGAAGACGCATTATAGGATACTAGATGGATATAGTAAAAAACTTTGTTTTACGGGCTGTATTTTATTACTAGAATACCTTCACAATAACTTTTCTGTTGCTTGCATTGCTGCCATTCAGTGACACCCAAGGCGTCCTGCCACAAGACTGAGACGAGGCTCAAGATGATGTTAACTAATCTGTCTGAGACAAGGTCGAGACAAGATTTTATTTACATCTTGAGACCATCTTGAGACTGTCTTAAGACAGACGTCAATACCAATACTACATATGTGGCTTTTGGTGCCCTCTGTGTATAATTCAAACCATCTGTGTTGGTGAGCCAATTTGAGAGTGCCTTTGGGTAGACAGGTGTTTCTTTAACAGTTGATTTATAAATTTTGTACAAATAGGCTGCAGTTCATCTAATGAGTGATACCAAGTATAGGATAACTATAAGAAAGATGAAATTGTGCTACATTGTTTGTTTTATTTTTCAGATGCCAATTTATATCATCACACCGATTATCTTCAGCAGCATAACATACTGGATGATAGGTAATAAACAGGTGATCGATCTTTTGTGCTGATGATGAGTACAGGTATGTTGTGGTGGTGGTGGTGGTAGGGATGGTTGTGGTGGTGGTCGTGGTGAGGACGAGGATGAAGCTAACCGTCGATGAGGACAAATACGATGAAAGTGACAATGAAAGGTTTAAAATTTATAAAGTAGGTGTTTATTACGAATGGTGCTGAATAAAGGTAAATATAATTTACAGAAATTATGATGCTCAATTCACAGATGGCGGATTTTTCATGTTATTAAGAATGATGATTAGTTGCTAGTGGCGGTGATGGTGGTAGTAAGAATTTTGATTAAATTGGCAAATTTGAATGACAGTCGATGTGTATGGTTATATTGTAGGACTATACAGAGATCCAGTTACGTTCCTTGTCGCGACTGCTACTCTGCTTCTAGTTTGCAACTGTGCTGTGTCTTATGGTAAGCTTGCAGTGTTTGCTGTCTTATTTGGTTATCTCTTATTTTAAATGTGAATCTAGATGAAGTAACAGTGCTAATATATATGTATATATATACTTTATTTCGCACAAAGCAGAACAGAGAAACTAAGCAGACTAGAACAGAAATACAAAAATACAAGAACTCCTTCCCAAACAATTAATTAATAATTCAACTTTGGTTTTTGTTTCCCACCCAGTAATAATTTTTTCTATATTTGTACATCCATTTGATAGGTTAACATGTAATCATGCGCCCAGGTTAAAAGTATCCAACTGGAGTTGGTTATAAAAGCATATTTGTTAGTTTTGGATTGTGTCATCTTTGAGTTTTAGAATAATAATGTGTTTGTTTTCAATAGGCTACATGTTGTCGTGCATGTCGAGCAACCTGAATTTAGTCCTTGCCTTGGCTCCAATGCTTCTTGTGCCACTCATGTTGTTTGGTGGACTCTTTCTTAATGCAGGGTAAGTTAACGTCTGTTGAGTATGGATTATATATATATTTCGATAATTATTATTGCAATTAATGTAACAATCACTTACCGTACTTAACAGTTAGTTCCTCCTGTGTATTTTACACATCAGACAACGCAGCATCTCCGCTCATTTGTGTTCATTGCCTGTTTCTATTCCACTCCTATTACATTTTAATCGTAATCGTAATCTCCAAACTTCTAAAGTGCCACTCGAAAGCCAAGCGCAGGGCACCAGCTTATTCATGAGCGCTGCGTCTAGTCAGAGGAGTTGTCCAAAAGAGTAGTCCGAGGGAGGTCCGAGTCCGGTTTCCAGAGGATCAGAGAGGGCACAGCAGATGTTAAGGTGGGTGTCTTCTAGGTCGAGGATTTTACATCTTAGGTTATCATTTACGGTTTCTGACCTTGTGTCTTGGTTGTCTTCTGTTCTTCTTCCTTCACGAATCCTGTTTATCAAAATGGTTGGCTCTATTGCCTTTTTCCATATGAACTATATACTGGTATGTCCAATTCAGTGCAGTCTTCCTTTCCTAGTGATACAGTCTATGCTTGTCCTGTCTTTTCTCCTAGGTCTTTAGCTGGTATTATTTAGTCATGCTGTATTTTGTGCAGAAATTCTGGTCTCCCTAAGTCTTTCCCTGTTTGCCATTGGCCAAGTTTCAGCTCTGTACTGAAGTACCTTTAACACTACAGCTTTATATAGTTTAATCACTTTTTTATCAAACAGCTTCTATTATGCTTCAAAATACTGACCTCAAATAATTTAAATAATTCTTTCTTGTTCTGTAGATCTATTCCAGTTTATTTCATCTGGTTTCGTTACATCTCGTGGTTCAGTTACAGCAATGAGATTATGGTGGTTAACCAATGGAAAAACGTACAGAATATCAGTAAGTTTTTCCATTTACTGTATTACAGTCTGTATAATTCACTGCAACATAGTCTAATGAATACCTTTTAGCACTGCCTCAGTGCTAAAGAGAAAAATGTTAGGACAATTTTCAAATGTCAAAACTCTTCCAGCCAAGCTATGTCGGCTGCATCATTAAAATTGTCATTTTGACTTTCCATGGAAGTGACTCCTTTTAAAAGTGAAGGCCATTCAATGTAATCAAATGGGATTTGTTGTTTGCAGTTTTTGTAGATTTCTTAACTAAAAAGTTAATAATTGTCCATATTTTCTTTCCATGCCTCAGAAAATTGATAAGCATAATACCTTTCTTGTGATTATTAGAACATTTTATGTTGTTACATTTACTTTGCATTTGGCCTATATCTGTGATTGCATGAAGACTTGGAATTTAGTTAATTAATATTACCTATGTCTAATTCTTGCAGCATGTGATGTTCCTAAAAACGCAACCGGGGTTCACTGCTTTACAGATGGAAAATCGGTCATTGACAGCTTGAGTTTCAGTGAGGTATGTAGAAACTTAAAAACAGTGAAGTAATTATTAGGGCTGATAACCAATTATAAATAACATGCCTTGTGAGCCAACTCAGTCCTCCATTCTGTTGTTATTGTATGGGTAGCAATGCATGTTGAGAGGGTTTAAAAGGTGTCCCTAAAATTATTGAAACCTCAGAATTTGGCTTCTGAGAAGTTTGTAATGGGCATTAGAAATAGGTGCTACCTTTACCCATATCTGTTTGGTAAAACTTGTAAGTATTGTAAAAGTAATTTGTTTAAACAATAAGCAGCAGCTGGCTGAATAACAAGCTCATTTTGCTAGGTTGTTTGATGTCGCTGTCACCATATCTATTTATATTGTAGGATAATGTCTGGTTGGACTTTGTACTGCTTGCAACACTTTTAGTTGGATTCAGAGTCATCTCGTACATTCTGCTGTACCTGAGGGCAAGACGAAGAGACTGATGCGGCTACAATCACTATTGTTGCGAGTTGCAGATTTTATTGTTGTTGAAAATGCCAGTCATTGCAAACTGTTAATGAAAATTGGAGCGTACTGGAAATTTTGTAATGTCATTATTTTTTATATCAAGATGTTGGTCTTTATCTGTGAAGGTGAAGTTTTACTTGCATAGTGACAATCAGGAAATGGTCTGATCAGAAGATTCAATGTTGTTCAGAATATAAGTGATATGTGCAAAGCGTGATACGTGGAAGCGAGAAGTTTTGCAATTATTGGATGACTGCCTTGAGATAGGTTTTATCTTGAACACTGTTTTAAACTCAGGTGATGATTCTCTTGCCGTATATTGTATGTATTGAAGTTACAGATATAGTGCATGTATTTGCTGCAGTTTGAAATTAAATGCAGTGTATGTAGAACACCAGATATCTGCAGCTCTATCCGGATGCTAAACGGTTGCCTAATAATAATAATAATAATTACGACAATTTCTATGGCGCCGTAACACGGCCATGCCGTTACAAGGGCGCCTTACAAGACAACTAACAACAGTCGGGATAGGCCCTAATAGTGTTGTTACTAGTAGCATGGTCAGGTCATAAGAGCAAAAATGAGCTTGTTGAGATCCAGCTCATATTCTACCTGAGGACATGAACTGGTTGACAATGAATTGTGTTTGTAACAGTGTACTGTTTGTTTCTGTGGCTTATCCAATACCACGGTAATGTTTTTGGTCTAAAAGCATCCATTCAGGCAAAATTGTTCTGGCGTTGCTGGATGAATTTTAGTTGGATAGAAGTGTCAACTGAGATTTTTTATAATTAGAAAGGAAAAATGCTGTCAAAGCCTACTGAAATAATTTTTTTACTTAACAGGAACTTTGTAAGTTTTAAAATGTATCTACTTGTAAAGATTCTTAACTTATGTTTTAAGAACAGAAAGGGACAGATATTCGAACATTTTAATTTGTTCTTTTGAGCAGTGTATTTGTAATATTTTAGATTGCTAAATGCTCTGAATGAATAAATGTTTCTAGAATTTACTCTTCTTTGATTCGCTTATGACCGTCACGGTCATTAACGGTCAGTAGTCACAACAGCAGTTGTGTTGGTAGCTGTCGTCACTGCAGTCAATGGATGGTTTTCTCTCTTTTCGTTCACAGCAAATGGACCATTTGTGTGCTTCAGACTGTTAATGGAGATGAAGCACACAGCTGGGTTTTTCTCTAGCACTCAGAAACTGTGCCGATGATCGAGTTAAATTGACCAGAGTTGGCCCTATATTTGCTTCCGCCCAGAAGACTGAAAACCGGGATCCAGTCTTTACTCAGAAGATTTTACCTTTGCTAATGGATTGAATGCAAATAACCCAACATGTGTAAACTTGTAGAGTATGCTTCTAGGTTTTTGGCAAATGATAAAACATTGGACTGGATAGAATAATATCCGGAAATGGCTAATCACAATAATGATGATAATAATAATGGGCCTAGTAATGATGATGATGATGATGACGACGACGACAGTGGTGGTGGTGGTGGTGGTGGTGGTGGTGTTGGTGGTGGTGGTGGTGATCCTGCTTAGGAGTGCCAAACTTACATAGTTACATATTAAACTACCATGCTTGGCCCCGTGCTAGGGTCATCCCCTCGTGGAAACGATCGACACCCAGATGAGACATGGCATCGAGAGGCTCCTTAGCATCAAACTCAACGACACTCATTGCAATGGTTACAGGCCACACTGCCTATAAGGGATGGCGGTCTCGGCGTAAGACAGGTTACGGTGCTGGCATCTTCAGCTTTCTTAGCGTCAGCGGCATCGACCAAGACAATCGGGGCGGCCATCATCGACCGCGAGGAACTGATGGATGATTACGAGAAGGAAATCCAAGAAGCTCGCAGATCGACGTTGCCAGGAGGCGAGGCGCCGGCACAGAAGAGATATAGCCTAAGACCTGGGACAGACCCTTGATTGATCAAGGCAATGGTGTGGTCCGTTAACATCGAGCCACTCAACTGGGCACGACTCGGAGCGGTTTCATCGCCCCCACACCGCTTTCGACTGTGCCAATTGCATCCTGCGGACTAGGTCTGACCAACAAAGCGATCCGAGTGGCGAATGGCTTACGCCTTGGTCTCAACCTGTGCGCCCCACATCAATGCCAATGTGGTGAGACTGCAGAAAAAGGTCAACACGGGTTGGTGTAAATGCAATATCTGGGGACGAGCAAGCCACTTCGCGATGAATAACGCCACATAGAGAGCTCTCCAGAGAGCAGACAACGCCGGACATTCCCGGCTCGAAAGAACCTCTGAGCTCCTGCACAGTGATGGGAAGAGACCGGATGGAGCAACGCTCGTACCGTGGAGGAAAGTACATGACCTTGGACGTAACCAACATCCATGATACTTGCGCAGCATCCTACATCCAGATGACATTGACAACACCTGGGAGACAGTGGGAGTGCGGCTGAATTGTCCGCCAGGAGCGAAATGACGAAATATGCAAATCTCCCTTTAACCCACAACTTCGTCCCCATAGCCCTGGAATCATTGGGCCCGATTAATAGGTCAGGCCGAGAGTTCATTACAGAATTAGGATGTCGGGTGACTGCTGCCACCGGCGATCCCACTGCTGCCACCGGCGATCCCTCGGAGACTACAATCCATTCCAGCGCCTGTCAATCTGTACACAACGGTACAACGCCATAGCATTCAGAGGGACTTTCGTGTACAACACTACGAGGACGGAGGACCACGAGCCACAGTAAAGGTCATTATTCTTCCTCAGGCAAAGATTTAAAACTAATGCAGATTGGCACCCCCGCGAGATAATTAACGAACCTTTTACAACGCCTGTCCGTTTGTAGACAGCGTTTTAATGCAATGGCATTCAGAGGCACATTCGCGAGCCTTTAGTGGGACGGACAAACAAACAGAAGGACAAACTTTTAGAATTATATTATAGATTGCAGCATGATAGAAACACGTTTGAATCCCTAGCATCAGTATCGTGATTTGTAGACGATAGTTAACCTCTTAAAAGTGGGTCATTAAACGCAGTGGCGTAACGAAGGGGGGGCAGAGGGGGTCAGCCGCCCCGGGCGCAGCATCAGAGGGGCGCAAAATTAGCTATCAGTGGTAGGCCTACCAGATGCAGGGTGTGATTTGCCGGGGGGGTTGGGGGGGTCGGACCCCCTCTTTGCTAAGGCCCGACCCCCACACTTCGACCTCCAAAAAAGGTGTGGGGGTCCAATTTCGACCCCCTCTTTTGGCAGTGCGGCCAGTGCCACAAGAGGGGGTCGAAATTGGACCACTGCAAGCAGTTAGTAGGACTTATTCGTTTCATTTCCTCATTCGTTCAACAGTTGACAGTTGTGAGGCTCTAAAGAAGAAGAAACAAACAACAAAAACAACAAAACTGAGCGATAATAGATGATTGTATAATTTGTATTTCTTTTCACGATTTCTGAATGCTAGTCAAATCTGGATGAGAAAAGCTGTAAGTCACTGTTAAAATTTACATAGCCTAACTTAGGCCTACTTAAATGTAGGCCTACAGACTACAGTAGGCTACAGATTAGATCGGTTGAGGTTTCTGAAAGAGTGTGTTTAATATTGATGCAAGCAGCAAACTTAAATCAATTCACCTCGGACCGATACTGACTTTGCAAATTTTACCAGTCTCAGAAGTCAATTCTACCAGTGTCTGTTAGACAATATAGCTAAACGATTCCCTTGCACAGAGACATTGAAGCTTGCAAATGTCTTGAATCCAACAAGCTGGCCAACAGATGACTTAGAAAAAACGCTGTATGGTTGCAGAGAGGTTGCTGCTCTCTGCAAGCAACTTTGTTTCAGTTCTATGGCGAGTGTTGAAATCCTATCAGATTTTGCTACTTTTAAAGATAATCTGAAAGTAGGAATGCATCTAAAACAATTGCTGACAAAACTGTCCATTTATCCTATCTCCAGTGCAGATTGCGAGCGTGGTTTTAGTTCCATGAATCTCCAGCACACAGACACAAGAAACCGACTAAAAACTGAAACTGTCAGTGCTCTATTGATGATAGCTGTTAATGGCCCTGCTGTGCAATTTTCAAGTGTCACGAGTATGTCTTATCTTGGTTCAAAAAAGGCAGGCATGGTGCCAACGACAAACCAACAGGGAAGAAAAGGAATGTTGATGAGCTTAGACCAAGATATAAACTTTTTGCCACGATTAAAGACTAGTCACTACCACTTAGCTAGAGTTCATCACAAATTAGGCTACATCATACATGACAATTTCATTTCAATAATTTTCGCATGATGACTAGTTCATCATAAATAATTTGCACTTCGTTATTGATGATTCTTGTTTCTGTTGTCATTTGAAATTATTTCTGTTTTTAGTCCTCAATAGGAACACAAATATCTTCTTATTTGAAGTTATTTCTTGTGAGTTGTTATAAGAACAGTATTTAGTTTATGCGTTACAGCTTGTGACTTGTGAAGTTCCGAGCACTTCGTTCATCCTAGGACCTTACTATTGTTTCATTATTTTGAGTGCTGACTGCTGAGTATTATTCTCACTTTGCGTTGTACTAAGTAACAAGTATTTTGGTGCCAACTTCCAAGTATGCTCGGCTTTCCAAGGGTACATATACTAAGTATGATAATTGATTTTGGTGCTAACTGCGAAGTATTGATCGTGTGCTGGACTGCCGGTAGAAGTTTCAAGTTTTTTGGTTACTACATTTTCTGATTTCATTCGCTTTAAATTGTGACCTCAATATATCCTGCACCTGTGCATTTTACTGCATTTGTACAGCCAACTTTTATGTTGAAGTTAGACTTTTATGTTCTTATGTTGCACTATGCCACTATTATAAACTTCAAACCCTTTAACATAAATAACATGTTCACTGATCTTTAAAAAGGTGATATTATTCAATTCATTCAATTCACTTTCAATAGAAGATTTTGCTTTGGATTGCACCAAATCAATAGCGGCCGGGGCTCCGCCCGGACCCCGCTGGGGGAGCTTACGACGCTCCCCAGACCCCCTAGTCGGATATGCCGCGGCGTATTTTGGCCCCCCAAAACAAGGAAATTAAGCCGACCCCCACACTTCTTTTTTGACAAATCACACACTGGTACTATGACTAGAACGATTAAAAGTCAACAACAAAATAAAAGGGGGCGCATTCATCAATCCTTGCCCCCGAGCGCTGAAACCCTTCGTTACGCCACTGATTAAACGCAATTTTTGCGTATTATTCATTATGAATTGCAGTTCACTCTGCAAAGTTTACTGTCTGCAGCAAAGTTTAGACAGCGTGGACCACTTGGGCTTGTTGACATCGGTTTCCATAAAGTATCGCGTCTTGCAAGGTGGCAAATAAAACGCGCATTGGCCAGTTTCAGCTTTCCTGTTACCGGTATCTTATTAATTATTATGCACGAACACCTAGGCCATATCCCATTCCACACAGGCCTCCTGTTGTATGTTGAATAGGCCTATCATGAGTTGCAGAGCTCAAAATTAATGCGGTACGCCTATTAGCCTAATTCTATCCACATAGGCCTACGGACGCTACGCTTATTAATTATCGTGAACTTTGGCTTTTGCACATGTGGTCTTGTTCCACTGCTGCCAACAGAACGCTCAGAACTCGGGAATTTCATTCGCCATAATGACTCAAAATTTCCCAAGTAGGCCAACAGACCCTAATTGTCTAACTTGATCAATTACTCTGCGGTGGCATCCTCCTCTCGGCCATGCATTCATCTGCGAAAACTCCGCGATCAAACCCTTCTGAGTTCTGCCCCGCGTGATCGTCCTTTTGCCTTGTTCTTAATTGCCCGCCCTCAGTCACTCATCTGAAGAGCTGTAAACGATCCACAGACGGATCCATAATTTGATGGGAGTGGTTCGTTTTAAGATTCCCAGAATCGAACAGAGAGATTAATGTTCAATTCTCGAGTCACTAAAGATCAGGAAGGAAGGCACTTCTCAGTCTTTATTTCTGAGAACATTTGTAGTCCTTGATGATGCTGAAGCTAGTTTTAAAGTTGGAAAATCTCTTCGATGACAATTAGTCATCCGCTTTTTCAGCCGATTTATTCTGTCCTTAGGCCTACACTCACTTTCAAATAGTTTTCGCCACTCTTCGCTTTCCTATTTTATATGTATGTATGACTTATATGTCTGTTGGCCTATGTATGTATGTATGTATGTATGTATGTATGTATGTATGTATGTATGTATGTATATATGTATGTATGTATGTATGTATTATGTATGTATTGTATGTATGTATATATATATGTATGTATGTAGCCTGTGTATGTGGGTTATGTATGTATGTTACAGTACGTACCTAGCCTACGTATACGAGGAGGTCTTAACTTCTGAAAACATCCGGCACAATAGTGAGGAGGATAAGGTCCAAAAGGCAGTGCATTGTTCATCTTGTGGATAAAAGCAACAAACTTTTTTGTACTCAAGTAAAACATATTTTAAAACTTTTCAGCGAGAGGCATCACTTAATTCATTTGGGAACATAACTTAAAAAATTATTGAAAATGTGCCGTAAACGCGGTACTTTTTCTATTAGTTCGACCATTTGTGCGGGTTTTTGGGCTATAAACGGACATGTTTAGGCGATAGCTAGCATTTCTTGTCAACAATCTTCATTATCGGCGATGTATTTCACTTTAAATTGTGCAAAAGCGTCTATTTTTTATAATTTTTACAACGTATTTCTATTTTGTATCACTTGTAATTTAATGTCCGTTATGCTGTCAGTTATTTCTACCACTGTGGTGGTTTTTCTGTTTGACGACTAGCTGTGTGGTAACAAAGACCATTAGCGTCGCCCTCCTTTATCCAGGCTTGGGACTGGCACTGCCAGAAAGCGAGCAGTGGCGGAGTTAAAAATTAATGTGTTGTAATGTTTCTCTGTGAAGAGTTTCCAGTTAGTCATGATCTGTCTGTCGGTTGTCTGGTCAAGTTTATACTGACACACAGTAATAGTGACCAAGTCCTCAATGGTAAGAAAGAGATGGTTAACTGGAATCGGAATCCAGCCGTCATCCCAGCGTCTTGGCCACAAATTTGACTTTTCAGGACCTTTCATTCATTCATTCATTCTGGAGATTTATATAGCGCCCCTTCAAGAAATCTACTCAGGAGCGCTCCCAGCCCAGCCATGGCAAAAGTAAAAAGACTTGAGTGATACCTTTAGGCTGCATAGGTTTACCAAAGCATCATGATTTTCATGAGATATCTCCATAATGCAGCCAAGTTCCAGTCTCAATTGTGTATAGTTTCAGCACAAGATAATGTATCTTCTATTTGACTCACAAAAAAATTGTTGATTCCTGACATGTTAGCATCAGTGGCATAACAACCTAGCTGGAGGCCCTTGGACACTCTGCTTGGGGGCCCTTACCCATTAACGAGACTAAAGAGTGAAAATAATGATGAAGAAGAAGGAGGAGCAGTGACTTAAGCTAGCCATGGGTATGAAGTTTTAGCGACTTCATTTTCTTAGCCTCGGCATATATGCGGGTGGATAGCCAGTCCTCTACATGCCGTCTCATCTTTCCACTGACAGTGTACGGTCAGTGTACTCATTGTAGTTGAGTTTAATAGGGGCGTACATGGAGCAAAAATTGTGAACCAAATTTCTGCCATGGCTGGATTGATGTCAACACGCTAACCATTACACCATCTACAGCTATTTAAATTAGCAGTTAGGCAAAAAACGAGAGTGTTAAACGTTATTATCAATAATCCACAGTTCAAGTCACATTAATAGTTCAAGACAGAACCAGAAAACAACCGGAATGTATTGGCCAATTTGACCTGTCGCTTACAGGCTAGTTACATGCATAGACCCGGTTAGACCGTGTACACTAACACTGTAGGTAAATTACATAGGCCTATTCAATGAAGAATCATGAAGAGAGTACTATGTCATGCACAGTGACATAGTCTATAGGTTTCTAGGTTACCCTCATGAGTGTATTAAGTGATGAATAGTTCAATGGATATTTTAATTCAAGTTAAATTGTCTTGATTTAAAATAAGAAAACAAAATGTATTGGTCTGCTGCCTATGCATGCTACTGCACTAATGTAATGTAGACTGTAGTCTGTTATTCTTCAGAGAAATACTGCATGAATTTGGATATTCCAAATTTACTGTTCACAAATGTTTCTATCAAGTCATCAATATTCAATTTTTCCACATTTGTGTTCAAATGCAACAAGAGCAAGGCCATCAAGTCTGTCCTGTGAGATAGTGGATCTAAGATACGTCATTATGATTTTCAATTTGGAGAACGAGCGTTCTGAAATGGCGAGGATGACTGGGAGAGCGGCAAACAGCACACAGACAGTAGCCAATTCCGGCATATAGGGATGATGTGATGCGAAAGCTGGATATAAGTTTCAGTATGTCCAACACAGTTTTTGTTGTTTCAAGTTTCTGCTGAACTCACGTTAAAAAGTTTGGGGTACTTCGAACCTTGGGGTTCTTTGACTTTGTCCATCCTCATTACATGGTTGTTACGCCACTGGTTAGCATGAGTCCATCGATACAGTTGTTCCGGAGTGAGTATATCATCTGTTGTACCATACACTGGTTCTGGTTGAGGGTTTCACCATTGCAGCCTCACACGCTGTTTCCGTGGCTGGTTGTAAAGAAATGCCACTCTTCAAGTAATCCAGTCTTCTTTGTCTGTTCTCCAAGTATAACCCCTGTATTGAATCTTGCACCATAAATGAATCATTCTCTGCAAAGTCAAACAGCACAATAACTTTGTCTTCTGGCAGTATTTCCTTCCTGCACTTGAGTTAGAAAGACTGTGCAATGGCTGTTTAGTGATGTGATGTTGAATCATTTAGTCGTGGTGACCAGCTGTACCACTTGTGCCATGCTCGTAGTGTTGCCACTGGTTCCTGGCCTGTTTTGTGAACGTAAATCACACGCCAGCGTAGCAATGACTGCTCACAGAAGCTTTACGTTTAGACAAATCTGGAACACATACTCTTTGGGTTGCTGTATCACTAACAGTTCTAAACCAATGCCTAGCCTGATACCTGGCACATTTAATGTTTTGCACAAACTTGCATCTTGAGTTGGTGGAATGTTCTCAGTGGTTCTGATTTTTTTATACAAATAGTTTTCTGTGAGCAGAGTTCACAGAACGAATGGTAAAGCTTTCCAGTATAGTTAGCACGTATCAGAAATGACGTGAGGCAATTGAGTGAACTCGTTGAAGGCTTCTGTAACTTCAGGATATTTGTTCCGAGTTCAACTGCCAACAAATGCTGATACAGTATCACAGTCACTGAATGTATGAAACACTGGTAGTGTGCACAGCTTGATACGGACCCAAACCTAACAAACAATAAAATTGTTTTCAATTTCTAAACAAGTGACTAAAATGCAAATTGCTTATATGTTCACACCATTGCTTTTTACACCCAGATTCAAATGACAGACACTGATTAGAAGGTTGCAAGTACTGGCAATTTGCCCCCAACCTGCTTCAACCAGTTAACATACATTATTGAAGATCAACAAGCTTGAAATCTGGTCGAATATTGCTTACAGATCACACATCATTTATGTAAACTACTAGCTGAGCAAAGACCATAATATCATTATTACATCAACAGCAAGGGTATGGAAAATAAATTGTACCACTGACAATGATAAGAACATCTACGGTTGTGTAACCGTGTCAGACAACTAGAGTGATACTTTGCCTCAGTGGTAATACCATGTCACTTGTGGCAAGTTCTGCAAGAAGTCAGTCGCGTGACAGAGCTACATTCGTTGAATCTATTGCCAAGTTCGTGCCAATCTCCAAAATAAACAATATGGCCTCCCAGAATCAGATAGCACAGAGTGCTATGACCATCGACATTATTCGACAGTCCCCACAAATAACTAAGCAATGAGTAACACACAGAACAATTAACAAACACAATAATAATTATTAAGAAGATGAATTGTAATCGTAAACTCAAAGTTTCTACTGTGCTACTCTAACGCTAAGTGCAAGGCACCAGCTCATTAACAAGCAGTGTCGAGCAGAGAGTTGTCCAAAGACTGATGTCCAGTGGGGGTCTAAGTCCAGTTGCCAGTGAGATTTGGCAGAGCGACTGTTAAGGCTGGCTTTGTTGAGGACGAGAAAGCTTCAAAGGCAGAGGATTGGATGGATTAGCGTAGGAATTCTTGAAGAGGTGAGACTTCAAAATTATTTGCAATGGAAACCCTGTAGGTGACAAGTAGAGAAGCCTAAGGCAGATGACGGTGGGTGAGTGGCGGTACTGGTGGATGAACTGAGAATATGTGGAATCCAGGGGAAGTTCGTTCCAGAGTCGATATGGCTCGGTTGGAGATTTTCAGGTGAGTAGTCACTCGGGAACAGGAGAGAGAGATTAGGAGGAGGATCGGGTTGAGTGGGGTGGCTGATGGTGAAGAGTTCTTGAAGGTACTGGTGGCTGGGAGTGTTGTAGACAGTTGTAGGTTAGCGATAGGACTTTGAAGTGGATGTGCTCAGGTTTTTTCAGTCAGTAAAGAATTAAGAACGAAAGCAATATGATGATGCTTGGTGACCTGGTGACAGCTGAGGCTGGTGAATTTGGATGAGCTGTAGATGCTAAAGTTAGGAGGATTCGAGGTTGAGGAAAAGGGAAATACAATAATAAAGCTTGGAGTGAACAATACAGGTAGCAATAGTAATATTTAATTATTTCATTGAATACATCCTGTATTTTTGCGTATTCTCTTACTTCAATGATTGCATTACACACATTACCAGGGAGGTTGTTTTTAAAGTGGATAAAAATGTCCATGATAACTGTCATCAATCCAACTACTATTTATGCAAAGAATTATTTTCATCAATCCAACTTCCATTTACGCAGGCAGACAAGATAAATAATATTAAAACAAGTTAAAATACAGGATATATTCAATAATAATAATAATAATCTTTATTAAGCGCCTGACAAACACACTGCACTGTACATTTACATGTTATGCAATTTAAATCTTAACTACTAACAGAACAGACAGCCTGCAATACAACGGCGCTAATAGCAGCCTACAAAGCATATCCGCCCTACGGGGCTCGAACTCGGTACCTCTCGCTCTCCATGCCAGCGTGTTATCCAATAAGCTAAAATGCAATTCTACCGTTAGAAAAATTTTATCACGCCAAAATAATAATTTTTTTAGCTAAGAAAATAGATTTAGGAAATCCAGGTGAAATTCTATTTCGGGAATTTAGGTCGGGAATTCGCAAGGGCACCCGAAAAGCCGGGTTCACTAAAAAGCACCGCTTAAACGTAGGCTGTAATTAAATTCTGACCTACCGTACAGATAAATTAAAATATATGAAGTTTTATTACATCCAAACAAGAAAATAGACGCTTTCGCACAATTTAAAGTGAAATAAATTATGTGAAAACAATCCTTAATTGACGATTAGATCGGCGATAATGAAGATTATTGACAAGAAATGCTAGCTATCGCCTAAACATGTCCGTTTATAGCCCAAAAACCCGCACAAATGGTCGAACTAATAGAAAAAGTACCGCGTTTACGGCACATTTTCAATAATTTTTAAAGTAATGTTCCCAAATGAATTAAGTGATGCCTCTCGCTGAAAAGTCTTAAAATATGTTTTTCTTTAATACAAAAAAGTTTGTTGCTTTTATCCACAGTTTGAACAATGCACGAGCTTATCGTCCTCACTAAGAGCACTATCAGAAAGTCGTCACGAATTCCATCTTCTAATGTTGACCTCGGTGGTCAGTGACGACTGACGATGCTTAGAGGAAAGTAATGCTGGAGACAGGACTGTAGGGCACCTCTCTCGGTTGGCCGTGCTCTCGATGCTATCCTGGAGACGTGCTGCACAGAACTTCATTTGAATTTCAGGAAGATCCTCCATCTGGACATGATGTCCACATTTTATTTCTTAGTTCTCTCAGTTCACCTACTCTCCTCGATACCTTTGCTGTTTTCCATGTATGGGAAATCCAATCCTGCTCCGGTTTCACCAGATTAGACGCACGGATCTACTGAACACACTGACCTGGCATGCATGCTATTAGGAATAATATGGTCGTGCCATCCACCATGTGTCCTCGCCGTCGTTGAGTAACTTTCTGACTTCCACCGCAGGCACGATGTCTTTGCGGGCCTCACTAGGCCTAGGAGTGCCCCAAGATGGTCCAAGAACTTGAATTACTTGATTCGGGTGCTCGATTCCCGGAGGGAACCCTCTCCCATAAGCTAAGCAGTTTGCCTTAGAGTAGGCCTACTACCTCCTTCGAAAAGACCTGGCAGCTTTATAGACTTCGATAACAACGTAGCCTACTAGAGATGTTCCACGATTTACGATTAAAAACTTTAATCGCGATTAATCTTCAATTTTTAAAGTGCGTTAATTGTCTCTAAAATATAGCGCGTTAAGTGCGAGCGTTAACAGTTAGGCCTACTTTACAATAAAACACAACTGTAATTTGATAATGCGCTTCTTACAAACTTCAAACGTGCACATTGAAGGCGGGTAACCACTCAATTTGTCGCCTGTGAACCAGTGAGGCATAGGCCTATATATAGACCTATAGGCTAGGTGGCGCTAGGCCTAAAGTGAGCTTAATTATGACTTATTGGGTTAAGCCTATATTGGACAGCTATACTCGGTTCTCGTCTCTGATCAGCTGTGGGTTGAAGAAAGAATTAATTATGGAGAATTGCGATGACGCACACGGTCCATTTTGACTTGATCAGTGCTTTTGCTAATAACCCTGGACCACTTTTAAATCAGTCTTTCTTCTAACACAAAGATGATGGGAAATGCATCAATCGATGAACGATCCCCTTCAGCGTAGACGACGACGTCACCCGATGACTATTCAAATCCCGCGTAGGACGCGCAATCGTCTGCAACAACAATGGCCGTCGTCGAATGGTCGTCGTTTGGCCGACGAGATAAGTAAATCGTCCGTCGGTCCTCCTTCGTACCCCGTCTGTCCCTCTCTCTGGGGTCCTCAGCGTAATTCTGCTCTGCAACGGCCAAAAGGACGGATAGACGTTTCGACGGCAACATTTCGAAGCGCCTTGAGTGCGGCACGAAGTCAGATGGAAGCGTCGATAATAGCGGACGGCGGCGATCAATGGCCAAGAGCTGCAGCTGTAGCCCAGGGTTTGCGTCTATGAAACCGAAGAAACGTCTAACGTTTAATTAGCGTCGGGCTTTTATGCTTTGTTACGTTGAAGTATCCTAATATTTCGGCTACTGTTGTTTCTGACCGAATAGCCTATAGCTTAATATAGGCCCTAATAGGGGGGTGGTGCCACCCCCCTAGGTTTTTTTCATCTCAAACGGTTTTTTCCGTATGGAATAAAAATTTGACCTTTTAGGGAGCTGTAGGGGTTCATTTACACGTTTTGAGGTAAAATGTGAGATGATATCTCACACCGTTCAAAAGTTATACCCAATATACCCGAGGTACCAGGGGGGTGGATACCACCCCCTAGATTTTCGACTATATCTTATCCGTCAGTTAATATTAAGAGACACAAATTATACCATTCTATAGAGGGAATGTGGGGCTACATTTCCATGGTCACTGAGTTGACCTGAGATAACCGGAAGTGCTCAAAATAAATAATAATACGCGTAATATGCGTGAAAAATGGCTGAATGGAAGGACTCCCCCTTAGTTTTTTGTCTGTAGCGTATTCATTTGTCTTCCTGGAAGAGAAACAAAGATACCATTCTTTAGAGGGAATGAAGGGCTTCATTTGCATACCTACATCTTTGTCTTTTGAATACCGGAAGTGATCAAAATAAATAATAATACGCGTAATCTGTGTGAAAATGGCTGAATACAGCATTACAACGTAAACCGATATTATATGTATGGATATATATGTATGGATGTACATTTATACTATATAAACATGTGTAGGGATGATTTTGTGTATCTTTTATACATAGATTAGTTTCAAAACACACATAATCTTATATTTGTTTATCCAAAAAGTACAAAATGTACGCAATAATATACAATATTGCTAATTAATGGGTTCCTTTGTTAAAAGTGATGTAATTTCGAGGTGCATTCACATAATGTACAACTAAATATACCATTCTGTGCAGAAATGAATGCTGAATCCAATGCTATATTACAAGTTATGATATGTAAAACCAAACACGAAATCCAGGGGGGTGGTAACCCCCCCTTGGTAGTCCGTGTTACAAAAAAAGCTTGGTAGCCCTAGGGTTAATATAGGCCTAGTGCCTAATATAAGAATAGTAGGCCTACTACCCAGCCTTCATGTTGCTCCGTGCGCTTCGAAATGTTGCCTCGTGTTCAGTAATAGGCTAACAGGCTGTAGGCCAGTGGCGTAGCAATGGGTTGTGCAGGTTGTGCAGTGCACAAGGGCCCACGGCGGTCAAGGGCCCCCTGGCGGTCAAGGGCTCCCGGCGGTCAAGGGCCTCCGGCGGTCAGACTGTCAGCCTTAGTTTTTTGGCTGCAAAGTTCAACGCTCTCTTGTCTTCGACACTCTTAGATACCTCTGACGACGAACTGTAGGGCCTATGCAGCAGCTGAACTACTATAGCTAAACAGTATGATACCGACATTTCGCTTGCTTTTCCAGCTCAGCTGTTGTCATTTCGCTCAAGCTTTCGTTCGAAGTTGTCAACGAGATCAGCCATCTTCGAAATTGCACAACTGTTACTCCTAGTCCTAGACTATTATGCTCTTTCGTCTACATTCAGTGATGTCTGCACTGCCTACATGTTGCTGCTGACATTGCCTGTGATTGTTGCAACATGTGAAAGATCAATTTCACAACTGAAGCTCATCAAAAACTATCTGCGAAGTACCATGTCAGAAGAGCGGCTGAGCGACCCGGCAATGCTGTAAATAGAAAATAAACATGCCAAAATGCTTGACACTTCAAAAGTGGTGCATATTTTTGCGCAAGAGAAATCGCGCAAACGAACGTTTTAACTTGTAGTATTCCTGTCCTTTTTTACCGTAGAATTTAGACTTGTCCAATTTGATTATCTGACCTTTTATGTTGTATGCAACAGCGTTTTTGCACAGCGTTTTTGTTTGAAATAGAATGGGGGAGTTCAAGGGGCCCACCACCAAAGCTCTGCACAAGGGCCCCCCAAAACCTTGCTACGCCACTGCTGTAGGCCCTATAGCAAAGCAGTCTATGTTATAGTCATTTTCTCAAGCGTATAGGAAACGGCGTTTTTAAACTCATAAATCAAATATTCCTCTAAAAAGTGAACGGATATGGTTCTGACATTTCACGTAGTGAGTTACGACTTGAATATTTTCCAACAGGTCTATGCGTAGGCCTATGTCTCAGAGCCAGCAGCGATTAGGCCTACTTCTACTATTAGAGTTGATGCTTAAGTGCTGATCAGTTTTTCAAACAGCCGTTCACTACCATGCACGGGCACACCATTTCCAAGTGAACCGAACACAGTAGAAATGTTAAATTGCAGTTAATAACGTTTATACCTACTTTTAGAATATTCTTTACAAACTCTCCCGCATGTCCAAGGTTAACCGATGCGGCTCTGTATATATAGCCTGCGCGGTTTGCTTTGCAGAATCCTTTGGATTAAGGCCTAGGGCCTGCCTATCTCTCGAGAATGTCAATCGGTCCCCTTCGTATTGACCTATTATCGAGATGGCGTTGCATTCTGATGCAAGCCAAGCAGCAGACCGACAATTCAATTTGACTGGGGTCGGATGAGTGGCGCAAAAGAATATGAACGCAATTTGTACCTGGCTTCGCATATGATTGCCCCGTGTGACCGACTGCGGACTATAGGCCTATACCGTACAATCCCGTGACGCAGTCGTAGTGCTCGGCCTTGACCTCGTTCCTCATCTTCAGCTGGTCGGCCACGACCTTCGGTAACATCTGGTAGAGTAGCTCATCTGCTCTCCGTCTTTCCATCGCCAACTGAGTTGACTTGAGTTGGATGCTCTTGGCGTAGGTAGCCATCTTGGTCAGCATTCGGTGCAGTTGTGTCCCGTACCAGAGGCTGAGACAGAGACAAATGATGATGACGAGACAGACGGCCAGTGAGTATCCAGTCAGCTGATGGACAGCCTCGTCAACAGCATCCCCGATCATCGTCCGTGTTTTCTGGATGACCTTCTCTCTAATCGAAGTGACCAAGTCCATGTATGAACTCATCGACACGTACCACTGGCAGCTTCTCGTGAAGAAAAGGTCAGACGAATTCGCGCACAGGTTATTACCCCGACTCAGTTCTCCGATCAGCTCTTTCTGAGTAGCTGAGTTAGCTAATTCGCTAACAAGTAATTCGTTTATGTCACAAACTCGTTGACACAAACGCAACATAAATTAACAAAATAAAAATTTTGTCAATTATTTATTCGGTCAGCTGATCAATCAATCAGTCAGGCAGGCAGGCAGTCAGTCACTCAGTCAATCAGTTAGTTAAATCAATCAATCAATCAGTCAGTCAGTCAGTCAGTCAATCAGTTAGTTAAATCAATCAATCAATCAATCAATCAATTTTTAAAGTGCGTTAATTGTCTCGAAAATATAACGCGTTAAGTGCGAGCGTTAACAGTTAGGCCTACTCTACAATAAAACATAACTGTAATTTGTCTTATTTGATAATGCGCTTCTTACAAACTTCAAACGTGCACATTGAAGGCGGGTAACCATTCAGTTTGTCGCTTGTGAACCAGTGAGGCATAGGCCTATATATAGACCTATAGGCTAGGTGGCGCTAGGCCTAAAGTGAGCTTAATTATGACTTATTGGGTTAAGCCTATATTGGACAGCTATACTCGGTTCTCGTCTCTGATCAGCTGTGGGTTGAAGAAAGAATTAATTATGGAGAATTGCGATGACGCACACGGTCCATTTTGACTTGATCAGTGCTGTTGCTAATAACCCTGGACCACTTTTAAATCAGTCTTTCTTCTAACACAAAGATGATGGGAAATGCATCAATCGATGAACGATCCCCTTCAGCGTAGACGACGACGTCACCCGATGACTATTCAAATCCCGCGTAGGACGCGGAATCGTCTGCAACAACAATGGCCGTCGTCGAATGGTCGTCGTTTGGCCGACGAGATAAGTAAATCGTCCGTCGGTCCTCCTTCGTACCCCGTCTGTCCCTCTCTCTGGGGTCCTCAGCGTAATTCTGCTCTGCAACGGCCAAAAGGATGGAGACGTTTTCGACGGCAACATTTCGAAGCGCCTCGAGTGCGCGACGAAGTCAGATGGAAGCGTCGATAATAGCGAACGGCGATCAATGGCCAAGAGCTGCTGTAGCCTATAGGGTTTGCGTCTATGAAACCGAAGAAACGTCTAACGTTTAATTAGCGTCGGGCTTTTATGCTTTGTTACGTTGAAGTATCCTAATATTTCGGCTACTGTTGTTTCTGACCGAATAGCCTATAGCTTAATATAGGCCCTAATATAAGAATAGTCCCAACCAGCCTTCGTGTTGAACGGTTGCTTCGAAATGTTGTCTCGTGTTCAGTAATAACAGACTGTAGCATAGCAGTCTGTATAGGTTGTAATAATAATAATAATAATAATCTTTTTCTTTATTAAGCGCCTGACAAACGCACTGCGCTGTACATTTACATGTTATGCAATTGAAATCTTAACTACTAACAGAACAGACAGCCATGTAATACAACGGCGCTAATAGCAGCCTACAAAGCAAATCCGCCCAACGGGGGCTCGAACTCGGTACCTCTCGGTCTCTGTGCCAGCTGTTATCCAAAGCGCCACGGGCCCCCCGTAGCGCTTTACCTATTCTATTCTATGGTTATAGTCATTTGCAAACGGCGTTTTTAAACTCACGAATCGAATACTCCTCTAAAAAGTGAACGGATATGGTTCTGACATTTCACGTAGTGAGTTACGACTTGAATATTTTCCAACAGGTCTAAGTTATGCGTAGGCCTATGTCTCAGAGCTAGCAGCAATTAGGCCTACTTCTACTATTAGAGTTGGTGCTTAAGTGCTGATCAGTTTTTCAAACAGCCGTTCACTACCATGCACGGGCACACCATTTCCAAGTGAACAGAACACAGTAGAGAAATGTTAAATTGCAGTTAATAACGTTTATACCTACTTTTAGAATATTCTTTACAAACTCTCCCGCATGTTCAAGGTTAACCGATGCGGCTCTGTATATATATATAGCCTACGCGGTTTGCTTTACAGAATCCTTTGGATTAAGGCCTAGGGCCTGCCTATCTCTCGAGAATGTCAATCGGTCCCCTTCGTATTGACCTATTATCGAGATGGCGTTGCATTCTGATGCAAGCCAAGCAGCAGACCGACAATTCAATTTGACTGGGGTCGGATGAGTGGCGCAAAAGAATATGAACGCAATTTGTACCTGGCTTCGCATATGATTGCCCCGTGTGGCCGACGGACTATAGGCCTATAGGTCTATACCGTACAATCCCGAATTTTCGTCCACTTGGACGCGAAGAGGTCCACGTGAACCTGTACAGACCTGTCTTCATCCGTCAGTCGTGCATCCGATTAGATGATCGGGATGGCGGTGTTATGAGATTACGACGAGAAATATTGGCATCGATTTGTTCCATATCTGTTCGGTATATAGACACCGAGCACGAGCTGTGCGTGCCAGAATGAGTTTGTTTGGACTGGTAAGTAAGTAAGTATGTGCTTGAGCTCTATTCACTGTCTCAGTCGTTACGTGTTTTTAGCAATAATGTGCTAGAATATAGCCTACTTCCGGTATATGCATGGGCTTAGCTGATATTTGATTGATTATACGTTTCCCTGCGTTTTAAAGTGTAACAAATGAGGCTGACAATTATAATTGCTAAATCAAAACGCTTAATTACTCAGATAACAATGACTTGTTGCAAGATGTGAAAAAGAAACTTCTGCTTGGACCACTAGGTTTCAAACAGGTACCAGTAGATCTAACTAATATTCAGTATAATGTCCCATCGACCAATTAAGCAATGATCTGATAGTTTTATAGTTGAAAGGTTTCGTATTTAGTCATGGCAGTAACCTATTAAACATTTAAACTTACCATAGACAGACCTAATCTAAATGCAAGGTCAAGTTATCAAAAAATGAAGAGCAAAAGCTATTGACGGAAGTCGTTGACATAACAATGATAAAATGCTTGCCAACGCTAGTGTTAGTCTTGGACCAGTTTTCAGGAATTATTCTCTGGGTTTCCCATTAGGATTGGCAGCTTTTAAAATGACCGAAAGAACTCTAGCCTGGTGTCAATACGTAGAAAAACCTAACTCTGTGTTGGTTTCGAAAGACGGGCTTTAGAGAAACATGGGTCTGGGACAGCAAACCACCTAACGACTGGGGGTCTGGAGAAGCGTCGTAAACTCCCCAGCGGGTCCGGAGTGGAAACTTCAAACAAACGGCGTTTTTCATAAATAAAACATGCCAGGTCTCAAGTGGACTCCGTGACATCCATCTGGAACATACTCGCAGAGGCCCGCGAAGTGTTTAAAAGTTGTGTCAGTCAAGCAGAGGCCCAGGAAGTGTTTAAAAGTTGTGTGAGCCAACCTCAGTCACGTACAGATTTGAGCTGGATAAAATTATCCATTACAAACTATATCACTATCCATTTCCATATATATATATATATATATATATATATATATATATATATATATATATATATATATATATATATATTAAACACTCCAATTTTCCCAGCCCTCCTATAGGCTAGGCCTATTCGTCAGTTGTTCACAGTCCAACCAACCACGCCGCTCAACCCGCTCTTCTTCCGCCCTAACACTTCCCCGTCCACCATCAGTAACCTCATTGCTAAAATTTACAAATCGCTCCACAACCATATCAGTTCTGCCTCTCTGTAACATGTAATTGAATTACGTAGTTGAATTACAAGTTCCGTAATTGTAGTTGTAATTGAATAACATTACATTTCAAGTCCAGTAATTGTAATTGTATTTCAATTACAATACTGCATGTAATTTGTAATTGAATGAAGTGTAAATTACGAATTACTTTCATAAGGTCAGCAACGATGCCAGCCTGCCGGGTTGACCCAGGCCACCCGTTTAATTGAATAAACTGCTCTGCGCTATAATTGCATGTCAGCATAATTGTCAACATTATTCTATCCTTACACCGCTGTTACAATCTTACAGCACACTTTGATACACCCCAAGGGCAAGGGCTGACCATTATTATCAGACTTACCAAGCAGTCATGCACTCATTCTCAGCTAGCTTACTGCGGCTGCCTACAGATAACAGAGCTTCCATCATCAGCTCCTGTTGAACATCTCTTTAGCACTGCTGGACACATGCGCAATCAACTAAGTTCTCTAACAGACTATCATTATGAGAAACTTTTACTCCTAATTTCAAATAAACTCTAACTTGTTTTAATCGGTCATAATTGTAAATCGTATTTTGGATACTTGACAAACTTATAATACAATTTAATGTATAGATTACAATTTACAGGCCTTAGGCACATTGACTGTTTTAGTTTAAAAATAGAGTAGGCCTACATTAAAAATTATGGGGAAAAATTATAAATCATTTGCCAAATTTAAAGGAACAATTGAACAGTAATTGGTCATTGAATTACATAATTACAAAATGTAATTATAATTCAATTACTTTCACAATCAAGTAATTGTAATAATTGTAATTCAATTACATTTACAAGCATGTAATTGCAATTGTAATTGAATTACATTTACAATGTAATTTATACAACACTGGAGACAAGGTCGACATAGATCAGACAAGGAGGATGGAGTGCAGCCAAGAAGGTACCGCTCTTTCTGTTGGATATAATTATAACGGCTGATATCAACCTGTGAAATTTAGGAAAGCGACTNATATCTGGGTGTTTCGATGTTCATTGTTTGGGCGGTTGTGAAGCGCTGAAAGGCGGCCGTATATACCCACAGGCTTCCAGTGAAAAGCAAAATTACCAATCGACCGTAAACGTTGATGCTCTCTTCTGTTGCCGCCTTCCACATTCTCAAGTGACTCCCATTCCGCGCTTGGCGCGCTTCTCTCGCTCAAGTGACTCGGTGCATGACGCCCACACGCTAATTTAATCAATCAGATTCCGACGGAAGAATACGGACCATCAGAAATTCCATCCAAAATTTACGCTAATCTTAAATCAGAAATTCCATCAAAAAGCTTTAGAAAGCAGTATACACGACCTAAATGTAGGCCTATTGAATGCATATTATCAGAATTTATTACCTGACTTCTGGATCTGACCCACTTTTCTCCCACCGCAACTAGGAACACCTAGAACAACATTTCAGAAATATGAATTAGCTAAATCCTTGATAAACAGTGCAATATCAAGTTTCGTACAGCAATGCAAACAGTATAGTACATATTACACAGTAAATGATTAACTCGATTCAAAACACTACGAAAATATAAAGAAAAACCGAAAACCTTAACTAACAGTGAAAAAGAATATCCGGCAGGGTAGGTTATAGCTAATTTCCATTAATCAGGTAGGCATGCAGCATTTTTTTAAGTGCCGTAGGTGGAGGGCACAACGTATGTGAGAGGGAAGCATGTTCCAGGTTGTGGAGCCAACAGATTTTATGGAGAATAAGCGAGTAGGCCTATTGGTGTGTGCGTATATGGGGCGATAAGAGTTAAAGTTTCTGGTGTAGTGAGTATGAACATCGGATCCTAGATGAAAAAATCCCTTAAAACATGCTGGAAGTAAACCATGTTCATAGCGGTACATAAATAGGCCAATTTGTAATGTTCGAATCTGCTCTAGTTTAAGTAGCTTCAAGTCAGTAAATAGTGGTCCAGAATGAACGCACCTTGGAACTCCCGCAATGATACGAACTGCACGTTTTTGCAATAGAATTAATCTCCGTAGTCTAGAATCATAAGTAGATGCCCATACCATATTACAATAAGTAAGATAGGGGTACACCAACGAGTAATATAATTTTAGGCGTATGCAGGAGGGCAATAAGTATGCAGTTCGAGTTAGAATACCAATGTTTTTAGCAATTTTGTTAGAAATAGTTTTTATATGTTCCTTCCAGGTCAAATGTTGGTCCACGTGAACACCTAAAAATTTAGTAGAGGTGACTTTGGTAATAGAAATGCCATTGATGGATAATCTTAACGAGTCATCCGAGGGACCCATTTTCCTATGGGATTTGAATAGTATGAAGTTTGTTTTATCTAGGTTAAGGGTTAGTCTATTAGCAGAAAACCAGTCCGCCACTAGAGTAAGCTCTGTATTTATGACCTGAGTAAGGGTTTGCAAAGAACTGTGAGAGTAAAAAACGTTGGTGTCGTCTGCAAATAAAATAAAAAACATGATTGGTGATACATTGGGGAGGTCGTTTATATAAATGAGGAACAGTAAAGGGCCGAGGTTAGATCCCTGTGGCACTCCATAGTCAATTGCTCTTAAGTCCGAAAATGCACCATTGCAACAGACGCACTGTTGACGATTTTCAAAATAACTAGTAAACCATTTTAGTTGCTCGCCTCGTATTCCATAATTTTCTAGTTTTTTAAGGAGAATTTTATGATTTACAGTATCGAAGGCTTTGGCTAAATCGAAAAAGATTCCTATTGAGTATTCATTATTTTCTATAGCATTTGAAATTTTGTCCTGCATACTTAGGAGGGACATAAAAGGGGAATGCCCAGGTTGAAAGCCATGTTGCGTTTGGAATATTATACCTGATTTTTCAACAAAATTATAAAGGCGATTATACATTAACTTTTCGTAAAATTTAGAGAAATAAGGGAGAATAGAAATAGGCCTATAATTTGTTACATTATCTTTTTCACCTTTTTTATAAATTGGAACAACTTTTGCTATTTTTATGGCCTGGGGCACTATACCAGTGGTAAAAGAGCAGTTAATCATTTCAGCCAACAGAGGAGCTACCTTATCTACAAATGCAGATGCAATGCATGGATCTATATCGTCAATTCCCCTACTATGGGTTGGATGAAATGAGTGGCTCAGATTCAATATTTCTTCAGAAGAAGTTAAGCTAAGTGCAAACGAATTGGGGCGAGGGGGCTGTAAATACTTTGTGTAGCTAGATTGGGAATTAGGTATGTTTCCAGCAAGAGAATGAGCAATATTGGTGAAATAATTGTTAAATTTATTAGCCATGACTTCTGGAATGTCGGTCTTAATTCCATTGACTTTAAGTGACTCAATCTTGCTTTCCTGATCCCCCATTTTGACTATGGAGCGAATAAGGCTCCATGTCTTTTTAAGATTATTAGCATGTTTACAGAATTCGGTTGCATAATAATTTCTCTCCGCATTAATCCGAATCATCTTAAACTTATTTCTGTACGTAATAAATCTAGTTTTGTTTGCAGGGTTCGGGTTTTTTAAGTATTTTAGATATAGTTGAGATTTTTTCTTACTTGATTTAAGTAGTCCACGGGTCATCCAGGGATGCTTATATATAAATTTTTTATTCTTCTTTAAAGGTGATGGTGGAAAAGCCTCATCATAGACACTTTTGTATTTAAACATGAACAAGTCGTAAGCCTTATTCGCATCCCCATTTGCGCAGGCATCCAGAACTAGGGACCAGTCAAGACCAGAGAGGGAATTACCAAAGGCCTCCTTCCTTTCATCATTAATAATTCTATAGTTGTTATAGGTTGAACTCTCATACTTGGGTGTTTCAAGATCAAAGCGTGCTAATATGGGTAAATGATCTGAGATTTCAGAAGCAATAATCGTTGAGTCCACTATTTTTGACCATGCATTTGTAAATATATTATCGATTAATGTAGATGATTGCATGGTGATTCTGGTAGGCCTAGTTATGACAGGTAGTAGGTGGTGAGCCGACATACAGTTATAGAAATCGTTTGTTCCATTATGCTCATCAACTTTTAATAGATCTACATTAAAGTCCCCTAATATCATCGCATCTTTTCCCCCATTTAAAATTTTAGCTAACAGCTGCTCAATCTCTGCATTAAATTCCTCCAAGTCTTGGCCAGGAGGTCTATAAATAACTCCCACCAAGCAAGTGCCTCTTTTTAGCTGTACTCGAACAAATAGCCCTTCAAAAGTTTTTGGAAATAGGTCATACTTAGAGCATTCAAAAAGGCGCCGATTAAAAGAGCGTCTGGTTAAAACGGCGCTGATCAAAAGGGCGCGCCATCACAAGGGCGACAATCGAAAGGGCGACAAATCTATAGGTTTAAATCGTATAATAACTTAAACAATTATTTAAATTGGTTTAAATCGTATAATTACTGAAAGAATTGTAGTATTATTGAAAAAGGAATTGAAATCGAAATTTGTGTATTAAAAATAATACACTAATGTCTCTTAGCCTATTAAAATGTTGAGGTTGAGGTTTTGATAATCAAATGTTGAGGTTGAGATTATGAGTACATAATTATATATCATCAGGGGCGTCCATCCTATGGGGGGAATGAAGCAGACATCTTCATTGGCTTTTCAGGGGGTAAGAATTTTTTTACATTAAACGTCTGCTCAGTTTTTTTCATTTCAGAAATAAATCGATGTATTTTTCATTTGAAAAATGTTTTTCTTTGTTTTAAAAATAATAAAATCATTGAGCTGTTCTCGGACCGAGCTGACGATTAGTCTTCAATTTTATTATTTTGGCGTATATCATACATGCATATATACTCAAGTGATTAGACTTCGAGGTGATTGTAGGCTTGCATAAATGCATAGGCCTATCTTAAAAAAATATTTAGACTCTTTTGCCACTACGCTGCGTGTCAAAGCGTCCTCGTGTGACTTCTCTTCCTCAGTCCGTGATCATGGATTCATTCACGATCCTGTCCTCTCTGTCTGATCACGTCAATAGTGTGATTAGTGTATCTCGTTCCCGCTTCTACTACCTACACCAACTTCGTGCCATGCTCCAATCACCCTCACTACACGCTATCACGACTTGGTCCATGCATTGATCTGTTCCAGGATTGATTATTTATGGAAATGCGGTCTACATTGGTCTCTCCTCTACAAATAGGCCTACATCTAAACTTCAGGTCATCCTTAACGTTGCCGCCCGCCTCATAGGAGGCATTGCAAAGTTTGACCATATCTCCTGTTTTATCTGTAACTCCCTTCACTGGCTCACCATCCGCCAGCGCATCCATTTCAAGGTCTGCTCCCTCATGCGAAGCTGTCTTGCTGGCTCTGCTCCTCACTATCTTAGGGCTTATTGTACCCCATGGCAGGATATACTGTATATCTTCTCTGCACAGTCGTTCCTCCCTTCGATCTTCGGCCCGTGTTTACTTGGTTGACCCGCGGTCCCAATAGCTAGAACCGGTTACCTCAGGACTGACCTTTTCTCTATTTTTAACCAGTTCCGCCAGCACCTGAAACCATCTCTCTATAGGCCTACGAGTGAAGACGCTGACCCGGATCGGGAGCGCCTCTGTTTTTGAATGGCGCTATATACTGTAAATACTCGATTACGATGTTATTAGTTGGTTGAAGTCGTATCGGCAAACATGGAGCCTGGACAAAGCTACAGCCTTCCCAAGGACAGCTGAGTGACCTAGTCATAAATAAACTCATAGTTCGAAATTATTTTGATTAATTAATGAAAACTATCAATTTGTTTCCCCTTTGTTCAGTTGTTAAATCATTTTTGCATGAAATAAAGCGCGACCATTGCCGTCGCATCAGGAGTTAATAGGCTAGCTATTAATCTTCTGAAAATAAAACGCGAAAATTTTAATAGAAGTACTGTATTCTCCATTGTTAGATTTTTGACACAGGGCTGAGAATTTCTACCGGGAAACAGTTCCTCTATATATGATCAAGTACGAACACCCACATACAAAGGTCGAAACACGTAACTGTTTGTAGAGAAAGAACAATCAATATTAGTATAGTATAGATTTATTTTATAAAGTTGCCATTAAGAAATGATTGACAGCTAACAGACCTAGGGGAGCGGAGGCGGAGGCCACGCCTGTCAAAGGGTGGAGGGGAGAGAAGGCAGAGAAGAGAGCAAGGCAAGAGGGAACGAATCGCAGGGTGCGATGGGGGGCGAAGGAGTTGATTGACAGGCGGTGGTGGATAGAAAACTGAGGGGAAAGCGGAAGAGAAGAATTCGCAGCAGGGGAGCCGGAGAGAGAAGACGGGCTCGGCGGATCGGAAAGAGAGAGTAACGGACGATGCCGCTTTCTTATAAGTTGTTTAAAAACAAGCAGTTTTATATATAACGGACGATGCCGCTCTTTTTATAAGTTGTTTCAAGTATGCAGTTTTTGATATATGAGGTGATGAATAATAACCAGAAAACGAAAACCATCGTGCTCTTATTCTGTTAATCAGTCTCATCGAATTAGTTAAGGACCGACGCGCTCTCGAAGAGATATAGCCTGCGCTCAGCCACATAGTACCGCTACCACCATAACTGAAACGATAGTAGAAGAAACATCTTTTTCAGTACATTGTGACAGCAGGGATTTGTTCAGAGATCGGGCAGAAGTACGACGCTGCCTGTCTCTACGAACAATAAACAATATCGAACAGAGACTTTGACGGCGATTCTGCTGAAGGAGACGAAACAATTCACCGAGGAGGAAGGGACTGGATTTTAGTTTGAGACGAGACAGAAGTACGACGCTGTTTCTCTCTACTAAACAAAAGAACAGAGACTTTCTCCTACACACGCATCTCAACAGAAACGACGCAACCTGTTGGGCGACACGTATCTAAAAAAATATCGAGGAGGAACGGAAAGACGGGAAGCGAGAGGAGGAGAACAGCTACAGCGGCGAAACTCGGGATCCACGCGGAACTTGGACGTGACGACGTCAGCAGGACCACGTTGGCGACCATCCCTGGAGAAGAAGGACGACGAACGACGAAGGATCAGCGAAAACGGCGCCGAGCTTCCGGAATTCTCAGAGGACGCGAGCAACCTTCGGGGCTACACGTCCAGAGAAAGCTGAAGAAATAAACCGGGTGAGCCTTATAACACCAGTTGTGTGAATGAAGCCATGTAATGCTGTGTTAGGTTGGCTGAGACTGTTATCGTGAGCGTTTTTAATTGTGTTTGACGAATGTAGAGTGGGAAGCTGTTTAAAACGTGTAAACTGTGCGGATGCAAATGAAATAGAGTTAAAGGAAAGTTGTTGTTTAAAGATAAAGTGAAAGTAGTTTATAACTACAGTTTGCCCTGTTGGCAGAGTGATCGTTTTATCGTAAGCCCTGTTGGCTGCTTATAAGTGCAGGTGATTTCAGTGCACACACCGTACACTTCATAATGTTTGGAAAGATGAAGAAAGGACAGTTGGAGGAAAGAATGCGAGAAAAGAAATATAAATCACCATGGCTGATGGATTATCTCGAGCCTATATGACCAATTAGGATTAAGGTGGTCATTATGTATGGTCTAAATAGTGTTTTCTTTACTTAGCATATATTTTCACATTGTTCACGAGTGTTTAAATAGATTCGAGTTACTTGGTTTGTCGTCGGGTTCACCGATGAAAGAGTAGACGCTGATCATACAGCAACGACCAGGGGTACTTGTTTTGTGTTTTTTTTTATGTTTTAGATAACTGACTTACATAGTTCGAAGTGTTATCCAGCCTGGTGACGCAGCAGCAACGATGGCGAGAAATAACTAAATAAAAGACATTACACAGCTCGCTATGCTCCGTCGCCTGTGCTCATGTAATAGACTTAGTGTAATAACGAACTGTTAGGATGAACGCACCTAAAAGCCATCTATGCTTTCTGATGCACGACCTGTATACCAGCAGCTTAAAGAGTGGGGACATGTAGAGAAAGAACAATCAATATTAGTATAGTATAGATTTATTTTATAAAGTTGCCATTAAGAAATGATTGACAGCTAACAGACCTAAGGGAGCGGAGGCGGAGGCCACGCCTGTCAAAGGGTGGAGGGGAGAGAAGGCAGAGAAGAGAGCAAGGCAAGAGGGAACGAATCGCAGGGCGCGGATGGGGGGCGAAAGAGTTGATTGACAGGCGGTGGTGGATAGAAAACTGAAGGGACTCTTGAAGAGGAATTCGCAGCAGGGGAGCCGGAGAGAGAAGACGGGCTCGGCGGATCGGAAAGAGAGAGTAACGGACGATGCCGCTTTCTTATAAGTTGTTTAAAACAAGCAGTTTTATATATAACGGACGATGCCGCTCTTTTTATAAGTTGTTTCAAGTATGCAGTTTTTGATATATGAGGTGATGAATAATAACCAGAAAACGAAAACCATCGTGCTCTTATTCTGTTAATCAGTCTCATCGAATTAGTTAAGGACCGACGCGCTCTCGAAGAGATATAGCCTGCGCTCAGCCACATAGTACCGCTACCACCATAACTGAAACGATAGTAGAAGAAACATCTTTTTCAGTACACTGTTGAATACTTGTTTTCGTAACATTAGTAAGTGTCACTATTAGGCCCTAGTCTGATACAACCGACTAATGCCCCCAATCACCCACTCGTGTTCGGGCCCTTATAGAGGAACTGTTTCCCGGTAGAAATTCTCAGCCCAGTCCGCCCCTGCGTGAAACTGTGGCTCAACAAGTGATTTCTTATAATTATCATGATTCACACTATCAAGAGCCTTAGAAAATTAAAAAAACGATTCCTATGGCAAATTCATGTTTGATTCATGCATGGTGTCAGATACTTTTGTCTGCATTTCTGGTCTTGCCATACACACGGAATGCTGTTTTCAAAACAAATTTGTAATTGAGGTCCATGTTTTCTTCACCAAAATATTTTGTATTGTCTCAATTAATCTTATACATTATTATTGTGGCTCACACCTCAACGTGGTGAAGGGTGGCAACAGTCAGTAGGGGAAGTGCCTGCTGAGGCTATGCCATCAGTGGTGAAGGTCTTAGCTGAAGTACCACCTTAGGGCGCTACGTAGGTTGACAGGCAGCAGGAACCCTGAAAAAGCTGGCAAACGTGGGTGGCATCGCCGCCTTTGATTTTTTATCAGAGCCAGTCCTAAGCCTGGAACTCTCTTTAAGGGAGAAAGCGAAGGTCGAACGTGCAGATACTCCGTTCGTAAAGAAAAAATTATAGCCTACAAGCCTCCTGATGATGATGACATTATTATTGTTGCAAGAATTTTGAAAGCATGAAACAATGGTAATTTTGTTAGGTTGTGTATAATTGCTAATTTTTGGTTTTTGGCCGTTTTACAAAGAGGTGTTCCTTGTGCTATATTTATATTGGTCGGGACAATGCCAATAACAAAGAAACAATCGTGATATCAACAGGCAGATGTGTGCTTCCTCAATTAACTTTATTCTTAGTCTCATTAACCAACGATACTTTCTTCTCAACAGCCAAAATATCTAGAAGCTCGACTTCATCTTGAACTGATCATTGTATTACCTGCCCTACTCTTGGTATTTTGGTGCTGCGCGCATCAGTGCAGCTCTTAGCAAGGCTCGTTGATAGGAAATAAATGGGAAGAACTACGTAGGCCTATATTGCAGAAGGGCTGATTGCTCGAGCAGACAGGGAGCTCTTCTATAGATCGCAGTTTTCCGGCCACTGCATTTATCAGTTTTGCCACGTTGTCGAGAGAGCAAGTATAGTCTCTTCCGAAGTGAGAACTCCATTTAATGTGTCCGACTGACTAACATAAACTGTTGAAAGTAGTTTTGTCTACAATTGTATCTGATTATATTTATCGCGTATGTCTATAATAATTATTATTATTTGCACGCGTGTTATGGCATATTTCAAATACTATGTAATCGTTCCATACATCGTAGCGCATGTGCACTTATCAGATGGAAACAAGGGTTACTTACTTACTGAATTGTGGCCTTTCCAATTTGTGGGTATGTGTCATCAACACCACTGCTACATGTAGGCTCTATACATGCATGCATGCATGCCTACATACATACATACATACATACATACATACATACATACATACATGCATACATGCATACATACATACATACATACATGCATACATACATACATACATACATACATACATACATACATACATACATACATACATGCATAAATACATGCAAACATACATACATACATACATACATACATACATACATACATATACATACATACATACATACATACATACATACATACATACATACATACATACATACATACATACATACATACAGGCATTACATGCATACATATATGCTACATGTATGCTACGTAGGCTACATAGGCGCTATTGTAGCGGTATGGCTGTGTTACGGCGCCACAGAAATTGTCGTTGTTATACGCACATGCATAGATGCATGTATACATGCATGCATACATACATGCATGCATATGGATGTTATGCGGTGGTAGTTGAGGCATAAACGGGTGGCGTGGAACAAGAGCTGATCCCAGTGGACCCAGCAGCTACAGCGGTTGAGACGAAGGCTCGGATGAAACACTCAAGCGAAGCGGAAGTAACGATGCTCGCTCCTCAACTCCCTCAGGATGCCTCCAGGCGCATGCGCTTAGATCGGACAGCGGTGCAGGACGGGAACGTTCGGCATCAAAATCAAGTGTCATATATATGCATATATATATATACATATATATATATATACTGAAATGGCGCAATAGTTTTACATAGGCACATATAATATATATACATAGTAAACGCAATATTTATAGGTATCATGTATGTAGGCCACGTGTATATATATACATGGTATATGTATATATATATATAGGCTACATGGTGTGTGTGTATATATATATATGCATTCTACGTTATAGTCATGCAGAACCTGCATTCATTGTTTAGATTATAGTGTCCTGGTTCTTTCATGTTTACAACATTCATCTCTGGAGAACTATATATTAGGCATAGATATGTATAACTGTCTTGTGAATAATGCCCACCATCTCAGGCTGTTTTCAGTTTCCTATTATAAAGCTCAATGGATATGTATCGGTCTACAATGTAAAATAAATTCCTGTTAATACACGCAACTATTGTTGTTGTAAAATGCGAAGAGGCTTAAATTGTCTCGTAATCGAGATCCTTCTTGACACTTTTAGTGGTAGGCAAACAGATATTCTATTGTGCAGAATGTGAATGAATGAATAATCAGTGGCTGGATGTCGGTAACCTGGACCAACGCATGGTGAGACGCTTATGATGCACATTTTATCTGAAAACGAAGCATAATTACTGTGCACATATTTGTGAATGATTGTGGCTGATTCGAAGACCTACATTGATTTCCGAATTTTATGATTGCAATTTGTAAGACATTTCATGTAGATTATATTAAGGTCATGATTTTTCATCAGCCTTTGTTATATTATAAGCTGCATGGCGCTCATCGTGTATACGGAACATGGCCATAATCAACGACCCTGTTCATGTGCCACATGGACTATCCCTCCATAAAACCGGCTTTATGCTCTATGTACCCTCGTGCCCATAACAGAGTTATACCCGCTGCTGACAGTTTGGCCCGTAAAACATTTGTTATTATAAGGATGATTAAATTTTATACTCTTGACCAAAATACTGTAGACAGCACAGTTTGAAAAACAGTAGAAATTAAAATGTTACACTAGAGATTAAAGCAGCATGCGACTAGCAATTGGTGCAATAAAGAATATACTTACTTACTTACTTATGTGGTAATGCAGATCATCTGCCATCCTACATATATTTTCCATGACCACTCTGTGCAACTCTGTTAAAGGCCGCTCATCTGTTCGAACAGCATCGGCTGGTATCCGTTGTTCCTGATACATATCAAGTCTTTTCCGGCGTTCGTCTATAGTTGCCTATAGTTGCTTCATGGAACTCTCTATAACTCAGCATGTTCGCAATTCTCTTAGCGAGACTGTCTTTCGCTCTACAACTGAAAACTTACCTCTTCCAGTCTACTCATGGCTCTTAAATCTTAATGGTCGAACGGGCGGAACGGCTTCAATGTGCACTTATGAAATTCGTAAGGAGGGCATTTTATCAATTACAGTTGTATTGTATTGTAGAAATGTGTTTAGCGCCTGACTATTGTGTATATAAGTACTTTAAGTCACTTGTTTATTTATAGGTATGAGACATCAAGTGTTTCTTACAACATGTCATATTTTTCCTACTGAAACAACGAAGGACAAAACTGTGCTTTATCAATTTAACAATTTCCCAGGATTAAGTTGGCGAATACTATAGAAATGGGATGGGCACTCCATCCGACAGCATCCTCTTAAAACTGTCCAGATTCCAGAGTTTCACTCCTTGCGTACTGTGTTCATTCCATATTATGTAGACTTGTATACGAGCCTACAGAACTCGTTGGCTAAACGAGCGGGCAAATGCTCCCAAATGTAGTAAGAATCTAGTTTCAGGAACATCAGCAATATAGTGACCTCTGCACCTTTCCTGATCAACATAAGAGGAACTTAATAGTCGGTCCTTCTTCTGTAATTTAAAATGTAACTGAAGAGTTGCTCATTCTATAGAATATAATTTTATTATTTAAAAATATCGACGCATCGAATACAAGACCCTTCGTCCAGTCTTCGTCCTATTCTCATCAGGTAGCATGCGTATGTAGCACAACAGACAGACAAACAGACAGCCAGACAGCCAGACAGCCAGACATACATACATACATACATACATACATACACATTTACATACATACATACATACATACATACATACATACATACATACATACATACATACATACATACATACATACATACATACATACATACATACATACATACATACATACATACATACATACATACATACATATATATACATACAGATAATACGCCTCAAGCGATATAGACTGCATTTACTTCGTATGTCTGTAGTGTGCGGGATTTTCTGGAGCGTAGCTTTGAAAAGAAAATCACTGGAGATTTGAGTGAATTGACAATGAAATCCAAGACAAATCTCTCCGGATTAAGACCGAAAATGCCAACGTATCGGATTCGCCACCGACGAAGACGTCGCTTTTATACTAAGCAGTCGTCGACGAAGAGCTCAGTGCCATTATAAACCTTCTTAAGAGATAGCCGAACACTTTATATGAACATGCATATATATATAATAATATATATGTATATTATATAAGCCAACATATTATACGTAAAATATAATATATGAATAAGACTGAACGTAGACTTTATGCATACATTTACAAAGCAGAATGTTGTATAAACAATATAATAGATGTATATGTTTGTGTGTTATACCGACCATGTTTAGTCTGGCATGAACAATGCGAAAGTGTTTCCATTTTGTTGGCTGTATCGATCAGCCAGGCATGCGTGTACATAGGCCTCAATGTATTGTATGCCTCAATGTATTGTATGCTAGAGTGTCCACTGTAGGTGGAGCGACATGGGAACCGCGTTACCGCACTTAAATCTAAATTCTTCGCAATGATAATGGACAATATAAGGAAGCTCGTATACTTTATCTATTATAATATGTAAAATTATGCATATAAATGTATATTTAACTTGTGCGTTCTCGAATTGTCCGGCAGTTCATACCTGTAGCCTATCGACTGCTAGCGACTTCGTTCACGTCAATTAATATTTGCTTATTGTTCTCATGGCGCGCCTCCAAGTTTCGGTTTCTGACCAAGGTATCAGCAGCAGCAGGGCAGGAGCAAAAATTACTTATAAGGTACGAGTCACGTTGGAATGGGCTAACAGTCTAACAGTCGATGTCAGATTACCAGTTCCTTACTTACTACCTGCCCGAGTGCATGGTGTCTGTTACACGGTGCATCGCTTTCATCCAAATGTCGTTAAATCAGTCGCTAACACATCAAGTCAGTCGGTTATATTCCTTCGCGACTGACTCCGGGAACTAGCCTAATACAAAGGCTGCTCCTGAAGGCTACTCCTGTTATAGTCTATTTCAAATATGTATGTAATCTGTAATGCATGTACGGTGTTGCGCTTGTCAGATGCAAATAAAGGCTACTTACTACTTGCGCTTACTTCACTTACTTGCTTAAATAAACGCTACTTACTTACTTACTTACTTACTTACTTACTAACTTATTTGCCTCAGTTACTGTTTCTTACGAAATTAATTCCACTCAGACTCCTTAACCAGCTGATAAAAGGTAGAAACCCTGTCTTTGTTGGGACCCTTTCGCTAATTATATAAAACTTAGTCCTAATTGCAAACTTGGAATTTATTCAGCGCTAAAAAACTAAGTTTTGGAGTCAGTTTATTTAGTGTGTTCAACAAAAACCAAATCTTTTATATGGTCAGGTTAGGTTCCGAGTGAAAAACCAGAGGTCTTGAAAGACCTGCATGAAATAATTAATTCACCTGCATTACTATTATGTATACGGTACATTCCTGCAGTGGAAACGAAGACATGTGGGATTTGGGTTTTGACATAGAGCGCTCTCATTGATTTCCGCCAAATTGCTGCTTCCAAGTGGCCCAAAGTCCTAATAATGCCTATTATCGTCATTCAACGCCACAACAAGGAGCTGAATGACGGTAATGGGACTGTTACTCTGCAGACGCGTTCTTCGGATTGTTTAGCGCCAGAATATATATATATATATATATATATATATATATATATATATATATATATATATATATATATAGACTATATATCTGCTCTGTACGGATCATTTGAGGAAGTAGTGATGGTTCAACGTCCGAGCCTTCATAGGTCAGAGGTCAAAAGTCTACAGCGTCATCCGTTATAAATGAACAGTTGACGATGACTTTTTGCATTTCTAGACAGCAGCTGATGCTTCTGCTGCTTCTGCTGCTTCTGCTGTGGCAGCTGTTGGAACGACAAATATTGTCGTCGAGTTGCCGATCGACGCATTGCGCAGGCGCGGCGCCTATAAATGGCGCGTATTCTTGGAGTCTGATTCTGTTGTCGCCGCAGTATATATCCTACTCTGGCGGCGTCGTTGTCTCATTGAGTAGCATCGATAGATCTCGGTTGCAGCGGTCGCAGATGTGCATTGGAGAGGCGTTTCAAGTATACATCGGCTAATACTCTACATCTCAGTCGCAGGAGTAGCTGTGCTGTATAAGTAGGAAGAGAGAAAAGGCAACACGGTCTGTTAGATCGACAGTTTTGTTGACAGAGCTCACTGTTACACAGATAAGCACGAACGACGCGACGACTTTGTCAGCAGCGGAAACTATAGCGCTTAAAACAATTTGGTCCTGTTGTAAAGAGTCACATTGATCGACGCGTTCTTTATATATTTCGCTACAGCAACAGCGCTTTTTCAGTAACCAACTGCGACTTGATTAACCAGCTATTCATTTTACTTCGTCAACAGAATCCTTTCTGTGGGCATTTTGGATATTTGCGGTGGGACCCATTTTTGGTTGAAATCAAAGTATCCTTAGTCGATGTATTTAGAAAATATTGCGGATTATCACTTAAATAATTAGCATTCAGCGAAACTGAAAATCTGTAGGCTAGTTAAACGAATTTAATTTCTTGCTTAGAATTTACGGGGCACTTCAAAGGTCATTGAAGAATAGAGAATTGTTGCAGTGAGTCTGAATATTGAGGTCACCTTCGCATAGTCCAACATCTGCGTTTAAGGATCTTGCCTTTAACTGGGCATGGAAGACTGGAGATATGGGTCCATCTAGACGACACTCGAAGAGCAGCTCTCGAGCGCAACGCCGCTGCTGTCTGTCGTGGTTCATCTTTCTGGAAATTACTGCAGACAACGTTCTGGGTGAGACTTATTCACTTTCTCGATGTCTTTCTAGATCTTCTCGTTTGCCAGTCGCTTACGCATAAATTTGTATACCAATCAGGACCGGATTAAGATTTCTGAGGACCCTAGCCAAAAGCCGGGTTAAGACATCTGGGGCCCTAAGCCAAAAGCCGGGTTAAGACATCTGGGGGCCCTAAGCCAAGAGCCGGATTAAGACATCCGGGGCCCTAAGCCAAGAGCCGGGTTAAGACATCCGGGGGCCCTAAGCCAAGAGCCGGGTTAAGACATCCGGGGGCCCTACGCCAAGTATAGGTACGTGTCTCTGAACACAAGTTCGAATCGTGCGTAAACGATTTTTTCTAATGAAATATTGGCTAAGTAATAATGCATACATTTACCATTGTCATTTTGTCAATTAGGACCTTGGTACAACTTGAATTAATTTTTCCTGATATTTGGGGCCCTCAAAGCGTTGTGGGGCCCTAAACCATTGCTTAGTTGGCTTATGTGTTATTCCGGTCCTGTGTAGAATGCTCTAATGATCGCAAGAGTGATCGTAAACTCAAGATTTATACTGCGCCCAAATAAGCGAAGTCGCGGAAGCCAGTTTATTCACAGGCGCTCAGTCAAAACAATGCCTTGTACATTAAGCCCATTAGTTATATAAAATGAGTCACACGTGTGAAAGTGACCATTAACGATTTCAAAAAGGTTTTCACCTTTGGGCTACATACACGGCATATGCATGCGTGCGGAGAATAGTAATTGGCAATTTTGCAATAAAAGCTGTACCGAATTTCTATATCCGGAGGCAGTGCATTGTGACAGAGGCCTTCACGTTCTAGTTCTGCTCACGGACAGAACCAGAGAAACCATTATGAAGCGAAACGATCGATTCCCTCCTGGCAGCAGCGCTCGAAAGCGCTCTTCTGGATAAACACCGTCTCCGCCTAAGAAGACTCTCTTCAGTGATGTCGAATGTCTCAATTTACGTTCTTATTACAATTTTATGTACGTTGCATCTAAGCTTATACACCAGGATTTAGAATAGATGTTTTCTGATACAAAGCGTGCAATTGACTTGTTTGAAGTGTGCAGAGTGTACATGTAGTATGAATTTTTGAGAGATTAGCTCAAATCAACTACATAAAATTTCATATTAATAGTATTAATTGCTCAAGTCAACTACATAAAATTTCATATTAATAGTATTGATTGCTCAAGTCAACTACATAAAATTTCATATTAATAGCATTAATAGCTCAAATCAACTACATAAAATTTCATATTAATAGTATTAATTGCTCAAATCAACTACATAAAATTTCATATTAATAGTATTAATATGGAATTTTATGCAGTTGACTTGAGCTAATCTCTCAAAATTCATACTTATTCGGCTGCTTGAATTATTGACATAATTTTATTAGGGGGTCCCTGAATGTTTGACAGTTGTTGACAAGGGAGGGGTCAAAAATTGCCTACAATTTTTTGACATAATTAATAGATGACCTCTAAGCTATAATGACATTTGAAGTTCGTTTAGAAGAAAAGTTTATCTGTAATCAAATAGGCCTAATGTTCTGATAGCTTCGTCATCTTCGAGTGAAACCGAATTTAAGAAACTATTATATTCAGAGATGAGCCATAGTCTTGTGGTTAGCGAACTTGACCTCAATCCAGAAGTCCGGGTTTAGATCCATTCAGGACCGCAGAAAGTCAACTTAAAGGTTTCTCTTCCATCAGCTCTGCTTTAATGAACTGAGCCATAAAATGAGTTCATCGTCCGAACATTGTCGGAGCTCGAGAAAATTCACTTGCCATCCACATGGTGTAGACCCTAGCTCTATGGCCTTTGGGGTTAGCTCAAAGGACTCTTCCACTTCTTATATATAGTTTTATGCCAGCCGTAATACCAGTAATTGTGCGGTTGTTGCAGTCCATCATAGCTCTTAAATTGTAGGGTCTACATACTATATTGAGTCGAGCCGATCGTAATAGGTATGTATTAGGTCGTTAACGGTCCAGTATACGTTCGTTGCTGGGGCACACCATGATATAGAATCGACCAGCCTTCCCTGCAGAAGCAACTTGCAGGATCAATCGATAGCACTTGATTTAAACAGAATCAGGTCAACTCTGTTGGCGTGTGTAGCCTACAAGACGCCTTCGGGGAGAGCGTGCCTAGTTTTCCTACAGAAAGCATAGACTGTATTATACATAAAGTATATGCAGTGAATGGAAACCAGGGAGGAGAAATGGAAGAGTCCATCTATATTCAGAGCAATTGGCGGAAACCAGACGACCTGAAGAACGAGGATAGAAAGGCAGACTGTGTGAAGACTGATTAAGGAATGGAGGCAAAGAAACAGGCTTCGGTAAATAAAGCATATAGTGCATCCGTCTATAAATCGCGAACGCTGCAGTAAGTTGGTTATTGCATCAGCATCACCAGAGACTTTCTACGATAAATTGACTTGGCTATCTGTAAGATTATTGAGAGAGAAGACAGACAGACAGAGACAGACAGACAGACAGAGACGGACAGACGGACAGAGACAGACAGAGCTTAAATCATCGGTGAAATCCTTTACTTTTGATTGCCGTTTAAAAGGGGTGGCGTAGTTATAATTATAACGTGACGGTTTGTTGTAATATATAATTCTATAATCTATATCAAGGTTTTTTAAACAGTAAAGTCCACATGTCATGATCAGGTCAACTATATATGTTTTATGATTCATCCATTTAACCTTGCCTATTCGCCGTAACCTGTCTTTTTGATTTCTCTGACCTATTCGATCTCTGCTGAATTTCTCCAACGAATTATGCTTTTGGAATTCGGTTTTACGTTGAAGCGACCATCGATTGATGACGTTGTTATGTGCTAATGACGTCATAGAAGTGAACACAGGTTGAAGCAGGTGTCTCTCGTAGAAGGTGTTTCTGATCGTTAGAATAGACTCCTGTATTGTTCAGTAATCTATATACTAAATCCTACTTGGTACAAAACATTGCAACCAAAGTGCGGAATGATGTGTGTTTAAAAGTGGGAACGACTTTGTATCGTAGAAAAGGGAGACTCCGTTCCAAAATCAGTCTCCAGGAGATATTATTTCGTCCGGGGAGACTGTTTGATGAGAGACTTCTTATCACGACTCTAGTGTATGTTATGATATTACACGGGGAACCGTCTGCTGCAAATGGGACTGACACTTTCACGACTGACACTTTCTGTTACAATTGTTGTCATCATAGGACGGATTTGTCTCATATGGCAATGGATGATATGGATCTCCTGTGTCGTTATTAGATATTGCGGCTGAAGCGCAGGCACGACAGCAGATCTCCAATACCTCCAGACGCTCTTTCCGTATAGGAGCATGCTTAAGTTGACACGGAATTTTCGTTTCACCTTTATATCACCGCACTGTAAGAAATCCATGGAGTTAATGCCCACTGCAGCCTTTGACCTTAATGATGTCGCATGGCGGGCGTAACAGAATCATAAAGGTCGAAGGTTCGAACCCTGATAGGAAACGCATCTTGATAAGACTTCTGTATCGGTGAGCTGATCGAGATGTGTAGTAATGGAATCAATAAGCTCTTGCATGAAGCCAAACCAATAACCCCGCTTGTCCGGAATTGGTCGATTCACATGTTCGTATAATCAAAGTGGACATTCTTCAGTAACGAGTTGCAATTAAGCCTCGAATACAGCAAACAACTCACGACATCAAGGCGTTGTTGGTACGAAATGAGACCAGCGAAGGTCGGTCTTTTATAGCCGAGCCTTTGTAGGGGTCCAATGTAATCCAACAGCTACAGCCCCAGAACATTGTGTTCAGTCAGTTCATTGGGTACGAACATTTGAACTCTAAAGTTGGTGTCTGATGAAGTCAGACGCAACGATCGGATCTATAATGTGGCCTAGATTCACTGGGAGACATGAAATGCCAGACATTCGTCGTCTTTATGTAGCAATCAGACAACTTTTTGCGGACACGAACACTGGAGTTCATTACCAGAAATTTTATGTTCACGCGCTCTCTGGCCACACTACGTATCGTGTACGGAGAGGTGGAGCATGAATGGAGCAAATAAAATCGGAAGAATAGTTTTGTTCGGTGCATTCTGAATGTTTACTTTATGGGGAATTTCGTTGGATATGAACAGCGCTGCAGATTGCGAATGACTGCGCTATCAGCAAACACAGGCGTCCAGGCACCGACCATTCTCTGATCTGACGCAGTTGGAGATAATCTTCGGCTGTTATCACGGTCCGTTGGCTTTCTTCGCGCACCGATGACACGAGACGTGAATCTGGACGGCAGGTGTCGTCATCGTCATGTCCTGACAAGATGATGCAGAGAGACAGTAGCATGAACATCTGCAGGAAGTGAACTGCACGCGGTCGATTCCGCCGAATAAAACTAACATCAATACGGGACGCCGCAAAGATCAATCACCGTCTATGCTCCATAACAGTACAGCCCACACATAATCAGAAACAGCATTGCATGTAATTCATCGTCTAATATATTGACTTGATTGCATATTGCACACACAGATACACTCAGTTATTTTGCATTATATATATATATATAATATATATATATACACACACACACACACACACACACAAACACACAGGCACGTAGCGAGACTTCAATTCAAGAGGAGGCAACTTCACAGGCCATTGGCAAAATCCTGGTCATTGGGGTCATTAGTCAATCGAAGTTCCAGTATATAAGCTACGCCTATGCACACACACGAATTCTGGTTCCAAGAACCAAGATGTCCAACCTCTTCGGACGAATAACGATATCATCATTTTTATGAGTTTTGACGTGTCGAAGAAACAATTTCATCATTGTTTTAGACACTAACAAATAAATATTATTCGCCTTCCTTCTGATCAATTAGGCCAACCCTATATTCACAGCTTCACAGAATATTAAAGATGAAAGTCAGATATCTATAATAGCGCTGCTTTTGCTTATGTAAGAAATCGTTGTCTGCTTTGACGGCTGAAGTAGCATTCAAAGTATTTTATAATTTAGTGTCCATGTGCAAGCATATAGCACTGCTTCTGTTTCAATATTATTCGTTCTGCAGAATAGCTTATCACAGCAACATGTGCTGCCGCCTAGGTCAGTAAGTCTATGTTTATGATTTTGATTTGTTTTACTGAACATCGATAACAATCGCTTTACTGTCATTCAAAAATTAAAAGGCATCCAAAAGTGAGACGAGAAGGACAAACAGTTCTTCTCACGGGATCACCTAATTTCTTATATCGTGATTATGGTATTTCCAGAAATGAAACGTCATTGTTTGTTAGTTTTGTGAGTGCAGTGTTATGTGAAGTTTTTTTTAAATCCCAGAGCAGCCAACAAGACGATCTCAAACTTCGTATGCCATTACATTGTACAAAGGATCATTCTATACGTAGGCCCACAATTTATGATGGAATATGGAAAATGCAGAGGAAATTTAAAAAATATGCTTTAGAAAGGTTTCTCTGTGTCCCTTATTCTAACTCTCCATAAGTTTCAGCTACAATACAATGTTTCTGGCCTGAGTCACACAATGAGCAGAGGGTTGTGACTTAATTTTTTTCCTATAGGCCTAGCTCACTGTTGTGCTTTACGTCTTCAGGTCAATCATGGTTCCATCGGAAACCTCTCGGAGGGCTGCACTCAGTACAACTGTTCCTCGCTGTGCGGACTGTTTTTGTAGTAACCCATTTCCTTGACCTGTGCTCTATGAAGCGACCTTGTAACGTTGTGGACTTCTACTGAGAGCGAAACAGAGGCAAACCGATTGGCCAGCATTGATATAGATGCCGACGGAACCAGAAAACAGACAGAGAAAGACAGACAGACAGAGAAAGACAGACGTCCAGACGGTCGAGTATCTCGATCTTTATGGTCGTTTCGATTATCGCTATGCGCAGAACAGGGCATCAGAGTTATGACATAAACGTCGACTTCCATCTTAATCGAAATGTATGAATCGGATTAGAAGCGAGATGGAATCTGTTATGTATGGATCCTAAAACCGATTCTCTCCTCAGATAAAACGTTTCCCTCCCGCCCCACCTCTGGACCCTCGTAGGAAACAAAGACCAACCGAATCGCACCGATTGTATTCTCAGCATTATCCGTCCTATTGTGAAACCAGCACAAGGCTTAGCCTGTCCCAACATAAGACTAACACGGACAACACAATAATTATCACCATAATCTGCATGCCCTCTGTCACCCGGAAGACGTCGTCAACCCGATGCGATTATTTCCTTCCCTGTGTGTCCATGACTCCGCCCATCGACCACAGCGACCTACCGACCGAAATATGAACGATTACGATACGACCACAGATATATAAACAACGATAAGTAAGTAACTCGGTCGCTCAACGTGTTGCACTTCCGTCCGTCCATCCGTCCGTCCGTCTGTCCGTCTGTCCGTCCGTCCGTCCGTCCGTCCTGTCCGTCCGTCCGTCCGTCCGTCTGTCCGTCTGTCCGTCCACCCGTCCGTCTGTCCGTCCGTCCGTCCGTCCGTCCGTCCGTCCGTCTGGCTATCTTTCCATTTCAGTCTCGTTTCTTTTAGCAGACGATACACACGTTATGTAGACCTATATCGATCGTGTGAAAGATCCTGTACGTATGATTCACCTTCCATTGCTTAATCTTACACCAGGCTATTTTAACTCAACTTTCCGTAACGAATCACTCTGTCTTCTCTATACTGTTTCAAGCAATTTTATGACTTTCCGAATCTGTCTTACATTTTTTTCTGAAATGCCAAAGTTCACCACTGTACATGTTCATATGAGCTCAATCGCAACACCATTCAAGGCTTAAAGTCGATACGGCGGGAAAGTTTTCACACAGGTGCCCGATTCAAGTGAATCAGAACTTCAGATGCGCGTCGCAGGTCTGACAGGTCCCTTAATACTTTACTTTAACGACGTTAGAGTGCACTACACGTGACTGGGAAACCAATAGGGCCTACAGCTCGTCGATAATGTGCTAATCAATTCCTGCATATTGCACGTACTAGCTCTTCCTCATGCAAATGCAATTATGAACGAGGCTGTATTTGTATTTTTGAGCATACATGTAGCATTAAAAGCTGCACGAGCTTCATCAGTGACTCTTCTAGTTTTCTGTGAATCGTTTTGCTCGCTAATGACGTACTGCTCTTAATGGTATTCAACATCACGTAGACTAGCGCAGGTAGGCACTGCTTTTGTGAGTTACTTAAAAGGCGCTTTAGTCAGTGCCTGGATACACACATGCATACACAAGCCTGCATGCATACTAATATTGCAATTATGCAACTGTGCCACTTCAGTGAAACTCATGGTATAGTGATTAGGCCTACAACTCTAACAAAACAGGAAGGCTATTGATTTCGTAAACTTAAATTCCGTTATCATATTAAATATTTTAAACAGTTTATAATGCATAAGTGTAAGACTACAGTCAAACACTGGCTCTCAATCGAAGACGGAGTTTAGTTCAATTGCATTCAAGATCTTCTTCTTCCTTCCAAGTTCGACGCAGATTTTTAAGCGACCTGAAACAACAGTGTGCACAAACTGAGCCTCAGGAAAACAGATAAGAAATAGACGAGGCTCTTCACCACATGTTTTAATAAATATTGTTCATAAATTCTATTATCCTATTTTTATATTATATGGATATATCACTCAAAATTATACTGGATTCACTACAAATGCTGTCGTTTTAGTTTCATTTCGAGCCGTTAAATTACTTCTACTGACTGCTATTCAGTGGCGTAACTAGAGTCAAAATGGAACACGGGCATGCAGCTGGGCAGACCAACTCAACATTAGCCTAATCATAATTTTAAGTAGTATTTGGTAGATATCATATCACCCTGCCACTACCCCTTCTCCGTCTCTCCGTTAGCCTTTCCTTCCGCTACCTCTCCCACTCCACTCCACCTCTCCTCTCCCTCCGCCACCCCTCCTCCTCTTCCCCTCTGCTTCTGCTGACTGTGGCGAAGGATTTAATGTACTGAGGACGAAAAGAAACCTTGCGACCTCTAGTGTTGACATGTAATTGAGGTTGAACCAGGGTATATAGTTCTCATTTGGAAATGTCCTCTGGAAACTTTTGTAGAGGTTGAGCTTCTTTGTTCCGATCATTTCTTGTGTTTCTAACGACGTCTGATGGTGGTGGATTGACTTGCTGATTAGTATCTGAATTTTATGTAGCCTAGAAGCTGTGTCATCTGATTTTTCCAAGCATGAGACAGCCGTGTTCCTCCTTTTTGGGCTAATAATAAATCCGAGCGCTGATAACTTTTGCGATCCAGACGATGCTTCTGCCAATTCTTAATTTTTGCGTTTCTTTTTTGGTCTAGAGCAGCCATTGTTAACCCGGAAAGAAATTTAAATTATATTATACACAAACACAGCAAAATTAATATAATTCTGCAATGGCCCGGGAAGTGTACAAACACACAAGGACTTTAGACTCATCTCCATGCCCTATTCCCTCAGCCAAGGACCTCTGGATATTATCTTTTATCAAGGGGTCCGTGGCTCAGCCTATAAGCAAAGTTGTGCAAAGTCCAAGCAGCGCATAGTTGGAATGTGAAACATAATACTGGCATTACCCACAAATATCTTAAAATTGTGAATTACTGAGCGTGGGGGGGTTCAGAGATAGCGATAAGAGATAGACCGGAGACAGAGAAGAGACAGATGGACAGAGAGGGATGGAGATCGTAGAGACAGGGACAGACAGAGACAGTCAGAGAAGGAGAGAGGGAGATAGACAGGGAGAGAAAGGAGAGACAGAGACATACAGAGAAGGAGAGAGAGAGAAACTCTGCTTGCACAACCCGGGCAGAATTAAATCCAACCCGGGCAGTGCCCATAATTGCCCGGGCGTGGCTACGCCACTGCTGCTATTGCTTCTTAAAACACTGTCTTGCATGCACTTTCGTTGTTGAGTGTGGGCACTGTCTTGCGGTCAAAAAGACAGACACCTTATTTAATATGTATACACGTATCTCTTGCACCATAAGCCTGTATTTGCCAACGTTCATCACTCTAAGAGCTTTTCTGAATGACATTATCGATTTCCATTCATAAAAACATGAAATTACAAGATAAAATATTTGACAAAGTCCACACTGAAAGTTGCATTGGCCAATTACACCAAACTTGCAGCAGTCTCTTAAAATTATCAGCTTTAGGTTAACCTTACAAAGTAAAAAAGAGACTGCTTGATCGCAACAGCTTCTTGGAATTTCTCGTCATGACATTCCGTTGTATGCTGGCTCAATCTTATTCTTTTTATATCTATTTATCAGATGCACATCGGTGGTTAGGTCTATTTCTGCCAGTTTATGACGCCATACTGTAGTCAATAGGCTAACCTATCGTTGAACGTCTTTAGAAATTGACTTCTATGCAGTAGGCCTAATAGTCGGATGACAGTTTATGCAGCTTTTGCCATTTAGCTATAAAATAAGACGCATATGACAGTTTCAAAGCCTTCATGTCTTAAGCAATCCCGTATTATGCAAACTTTACTGTAGGCCTACATCTGTACATATCATAAATACAATTCTATAAACATAGCCTACGTATAATACCGTTTTTACTTCTTACTTTTTTATTATAGGTTGTACGGTGCACCATGGTTATAAATAAATTATAATTCGTTTTTTCTTATCGAAAGTCATACGAGTGAACAATAATGTATATTTTATACTCTGACATTTGTCTATAATTACATTTTACACATAAAGGATTTCTTTATTTGCTTGCTATCCTGTTGACAATAAACTGTGCAATGGAGCCGAGTACCAAGAAGGATGGAGTCGTTATAGAAGCAACTTTATTGTTATGACCAATGGCACAGCAGCCATAAGGAGGAATGAAGTGAACATGATCTGATTTTTGAATATTATAAGATTCCTCAAAATTAAGTAAAAAGGTTCATCGTATAATTATAAAATTATAAAATTTAGATAGGGATTGGCCACTTTCCCTTCTGAAAGAAATCATAGAAGGAAGAATGGAAGGGAAAAGAGGGAGGGGAAGACCGAGGCAGATGATCCTGGGGTGGATGGCCGACGGATACAGCGAATTAAAGGAAAAGGCACAGCACAGAGAAGAGTGGCGTCATTGGAAGTTGGAGCCTGCCGAAGGGCAGAGAACTCAAAGAAGAAGATAGGGATACATTATAGCCTACAACATTCTGAAGGCAACTTCATCATGCAACGTTATCACTGTAAACGCACGATTTGACAGGTTCAAATGTGAAGATAGCCTCAATAAATTGTCGTATTAGACTACTGCAATGAAATCTCACATTCGAGTTACCGTTAGAAATAGTAGAGTTCAGAATTCTAAATTTCATGTGACCTGAATTGCACAATTTCCTTCTAAACTATAGGCCTACACGTTCTACACCTAGTCTATATGATTTTTTCCTAACATGTGCCATTACCACTTGTTGCAAAATGCTCGTACTGCAGGGATCGGTTGTGATCGGACCGCACCGAAACGGTGTTCCGGTTTTTTTTGGCAGGGACATTTTGCAACACATTTTTCATCCCGTATTTATTAACATGGCTTCAGAAGCTGGCCTTCCGGTTCCTTTTTGTTAAGAACGGGATCACTGTCGTACTGTACCTAAAATATTCCAGTTGTGCGCCACTTCATTCATTCACTTAATTCATTTGAGAGATTTATACTTCCCTATACTTTTGTGATTAATCTTTTTCTAAATTTATTTAGTGCCACAGTTGACGACTAAAAACCAATGTTCTTCCTCGTAATTACATAATTCACTTGAAAACCTTTTAAAATATGCTTTATAAAAGATTGTTTGCTGTAAAACAGCAAAGTAAACTAAGTTGTTCATAATATGCAGGGTCTGCAGTTTAGGTTGTTTTTGACGCTTCTGAAGCCCAATATGGCTCCGTTTCCCAAGAACACTTTTGGGGCTGCTGCCCATTTTAAAATCCTAACGCCATACTGGCCCCTGCATTTCCCGGAGTTCGTAGTCATTTCTTTCTGGCGTCGGCGCCGCAGACAGGTTATACGAAAAACCTAGCTGACGTGACACTTACATAAAATGCCAAGGCAATCTATGCGGCGCTTATGCGAGCGAGACGGAATATCTGCGCTATATCGTCTGCGGGTTCTTTCCATTTGCAACAGGGACGCGGCCACTGCTGCTGCTGCTGCTGCTGCTGCTGCTATTATTATTATTGAACTGCGATGTGCTTATTACAAGCGAGCAATTTCTCTCATCCCGCAGTGACAATCGCTACGGCCGGTGCACGCCTCAGTTGAGAAGGTATCGATATTCGTCTTTATATATCGAAGAATGATGCATAATACTTGGTTGTCCGCGGGGGCAGTCTCTCCGGGAGAAGAGCCAGCGACGCAGAATGGGCTCTTGAAGGAGTCACGCCGAGGTCCTAAGAACTCCATCAATCACCCAGTATATAGTCTATACATGCGCCACCGTCTTCTTATACCATTCTTTTCTTCCCACCACTAAAACCAGCTCACAATACGCACTTCGTGTACACTTGCATGTCTAAACGATTGCGATGCATCATATCATTATTATGTGTATATTCGTTTATCTGTCTCATTCCGTCTATCTCTTATTGCCTCCTATTGTTGCTGTCTTCCTTCTGTCTGTGTTCGGTCATTCGATTCATCCCTGTCCTTTCAATCGTTTCCTCTCTTTCAGGACTCCCATCTTATCACTTTTCATCAGAGCGCACAAAAACTTTCGGTGGGCTACTGTACAGTAGGCCTATACATCCTGCCTTCTGCTGTTTATCCTTCTCTTGATCCCTTAGTCTGCACTGGGAAATAATCGACGAATGGATGACTACTAAAATAGCGTATGATAACACGCATGTTTACAGCTATGCATAATGCCAGTTATGGCAGTTATGTTAGATGTAGGCCTAGTTGTACCTTGGTTGCCTGGCAATTTCCCTGTTATTGTAACCGTCTTGACTAATGTTTCTAACTGGCATTTCAAAATCTAACGAAAATGCAGTCACAATTGCCAGAGCAATCATTAAAACTTCGACGTCTAACATTATATCTCCGGTCCTCAAATTGTTGTATTGGCTACCAGTAGAAAACTTTCTGATTTTAGGACTGACATAATTGTCTAAAACGCTCTACTTTTCATCCAGCCTCATTACCTTTGTCCAATATTAAGACGTTCTGACAATTCCGATGACAGGGAAAGCTCTTGTTGGGCGCTTCCTTCCGTTGCTGGTTTCATATTCTGGAACTCTTTTCCGGCAAACGTTCGCTCTGTAGTTTGTGCTGACCTTCTGATGTCGATTAAAAACTTATTTTCCCTGAACTTCTTCGCAGATTATTTCCGTGTATGTTCTCGGATTTTCCTCCCCGGTTTTCTAACAGACTTACCCCGGAAGTTGACATACACGGACGTTGCAACGACCATCGACTGTTGCCTTGAGAATAATTACAGTTAAACTGTAGAAGTTTTTCTGATTCTCATTATATTATTTTTATATACTTATGTGCGTGTTTTTTGCATTGTGCATATGTATGGAAGGCAACTCCAGAGTGACTCTTAGAACAACCGGAAGCCCTGTGGCTGATATGGCTGCACAACTGATGCATAACAAAGACTGAAATGATTGCTGAGCGGTGTCATACATGTAGCGGAAGACAGCTAAAAACGCATTGCTCTAAAAGAAGTTTCCAGACAAAGAATTTGAAGCATGCAGAAGAACATGTACGCCTATATATGTATGTAATCAGACCTCTGCATATAATATATGGATGTATGTATGTATGTAATAACATTGTAACATGCGACTATGCATATATCTGTGTGTGAGCATGTAGGCCTATGCGTGTTTGTATGCATGCAATATGTATTAGGGTGGTCCTTAAAAATAAAAATGTGAATCTACTGTTCGCCAAGGTGCCATTTGGTTCCATTCCATCCAGAAACATCACACAAAAAGTTGTATGAAAAAATATTAATATTTAGGACTCGCACAACACCATCAAAGTTTTACCATAATTATATCAATATGCGAACACTCGAACAGTAAGCATATAGTTGTAATCAACAATGAATACATAAACCAGGAATAAATTCAAACACTTGTAGTAGGTCCAGATTACAACACTGATTACTAGTGATTACACTGATTAGTGATTACAATAATTTATTACAGTTATTATTATTGCTACTGAGGTACTTAGTCAATGTCAATTGGGTCTTGATCGCTCCTTTAATTGTTGGTGCCGAGATCGAGTTGCTTTGGATGCAAAAAAGCAAACGAGCCAGAAGCATAAGAACCAGAAGCATATGCGCTAGGAGTGGAAGAACCAGAAGCAGAACCAGCAGCAGAAGAACCAGAAGAGAGAACCAGCAGCAGAAGACCTAGAAGCAGAAGAACCAGAAGCAGAAAAATCAGAAGTAGAACCAGCAACAGAAGAAACAGAAAGCAGAGGAACCACAAGCAGAAGAAACAGAACCAGCAACAGCAGAGTGTCATAAAGTGGAGAGTGACACCAGCCTCCACTGTTCTTACTGCAGAGAGCTTTACAGTTTAATAATAATAACAGTGACAATTTATATGGCGCCGTAACACAGCCATGCCGTTACAAGGGCGTTTACAGCGACCAACACGAAGAAACGTGGATTCAATGCTTAACATGCAAGTACTGGTGCCATGAAAGCTGCGCTCTATTGAGCCCGGCGACAAGCAACTGTTACTGTAATTACTGCCGGTAATTATCCATTTTTCTTATGCAAGATTACAAATGACAGTTTTAATTCATTTTCTCGTTACTGTTGTTAAATGTGAAACAAATAATTCAGATAGCTCAATTACCATTAGCACTGCCTTCATGTCAAACTTGTCCAACCACTTGGGCATGAGCAGCAGTAGGCTATATGCCACTTTTACCCAAGGCGTAGGGGTAAGAGTGGCATTTTCACTTTGTGTTTTGGCGTATTTTGCAAAATATTTTATCATATATTTAAATTTTGATATTCCCCAACCAATTAAAAATTGCACAGATAGTCCCTGCTTTTAAAGCCGGGGATAAATTCCAGGTGAGCAATTATCGACCGATTTCTGTACTGTCTCCACTATCTAAGATTTTTGAAAAGTTAGTTTATGTCAGGCTATTATCATTTATCTCTAAAAATAAAGTATTGGGTGATGAACAGTTTGGTTTCCGAAGTAAACTTTCTACCTATATGGCTCTTCTTAAACTCACTGATGGGATAAGTAAATCTATTGATGAACGTAAATTAACAGTTGGTATCTTCCTGGACCTAGCGAAAGCTTTCGATACTGTAAATCACAAAATACTGTTAGATAAATTGCAATACTACGGAATTAGAGGTACACCCCTAAAATGGTTTGCTGATTACCTGACTGATAGAATGCAATATGTTGTGATCAATAAAAACTACTCCAGCATGCTCACAGTCAAGTGTGGAGTCCCCCAGGGGTCTGTTTTAGGTCCTTTATTGTTTATTCTGTATGTTAATGATTTACAGAGCGCTACATCATTAAAGCTAATTATGTTTGCTGACGATACTAATATCTTTGCCACAGGAACTGATCTCCCTAAACTAACCAACACCATTAATGATGAATTAACTTCTATAAACCATTGGTTTTCTGCAAATTTATTATCACTCAACCTTCAAAAGTCCAATTATATGATCTTTGGTAATAGGAAAAATTATGATGCTGGTTATGAAATATCTGTCAACAATGTTAAATTACCCTGTGTCCATGAAACGAAATTCCTTGGTGTAATTATCAATGACAGGCTTAAATGGAATAACCACATAGATATGATTGCAACAAAGATATCTAAAGTCGTTGGCATTTTGAGAAGGGCTAGTTGTGTTCTGGAGTTGGATAGCTTAAAACTCTTATATCATACACTTTTGGAACCATATCTAACCTATTGTTGTGTAGTCTGGGCCTCACCCCATGAAATGCCTGGTTTGGAACGCCTACTCAAACTCCAGAAGAGGGCAGTCCGGACTATCACTGGATCTCCATACAGGGCGCACTCTACCCCTCTCTTTGCCCAACTTGGCATCTTGAAGATACATGACCTAAGTTACACATATTTAATGCTGTTTATGTTTAAATTTAAACATAATATTCTGCCTCCGTTGTTTGAGAATTACTTCACATTAGTGTCTCACATTCATACATTAAATACACGCAGTTCCCATAGATATGCTGTCCCTTTTGCCCGAACTACCTGTCGCTACAATTGCTTGAGAATAATTGGACCACGTCTTTGGAACTCCTTGCCTGTAGATATTTCAAGTGAAAGTAGTGTAACAAAGTTTAGAGCTAAAATAAAAGAATCCCTGATTCTGAGATATAATTCTGTATGTTAAAAAAAAAATTACCACATTACCACATAATGACATCCTATGTTTTGTGTTGGAAGTATTATGGAATAACCAGTATAATGAGCTATCTTTGCAACTGCACTGATCTTTGAGCTGTTTCCGATGAATGTAAATTATGCATAAAATTGGTTAAACATGTATATTAATGACTGTAAAATTGGCATTTGTCTATGGATAATCGTTAAGAAGGACACCTAAATGAGGATGATGACAATATGACTGTAGTAACCATGTTTTTGTCATGCATAGTGCACTGAACCTGTTATCAACTATAGGGATGATAGTGCTTATTGCTGGGTCTTTGATAACATTAATAGGAGTCTTGGTGCTGAAGTTTTCTTACTGATGTTTATTGCTGGTGGTATCTCTATTAATACTGTTACTGTTATCGCTATGTTTGTTATTATTACGCTATTATTATTATTATTATTATTACTATTATTATTATTATTATTATTATTATTATTATTATTATTATTATCATCATCATAAAAATATTATTATTTTTATTATTATTATATTATTCTTGCTACTATAATTAGGATTAATGATTGTTTCAAGAACTGAACTATTTGCTCATGTTAACTCAGAAATGTGAAGACTGTAACACAGAAATAGGGGCCTAACTCTGTATAAGCGTTAGCTTTTGTAGGGCTCCTTTTGTACTTGACTGAGATTATGTTTGCTTTGATGTGATGAGTGGTACAATAAAGAATTGATTGATTGATTGATTGATTGATTGAAGTCAATTTTCAAGGTATTTCTGTTAACTTTATGAGTTTCCAACATGTATATATGAAAAATTGTGGCATTATGTTATCTATTTTTGAAAATATAAAATGTGTTCTAAAAAGGGTCTCTCTTGCCCTGGTCTCCCTATTATGTAAAGTGCTGTTGATTACAATTTTACCAATGAAGAATACAGCTGGTTCTAATAGCTGATGCAAGAGGAAGGAAGAGCAGTAGGTCCATAGTTACAACTGGAACTAAAAGGAGATTGTAGTTCAGAACACAAATGTTTTATATGGAAACTTTGTGCTTGTATAATATATAATTGTATAATGTATAATATACTATATAGTATTTTATATTACATAATATATGTGACACTATGGGCTTAGTGTGTAGGCCTACTGTCGTGCATTGGATATTTAAGTTAGACCTAACATTGTGTGCTTGCTTGGATGGATTTGTGGTTATCGGTCTCAGGAACCCACGGATCAAATACCACTAAAATGCCAATAAAAATAAATAATAAGCAATCAACGAGAACATAAACATTGTAGAAATTATTTTTTAGTTATGCTTAAGTAAAATCATCCAGCCTTTCTGTTGAAAACTAAACATAGGTCCAAAAATGCGAATTAAATACTTATACTCGAAATGACGAAAATTATTTGTAAAAATCAAAATTTCAAAGACGTTGTGCGAGTCCTAGATATTGTTCGATCTTGATAATTTTTGGGCTACATTACTTTTAAACCAATTGGCACGGAATGCCGGGTTGGCGAAAGTAAACAAGTAACGTTGAAAACTTTCCATTAGAGATGCGACCACCCTCTTGTACATGTATAAGCCTACATGTCTACGTATAACGTAATGTACACGTACTCCTGTACGAGTGTAGGCCTACGTGCATCTGTATATCGACGTATCTAAATGTGTTTTATTAGAAAGATTGGTACATAAGCTTTCCATGGCCATGTTTCTGGACACGAGTGTGGATGTTTCGTGCCTAAACTGTTTCTTTCTGCGGTCGAGACATATATATATCCCAGTTACGATGAATTATGCATCGGTGTATAATAAAATGAAAATAAGTCAAGCTTATAATACTGAGCGGAGGAGCTTCACGTAACGACGAGCACTGGGATCTCCAGAAAAACTTATCAATCGATAAGCTCTTCTGAGTTATTTACCGAAATCTTTCAACCGCCACAAACGGCGTCCCCAAATACACCATGTAGATGCTGATGTCGTGTGCCTGAGAGTATGTGTGTGTGTGTGTGTGTGTGTGTGTGTGTGTGTGTGTGTGTGTGTGTGTAGGTATGTGTAGGTGTGTAGGTGTGTCTGTGCGTGTGTAGGTGTAGGTGTGCGTGTGTGTCTGTGCGTGCCTGCGTGTGTGTGTATGTGTGTGTGTGTAGGTGTGTATGTGCGTGTGTGTGTGTCTGTGCTGTGTGTGTGTGTGTATGTGTGTGTGTGTGTGTGTGTGTGTGTATTAGTGTGTGTGTCGGCTGCGTTTCTAGCATAAGCAACCACTTCACTGCATTTTATAGCGCGATTTTCCATAACGTCGCCCTGTGGCATTAATGAACAATTACTAGACTCTATAGTTTTGTCACTTTATCAGTAATATTTTTCTGAAACAGGTTTCGGTGCTGACTCGGGAAGACATTTATTTCTTATCAGTGGCTTTCTGTGTGTTGGTAAATCTGCAATTTAGCGATTTGGAAATAGTTCTTTACTCTCCCGATTGGAAAGAAGAAGATATCCGAATGCCTGCATCATGAAGTTAGACAAATCCCACAGCCTTGGAGCATATCATTAAGCGCTGGTCCCTTTCGTTTTCAGCATCGACCGTTAAGTTGTCATGTAGTCTATATATAGACCTATTGAGATTTATATGCATATATGCTAGATACTAAGTTACTGTAAGTGATGTAGCGATATTAAATCAATCAATCAATTTCGTTTATTCTCAACATCAAGCTGACAGGTCGCAACTTGTGTTCAGGTAACAGGTATAGGAAAAATTGTCTCAGCTCTGACAGTTAGTTATTAAATGGGTTGAGATAGCAAATATTAACTCTGCTCTAACAGTTAGTTATAAAGGAGAATTAGGCTATAGTGGCAATGTTAGTTAGGACAACGAACGAGGTAACCGATAGGGTATATACTGGAGATAATATATTTAGTAGATGTTTTTAAATAATACACGAGATATGAAATTGCGATCGTCCTTGGCTGGGAGGAACAAACCGTGTGACCTCGGTCTTAGGTCATAGCGGAGATGGGGGCGGCTTGGAGGAAAGAGTCCACGCAGAACATGGCTTTCAAAAGATATAGATAGAGGGTGATGTATAGACTGTTGCTGATTACTTCTCTGAAGGACACTCAGAGGGCGTTCGTAAGGGAGAGGAGCTAAACTATATACACAGTTTAAAATGCGGTCAGTCGTTACTCGTTAGCTCCTTTCTTCCTGATATAATCCAACGTGGCATAACTCTCGCAATATCTTCATTGACGTATGCACATATCTGTATAATATAAACTTAGATATACACATATGCACATATATATGTTGACATATATCTACATATTCGTATATAAATATATATGCGGCGTATATATGCATATGATATAACGCGTTCTATAACTGAACATCCTCTGTGATATAAAATGGGATTTCATAAATGCGCCATCTGTGAACTGAAATTGTAGGATTGGTCATTGGGTTTTGAAATTGGTGGCACGTAATAAAACATTCAGGACGACCGAGGAGTCAAAGAAGAGACCTATCTATTAAGAAAAGAGAGGATTTCAGGAAGACCAATAAAAGAAAGGATTTCAGGAAGGCTTAGACCATGCACGAGAACAATATACGCAGATGAAGACTACATGAAAGATCGTTTATGAAAGGATAGCAAAAATATATAAAATATATTCTAAGATAATTATAACAACGGCATATTGTCGAAATGAACTTCACTAGGCCAACCGAACGTGGTTTCTTCCCCTTCTATCCACAATTTGCAATTATAGGTTCATTCATTCATTCATTATTTTTTTCCCGGTGGGTGAAATAGGTGCATGGGTGGGTGTCTGGATGTATGAGGTCTGTTTCCGGTCAAGCCCTAATGCCAATTATCTTTCAGAGAGCAAATTCTTCGATCAAATGCCCTCTATTTCTTAAAAGGGAAGAGTGCTCGTTCTTGCAAATTGCCCCAACGGTGATAAGGTAAGGAAGCCAACTAAACCCATGAAAAGGGACATGAAGGGGTACACCTACTGCATTTTCTGCACAAGTTCTTTCATTTTCAAACTGTTAACACTCCAGGAATCTGGAAACCTGCTGCCTGAGTTTCCAATGTAGGAAATGCTCTTTCAGTCTTCTAGTAAAGAACGTAAATTTACCAGCAACAACTCCAAATGGTGCCGTATACAGCCAGTGAACTGAGGACTGCCTCTGGAGCTTCTTCAGTTATTCTTTCGGGAATCAACTGCTCACAGCTCGCACTAGTCCCTATATTATACACCAACAGTTTACGGTGTTGTAATTACTCATCTGTCTCTTAGGTCTTCTGGTTCAGCCACGAACAGTCATTCATTTAGTTTCCTCTGAAGCGTATTCTCTCATTGCAATCTTCCGCAGGTGGTTTTGCCTTAGACACCAGTGGAGTTAAGGACCAGAATGTGAGAAAATGCCTCCAGAGGGGTTTTTGCTTGAATTGCTTTCTGGTTAAATTTTAATTCTCTATGGTCATTTGCCGCTACCAGAGCTATTTGATGATGTTGCGCCAAAATAACTCATACACATTATTTGATCATCGCTGAGAGGGCAGTAATAATTTTTCTGAATTGTGATTTCGTTGGTGATGTGATGAATGAATGCATAACTCAGTGTTTTAACGCACTGCAACGCGATTAAATGTGACGCGACACATTCCACAATGAAAGAGTAACCTCTCGAGTGCCACGTATAATACATTGTATAAACTTAGAGCAGATTCATCCTGCATGCGCAGTTTGGATTATTGAATAAATTCTTAAGATCAGTTCTTGAGCCATCGATTGATTATTATTATCTGTGAGTAGTTGCGCTTTAAAAGAAAAGTAATCACAAAATGAAGCGACTAACGTGATTTCAAAACAAGCGTTTAGAGGAAACAACGGAATGCTTTAAAGTAAATCGGAAACTTCGCAATTTCTGCAGCGTCCAAAAGTCTAAGTGATCGGAGACGAAATATCCGTAGGCACTTAAGCAGAAAGAAATCTGTGAGACAGACAGTCAGGTTCGGTATCAAGTCCAGATTCGTAATTCTTTTCACTCAGCAAAATCCGATAGATAGGTAATTCAGAGCTCAACTGTAAAAAAGTGGAAAGTATCATGACAGTCTCTCATCAGTTCTGATATGCATTATTCACTGTAGACTGTGGACATGAGAAGTCAGTGGGATAAAGTTTGACCATGGAGTCCAAAAGTTTATTAAAACCGACCCATATAGCCGATTTTAAAAGTTACATTTTCATTTATTAAATCATGATACAGACCTATTTAGGCTATTTTGGCCTATGAGTCGAACTCCCGGGGCAAATCTAACCTTGCATCCGGTCTTAACCTTCATGCTATGATGCTGCATGCAACCTGAGGGAATTTTTACCACAGAGCAGTTTTGACACATCATAACTTTTAGGCGGAGAGAGGTATTCAAAAATCCCTTGGGCGACTTTCCTGACTATTTTTTGCCTACAAAACAGTTTCTGTTTCACAAGATTACCCTTGCGTGACGCCGTATGACAGGACGTCAAACTTTGACGTCAAAGTTGACATTGCATTTGATCAATTGCTTCTCTAAAAGTATTGTTCCTAGAAAGATGATCTTCAAATAATGGTTTTTGGGTGGAAGGAATTCGCACAATATATTTTCTACACCCTTTGGTAATAACTTCTTGTGGAACACGTAACGTAGGCTAAGGTCAATCAACGTAGGCCTAACGTTTGAAGTGACCAATTTATCTCAACAATCAGAAGTCTTTGAAGGGTGATCTTGATGTCCGGGCTATGGTTTTAGACTAAAAGGGATTTTGGAAACCCATGTTTGACACTGTGCGGTAATTATATTTCACGGATTATGTCATGTGACTTCACGCGTCATGACGTTCTAAGTGACCATTTATTTCTCCACAGCCATAAGTTTACAAAGGTGATATCGGTAATTGTAATCGTAATCTTGAGATTTCACAGTGCATAAAAAGCAGAGTCGAGGGAACCAGCCTATTCATTGGCACTTAGTCACAACAAAATTGGTAGGCAGGTAAGGTCTAAATCGGAACTAGGTCAAGATCCAAAGGGGTTAGGCAGGCAGACAGTCAGACGGCTAAGGTGGACGATGCTTAGAATTGAAGCGGCAATGGAGTTAAGGGGGAACAGAAGGAATCGGGATAGGATTTGTGAAAGAGCAGTGTCTTCACTTTTGGGTGAAAGGCCTGTAGAGACTGGAGAGGTAGCAAGAGGTGAGGTGTTTGTGACTTCGTAGTATCTAGTCTAGCTTTCCGCTATAAAAATCCTAAAAACACTTGTCTGACACTCTCCGGCAACTAGGCTACACTTCATGATGTCTAGTATCAAGTAACAGGTCAATTGATCTGTTATAGTTCAATAACGTTGAAATTCAAGATAGGCCTAAGTCAATGGCCGAAGAAAGTTGACTCTATCTGTTTTTCTATAGGTCACGACGGCATAATGAGTAATCTTAAACAGTGACTGCAATTCCTACGCGGAGTAATATTTTTGGAAAATGTTATTTCAATGTTTTTACCTTTGACTAACATGTAATAACAAGCATTACTAAGTGAGGTGCAGTGCATGGTTGTGCCATGCAGTTACATACAAGCCCATTTTACATTTAAATAAATATTATTGACAATGTTTTTAATATTTGGTGAAGTGATTCTACGATTCCTGAAACCACCAAACAACAACCAGAGCCACAACATATTCCATTACTTGCGGTTTCTGAGAAACCAAGACCTGAGGGTCAACCAAAGCAGGTCAAGTGACCTTGGACTACAAGGTCATGTGAAAGCTGTACAATGTTCAATATATTGCTTTTGGATTGCTCGATCTCGAAAATCATTAAAAAAAGATGTCAAGAAATCCATTCTAACCTAATTTGTAACCTAAAACCTGTTCCGTGCAACAAAATTCAATATAATCTAATAACTTGTAGTTCCTGCGAAACCAAAGGTTAACACAACATGTCAAATAACCTTGAACTGCAAAGTCATACGATATTCATACGATGATGTTGGATTTCTGCAACCACGATAAATCTATCTTGAACTGAAAATTACTCTCTAACCATCACAACTACCGAGATATTAATATTTGACAATAGCGGTCAAACGACCTTGAAAATTAAGGTCGTCCGATTGTCTTACAATGTTAGAAATAGATTATTTGTCTGTTTTATTCTAGAAATCCTATCATAAACGCAAAAATTGCTTATCTATACCTTGCAGTTTCTGAGACACTCCGTGATAAAACATTTTCCTCATGTTGCGAAATACAGGTACGTCATCTGAGAACAGTTTGCAACACAGAGGTTAAACAATCAGAGATGAAATACACCTGCGTGCTGCTGTTGGTGCTCTTGCATAATTCAACTTCCGTTGGTCTACTTTTCACTTGACTATGTCCGCTCTGAACTCTTGAATGATGCAGGTGAGAGCAAGACTAGCCATCCGTCCAGTATATAGATGGCGCCAAACGGATTCGTCCGATTCATAAGTTATAACGGAACCATCTGTCATCCGACCCATCAATCTTCTCATTCGTTGGTATCGTCCCCAGTTCTTCATTATAAGCGACGGACGTCTGAATGAGGCCTCGATGGATGGCTTTGTCTTTCACCTCTGTATTCGTCAAACATCAAGCAGCTGATTCTTCAACTATCAAGACACAAGGATTGCATTTCACATGGAAGCAGTAACGCTGTGATGGATTCCAGTCAAAATTCAATGGATCGTAGATAGGTTCTTTCTTTCTGTCCAACTCCGTACTTGGATTTCGTGGTCTCTATCACTTGACTTAGATTATTTTATATTGTGGAAATCACAACGCTCCAACAAAAGACATACAGTATGAATGTATGTATAATAAGGATCCTGAGTGGCCGAGTGGGTTGGTGCCCGCTCGCCGCGCCGGCGCCCCGGGTTCGCTTCCCGGTCGGGTCGGATTATCAGAGATTAATTTCTCGGATCTTTACTGCGGGTGGCTCGGTCGCATTATAAACGTGGAGTACAATACAACACATCACAATACAACTGGGGCGCGGTGGTGTAGGGGTATGTTCGGTGCCTTGCAGCTGGAGGGTTGCGGGTTCGGATCCACCTCAAAGTCGCCGCGTAGGGACCCTGGGCAAGTCCTTCACTCGCAATTGCTCTTGCGCTTCGGCGTGAAACTCCGACTCAGCGTTCGCGCAGTAGTCGGGAGCGCCTCTGAATGGGAAATCTGGTTGGGGCGCTATAACAAGTGTTCAAATACAATACAATACAATATTGTATATAGGCCTATACATGTATGTGTAACGTCGGTTGGTCGTCCGAAATTCGAAGTTGTCGACCAACAGAAGAAGCGAAACTCGGATGTTGCTGAGCAGTTTATTCGTCACTAGCCAGGCCCGTCCCTAGGCATACGCTGAATACGCAACAGCGTAGGGCCCCGGCGATTCCACCGAAATTTAGGGGCCCCAAAATCCCATTTACAAGAAACTACAACAAACAGTTATAATGCCTTCACACGCCGCATGAGTCTAAATTAAGTGCAAATGCTTACATTATTTAAGTTAAATTGTCTGTGGAGCTAGTTGAGAAAGTCCATGCATGGCCTTAGCCCTCAGGGTCTGAAAGCTAGGCGACCGACAAGAGAAACATGGGAACTGCATGCATGGTAACCTTATCTCTGTGCCTGAGTGAAACCTACCACATGTAAAGTTGGGTGTCGAAAGATAGATTATGGTCAATGGTAATTTCAAAGCGCGAGGAATTTTGAAGTGACATTAGCAAGGCCCTATAATATTAACCTGAGGAGTGTCGTCCGATATAGAAATAAGAGCTGCGCAGCAAATTACTAATAGGCTACAGCTGCGATAATACTATGTGTGTGTGTGTATGTGTGAGACAGACAGACAGACATACATACATACAGACAGACATACATACATACATACAGACAGACAGAGACAGATAGTGTGTGTAGGCCTATATATATGTATATAATATAATATATAATAATAATATATTATTATATATACATGTATGTAGATATACGTAAATGCATGGTATTCCGTGTGTGTACTTTTCAGAGTTTTCAGTTAATCTGGAGACCCCATTCGAGTGTAATACAGATCTCAGGATTATAAGTAAATTTTAGATATATCTAAATAAAATTGATCAATAAAGCTGTCGTTTTTAAGTCACCAGCTCAGTCCAGCTGCAAAGTGTGACGGTAAGTATACAAGTTCAAACTATATAATTTATAGATTACTTTAGCGACAAAGAAAGCCAAGTCACAGGAACCAGCTTATTCACAGGTGCCCAGTCAAAAAAGTAACCTATATATATAAAAAAATTATTTGCAGAGAGTCAAGATCGAAAGGATCAGGCGAGCAGACATTCGTCTGCGATTTTTAAGTGCATGGGTGGTGGTAAAACATTGGTAATAGAATTGAAGCGATTCGGGAGGCAAGTGGGAGAGCAGATTTAAAGATAGCCTAAGATTTGATTTTGTGAAAGAGCAGTGCTTTAAGTTTTCAGTGAGAGACCGATCATCATAGCCTATAATTATGGGATATAATGGATTAATATTACCTTAGGAAACCCATAAAATTCAATACAATGTTGCCTTGTCAAACCTAATTCTAATATCATATTAATTTTTTCCATAATGCTCAATAAAGCTATTTAGACTAAGTCAGGCCAGAGCAGTCTTCTTTCTCAGGCAACGTTTATAAAGTGTCCCAATCCCAATGGGTGGGCCCCCAAATAAAACCTGCGTAGGGCCCCAGATATCCTTGGGACGGGCCTGTCACGAGCACATCTTTCAGCAGCGACTCCGACCGAGCTGAGCTCTTTTACAGTTATACTCTACACTGTGACTTAAGTACTCTTTCGGTCATCGTCTCTCGGTCTCCACATTCGCACGTGCAGGCCTGTGTGGCTTAACCACACGCACGATTCCTCTACCTGTGCTACGCACGATAGTGCATTCCTGCAACGCCTACGCATAGCACAGGTCTCTGCCTTTCCTCATTACTCTGCTTGTCTGTCTGTCCAGCTCGGTGTCTGTCTGACTGTGTTTCTGGCTGTCTCTGTGGCCGTCTGTCCGTCTGTCTCCCTCTTGCTCTGTATCTCTATCTGTTCATCTCTGTCTGTCTCTGTCTGTATACCTACGTGTCTGTCTGGCTGTCTCGGTCTGTCTGTCTTCAATCTACTCCTCTCTCAAATTCCTGTGTGTGTCATGCACACCCCTACATTTTATATTCCTAATGTATGCAAATTTTTATCTATGTGTGCATGTACGCGTGGTTATTTGTTTGTGTGTACGTGTGTATGCATGTATTTATGTATGAATGGATAGATCATAGATGAATGCTTGCACACTGTATGTATTCATGCATGAACGAATGTTGACGACTGATGGTGGCTAATCTGTCCGATCCTTACATTACATCAGACCCAATCATCAAAGCAGACTACAATAGTAATGGATGGTGTATTTAAGACAGTTCTGAAAGATAGATCCTTCTTTTTATATGAAATATCAGTCATTTAATGTCCAACAACAAACCTTCCAATTTAAACATCATCATCAAACCAGTCATCAGCGACAGTATTCGATCCGTACTGAATCAAGATCAGATTTTAGCTAAAGGCCTATATTAGTTATCTGATTTAAAACTATTTCCCAGTGGACTGCAGCCTGAACACACAAGAACAAAGGTAAATGCTAATCAAACGGAGGTCATTACATAAATGAACGAATGAACAAAAGAATGCCAATGTGTGTTGTAGGTTATTTCCTGACAATGCTGAACGAGGGTCAGGTGCACGTGATGAACACTGGTGAATCGTTGACCCTGGAATGTGGTTTCCGCGCTGAGGGTTACAACCTGTTTGATTATCCCGTGCTTTGGCGGAAGGTCCAGAAAGACGAAGAAATACAGGTCAACATCATGGGCAACATCAACGAACCTTTCGTCTCCACGAATCGGTTCGAAGTGGCCTTCAGCTCGTCTCCGCCAAAACACAAACTCGAGCTGTCCATTCTAGGTATCAAATATATTCATCATTCATTCACGCTATTCTGTTTCTTATTAGTAGGTAGTAGAAGGCCTGTTTTCTATTATGACACATAACACGCGCCTCTTTATTTAATTATTAGATCTCATAAAAGGTTTATTTTTGAAGTAAATTACCTACTCAACATAATCAAATGAAAATTGAAGAATATTAAAGTAAATTTTTGCATAGATGTGTTAAAATGAAAAATCCTGTAGGGGTCACTCCTCTCATTTGCCCTTGAGAATGCACATTCTCAATTATCTGTAGGGACTGATGGGCAAATCTTTCATAGGCCACTATTTCAAAAGGAAAGGTTAGGGAAAGCGCAGAGACAGAAGAGAAATTATCAATGGAATGAACAATACCGTTTGAGCAGCATACTTTGGTGTATATATATTATATAATATATATCTATCATGTATATTATTAACGCAATTATTCTTTAAAAAAAATCTAAATAAATAGCTAATCACATCTAAGTCAATCTGATTTTAATATCTGAAAATGAACTTAAACAGTCTGTCAAAAGCACCGAGGTCTCACTAATCTGGCTTTTCTTTACATCAGTTACCCAAAGTGAACTTAACGCAACTCGGATTGAGAGTTGCCACACGCAGAGTAGGCCTAAGCAGCCTAAGCTCTGTGTTCGTTTTAGCTTGACTCCAATTAACCGCGCAACAGCAAAACACGGACCGGGACATCCTACAGTCCTACTGCTGATTTTTGAGCGGCGCTATATAAATGTTCGATTACAGTTACAATTGCTGTACTTCAACTGGTTAATTACCAAATAAAACAGTATGGTGAGGTAGTAGTTCCTTTATGTTGCGCCTGCAGCAGTAGCCGCAGTCGTCACATACGTTGCAGTGACTGCCAATGCCACTGCAATTCATCTGCTGACCTGGCGCATGATAAATCGCAGTCGCTGCCACTTCAAAGGTCGTTTAAGCGTCACCTGGTGGCGCGTAACTGGTCGATGGTCACGGTACAATGACCACAGAAGAGACGACTATAAATACCCGACAGATAGGTCCACAGATATCCAACCCCGGCGCTGCCCGTCCTCTGGCAGTGCCAGTCCCAAGCCTGGATAAAGGAGGAGGAGACGACGTTTATCATCTATGTTATGGCACGGCGTCGTCAAACAGCAACTAACCAGCCATCCACAGATACCTCGCCCTGTCTCTTCAATCACGGGCAACTGGCTATTGCTCTCCCCATTACATACTGGCTATTGGTTTTCACAATACATACTGGCTATTGGTTTCCTCAATACATACTGGCTATTGGTTTCCCCATTACATACTGGCTATTGCTTCCCAATACATCCTGGCTACTGCTTTCCCAATTGCATACTGGGTATTGCTTTCCCCAATACATACTGGCTATTGATTTCCTCAATACATTCTGGCTATTGTTTTCCCCATTACATACTGGCTATTGCTTTCCCCAATACATACTGGCTATTGCTTTCCCCAATACATACTGGCTATTGCTTTCCCCAATACATACTGGCTATTGCTTTCCCCAATACATACTGGCTATTGCTTTCCCAATACATACTGGCTATTGCTTTCCCCAATACTGGCTATTGCTTTCCTCAATACATACTGGCTATTGCTTTCCCCAATACATCCTGGCTATTGCTTTCCCCATTACATACTGGCTATTGCTTTCCCGAATACATACTGGCTTGAGCATAAACAACACAAACATGAAAAGCGAGAGTTATTTCAACTGGAAGATGCGCTATATAAATGGAAGTAGTAATCTGAATGAAGTATGCTGGGGACAGATTTGATGTCTAGTTCGACAGCGGAATATAACGACACACGGATCGTTGTACACCGTTGGTAAACAGTTTTATAGCTCATATATAGATCAAACAGATAATAATTCCCTGTAATTTCTCAAAACATGTCAAACAAAGAGCTCGTAATTGCCTCGAATGTAATTCTGTATTATCTTAACAGACATCGCGCAGGAAGACAGCGGAAACTACACATGCGAAGTGCGAGGGCCGCAGTCTCTGATCCTAGGACAACTCACGTACTATCTGTTTGTAAGAGGTATACGCTGGTTTCTTCGAATGTTGTTGCCATCTCTGCTGCATTTAGCACCACTTTCCTCCAGATTATTTTCTTCTGATCGCCCTTAATCAAAGCAGCCTCCAAATTGCAGTCTAGTTCCTTCCTGATATTAAAGGAAAGACTGGCGTACAGACGCGCATACATCCATACTAATGAAAACACGGAGAGAGAGAGAAGGAGAGATACAGTGCAATGAGGTAGAACAGCAGATGGAGGTGGGAAGTGAAGGGATGAGAGACGGAGGATGAGTTGCGGGAAAGAAGGAAGAAACACAGAGGAAGAGGGAGAAGACGAGGAGAGAGCGGGGGAGGAAAGAGATGAGACAATGGGAGGGATATAAAACTTAATGGTCTGCATCTTGGAGGCAGCTTAATTTACGACTGCATTGCGCACATCTGGTATAGTACTTTCGTCTCTGGACAACAGACTTCGCTGCAACTTCAACTAACTGTTAGGCTTGCTGCAGACTGCTTACTGGCTTATGTACTGATATAATTGTGTGTTCTAGTCTGTCCGTCTCTGTATGTCCATCCACTGATATTCCATCACACCTGATTTCTAACTTATTCGATTCTTTCTACACTGAGATCAGTCATTGATGCCACATGGATGTGCCGTTATAACAGTGCTATACAAAATTAATTAGATTACATTGCACAAACTGCATACACAAGGTATAGAGCATGATCAAACTTCAAATCATGATCAATTACCATTTTAATACACTGACTGCCAGTGGCGGTTCCAGGATTTTAAGTTGATGGGGCCTGAGTTCCAAGAAGTGTGCAGTGGGCAGTCAACGGAGCGGATGACACGCACACATAATCAATTATTCACAATGCCAATGGCTTTTGTCGGTTATTATTCTATAATTATAGAGGATTTCATTGAAAGATAATTATTAACTGGTGTCATCAACGGGGACGATGCTGTTTAAGACTTCAAGTGCAAATGGCACTTGGGGATTGCGTTGTGTGTGTAGTGGAATCCCAACTGCAGCTCCTAGATAAATCCGATGAATTTAGGACAAGTAATTAATAACTGAACACGTACGAGCAAATCTGATGAGCACTGAGCAAGCAATGTTTGTACATTTTACAAGCTCACCTTAACAACAGAATTTTTAACGAATTCTGTCCAAGAAAAAACCAGACTAAGCTAGAAAAATTATGTTAAAGTATTTTGTTAGTAATAATTCTTTCAGTTAATGGTTTGTGTGATAGTCTTGTATCACTGGTTAGCGTGTTGGACTGTTAACCGAATTATCATGAGAGACTAATTTATTTCATACGGAATACAATGCAACTGAGATGATTCGATGAGGGCCTGGGGCAAGGGGGTCTGCCCCCGATTGGTTAGAGCGCTCGGCCTGTAATGCGAAGAGCAGGGGTTTGAGCCTCGCCCGAAGCAATTAATCTCTAGGGACCTTGCTTGAGCAAGTCCTTCACACACAATTTCTCTGCGCCATGATTGATGCTCTGTCGTTTGGTCGTGTGCACTTCTGAACTTTGGAAGTAGCCTCAAGGAGGGCAGTATCAAAGCATCTGCATTGCACTGCATTGTATCAGCTGGCACTTCCACAAATGACCTTCCATTGTTTCGTATAGGTTACGAAAGTAGCCTAATACGCATGCTACTGCTCTTTCCGACTTAATGTATAGTTGTATACTGATAGACTATCTTGCTTATTTATAATTCGAACATGTTAGGCATATGATGTAGGCCTATGCATCTCCAATGCACTGTAATGTATGCAGGTGTATCTGTGTAGCACCTTTTAAGGACAACTAAGAATTATTACAACAGGTGAACCTGGTGAATGCACAAATAGTCCTGCACTTACTTCCTTAGATATTTCGGCTAAACTGCGGCAATCACGCAACAACTAATACTGTGTCAACGTATCCATAGTTTTCTGGAAAATTCTTCTTTCGGTATCCCAACCAAGTTTCACAAATGCACCTTTGAACCAGTTGCGTAACGAAGGGGTGGCAGAGGGGGCAACCACCCCCGGGCGCAGCACAAGGAGGGCGCAAAATGAGCTTTCTGTGGTACACAGTACTATGACAAGAACGATTAAAAGTCAACAAGAAAATTAAAAGGGGGCGCAGTCATCAACTCTTGCCCCTGGGCGCTGAAACCTTTAGCTACCCCACTGCTTTGAATCTACCTACTGTGCAGTCTGTGCTGAGCTGTAATACAATTATTAGATCTCTGCTTAGAACCACTCTGTTTCATTGTGCTCTAAATTCTCAATTATAGACCGTCTCTTCGGATAAAGTGATCTCCTGGAATTGACACGAATGTGGACAGGTGTTAACGCGCCATCTATTGATGACTTGTGAATTATTAAAACGGCGCTATATGAGTTTTAAAATGAGACCGGATTAGATAGTTAGGTCTGCGTATCCTGTCGTTAGACGTGCATACCCTAGAGAACGGATTGGAGATTACACATTCATTACGTATGCCGAGTCGCCGACGCCTTCATAATGGTCTACAGAAAAGGCGCTATACAAATAATCAGATAAATAATGTACAGATGTGCATCAGTTTCAGTCTGAGGATGCAGTATGATTAACTTCAATAAATGAGTAGGTAAATAAATTAGTAAATTAATTTACACAGATAATAAAATAAATAACTTAGGCCTGCGACCAAAGCAAACACATAGTAACGCATGACATTGATTGGGAGAGAACTTTATATCAGCTAATTAATAATCACTATTACTCTGGCTTTGTAAAATGCGTGTATCCTCCGGGAGTGCTATCTTGATTGATGCCGCGTTGCATTCCAATCAATCAGCGTAAAAATGTTAAAGGTTATCAAGTCCTATGCGTTGATTTTCAGCCCCGGTTGAGAATATCGTCGTATCGATGTTCAACATATCCGATCAGAGCAGTTCCACCCCGCAGAGAGTGATCCACCTGACGGAGGGCATACCCTCCACCCTCCGCTGCGTTGCCTTCGGCGGATACCCCCCACCGAGCCTCGATCTATTCATAGGAATCCGTGACATCACTCGCGACTTCCGCTTTTTCCACAGTGCCGTTATGACCGGTAGGCGTGGCCTGCGCACGATCAGCTATAGGACGGAACGCTTAGCGTCCACTTTTCTAGCGCCTTCATCTGACGATGGCGCTACTCTGAGGTGCATATCGAAGGTGCCTGGACTTAAGCCGTACACGGAGTACGTCAGATTCAGCGTCGACTGTAAGTTCAACGAATTATCTATCACGCGTCTTTCAATAAATCTGCATGTCATTGTCATTTTCACCCTCATATGTTATTATAATATTATTTATTTTCGTTATTTCGTTTTGCTATTATAGAGGTATGAGTAGTTGGATTAGTAGTATTCATTCATTCATTCATTCGGGAATTTATATAGCGCCCCTTCAAGGAAACTACTCAGAGGCGCTCCCGACTCCAACGCGCCCAAAAAGAACAGTTTTGAGTTTAGTAAGGAAAGTTTCAGACAGACTCCCAGGGTGTAGACGCAGCTCTAGAGGAAGACCATTCCAGATCATTGGGCCTGCCACAGAAAAAGCTCGGTTCTGCATTGTTGCAATACGAGCAAAAGGAACCATAAGAACTCCTTTTTCTGCGGAGCGTAGGAGGCGTAGTATATCTATAGTATTGCATTTTGAGAATAACACTTTACTGTTGGAAACAATAAAACAGCAGGGACTGAGAGTTGCGACAGACAGAGTTAGCCTATAAGTGAAGGCCAGAGCTTCGTTCAAAGTCAGATGTAGGCTACTGGATTAACATACATAAAAATGCATGTTAACGTGTGTACATTTACAATTGAAATAAATCAAGTGGGGCACGGTGGTGTAGAGGTATGTTCGGTGCCTTGCAGCCGGAGGGTTGCGGGTTCGAATCCACCTCTAGGGGTATATTGGTGCCTTGCAGCCGGAGGGTTGCGGGTTCGAATCTACCTCAAGCCGCCGCGTAGGGACCCTGGGCAAGTCCTTCACTGCAATTGCTCATGCGCTTCGGCGTGAAACTCCGATTCAGTGTCCGCGCTGTAGTCGGGAGCGCCTCTGAGTAGAAATCTTGAAGGGGCGCTATATAAATATATGAAATGAATGAATGAATGAAAGCAGAACAAGATCCAACAGCGCTCAATAGGTGGCATATGCATTATCTCTTGTCTTGTCTTTGTCATGTGTCGTAGAAGATTAATGAGAAGGTCGAGAGAAAGTTGAGATAAGACAGAAGTCGGCATATGAGAAACTCGTGTGGCAGATATCTGAAAGATTATAAAACGTGTACGGATGAGAGTGACGCTGCCAACCAGACTAACAGCCACAGACAGACACACAGACATTGACTGAACCGTCTGAATGACCGTCTGAACGACGTATATCCACAGAACGACTGCCAGACAGGAAGAGCAACTATAAAGGCGAGATATAGGAATAGACGGTGTAAATGTACACACGCTTTGCTATAGCGGCCTCGACCCTGCTCATTTCTAAGTGAATTTATAAGGTGAGATTCTGCACCACCGTTATCCGTTTGAAAGGTTAGACAAGGGTAGTCATCGACTGTAGATCGTTATGACATCGATAGCGCAAAGAGAAACAGATGGAGAAATAGAAAACATCGCATAGGCCAGCAATTTACAACTATAGGATCGCTGCAGCTAAGCGCAATAAGGTAGAGAGGTCAGTGACGATGGCAATGGTTCATCAAGCTCACCATTTAATTAGACCTACTTCGTCTAAAAATCGTATGCATACAAAAAACATGTGAACCAATTTAGTGAACGTGTACTAAAACCAGTGCTGCAGCTTAACGTTGAAAGACAACTTCGACTTGAAGTGACTGAATAAACTGGCTCGTTGTCGTCTTGTCGAATTAGTATGCAGAAGATGATCAAGCAATAAAACAAAGAGCAAACAAATGGCGCATATCACAGAGACACGATGACGAGTTTCATAGCGACCTTGACTACCACGGACATGATGATGATGATGATGATGATGATGATGATGATGATGACGACGATGATGATGATGATGTTGTTGTTGATGATGATGATGATGATGATGATGATGATGATGATGATGATGATGATGATGATGATGATGATGATGATGATGATGATGATGATGATGATGATGATGATGATGATGATGATGATGATGATGATGATGATGATGATGATGATGATGATGATGATGATGACATTGGCGACTGTGATGTCTTCGAGGGTTATTCTGAGAGTACGACATAAGTAAGATATGGCCAAAAAGCCAGTGTGGCAAAGCACCGTTTTTCTCGTTTCGTATCGACGGTCAGTCAGTCGCAATGATCGACCGAGAGACACGATGTAGATTTTAATTATGATACCAGTGAGGACCATTGCCACTACCAGCGTCCACCTAGAAGACCGGGTCACTGGGTCAGTGATTAATGAACTGGAAATTCGCTTGACCACGAATTACCACAGCAACGCTCCTAATGACCGTTTTGTTTAACACGGTTGCTAAACTGACGATAGGAAACAGTCGCAAATTAATTTGGCTGCCATTCGCCAGAAGAAAACAGTTCTTCAAGTCGTCGATAAAAAAAACTCGTCCGCTTCCTGACCTTGGTCTGTCTGTTTATTTATGCGCTCGCTGGCTTTCTGAGTGTCTTTCTGGCTGCTTTCCTTTCTGCTAGGCAGCCTGCGTGTATCTCACAGTACCTGCATGACTTGCAAAATTTAGTTTCGTCGTTTTTTCTCAATAAGAGTTTGCACATCTTGCCTTTGAATGATGCAAATGTAATGCAACATGTAAAGATTTTTCTATAGCGCAGTTGCACAATTGCAGTGCTTTTGAACGGGTGCCACGTCATTTAAGATCCCCGCGCACGGATCGTTCTAGAGGAGAGGCCGTGCGGGCATCTTCGTCCCCCAGGTCATTCCCGAAGCCGAGAGAGTAGATTCAATCAAGGTCTTGGGAATTACCCTCCGCTCTGACCTAAGAATGACCTCACACGTGGACTCAGTACTATCAGCATCTTCGTCGTCCATGTATGCCCTGGGGGTCTTGCGATCGCATGGTCTTCGCCCACCGTCATTGCATGTTGTTGCCAAGATGACAACCATTATGAACCATAGCACAACTCATGTATGCCTCCCCGGCATGGTGGGCTATGCAACCGCCGAAGACAGAGGAAGAATAGAACAGCAGATAGCCAGGATGAAGCGCAGAGGCCTTATTGGCCCCGACGCTCCCACCGCTGCGGAGCTGGCGGATTCAGCTGATGACCGATTATTCGCGGCTATTAACGCAAATGAAAGCCATGTTCTGCGTGGACTCTTTCCTCCAAGCCACCCCCACCTCCGCTATGAGCTAAGACCGAGGCCACACGGTTTCCTCCTCCCAACCAAGGACGATCGAAATTTCATATCACGTGTATTATTTAAAAACATCTACTAAATACATTATCTCCGGTCTATTATTCTATACCATATTGGTTGCCCTAACTAACATTGCCACTAGCCTAATTCTTCCTTAGTTAGAGCAGAGATAATATTTGCTATCTCAACCCATTTAATAACTAACTGTCAGAGCTTAGACAATTTTTCCTATCTGTTACCTGTAACAAGTTGCGACCTGTCAGCTTGGTGTTGTGAATAAACGAAATTGATTGATTGATTGATTGATTGATTGATTGATTGACCCAGATTCAAAAGTATGATATAAACCTTGAGCGGAGCGCGATTCACAATCCTCACGGCTAGAGTTTTAAACTCTAATCAATGCAGCTGGCCAGGCCAGATGCCCCTCTGACCCCTTCATGATAATAGTAATAATAATAATAATAATAATAATAATAATAATAATAATAATAATAATAATAATAATAATAATAATAATAATAATAATAATAATAATAATAATAATAATAATAATAATAATAATAATAATAATAATAATAATAATAATAATAATAATAATAATAATAATAATAATAATAATAATAATAATAATAATAATAATAATAATAATACTTATACAGAGACGAAGAGAGAACCCGCGGACCTTGCATCTCTCTAGAACGTGTCTCTTCTATGTTTCTCCTGTAAGGCTTTACTGGCTTATTACAGACTGATGGATTATGCACAGTTCCTTATTAGACTAGTCACTAATATTGGTACTTCTTCTTAACGGAATTGTTAAGTTCAGTATCTCCGTAAGTGCACTCCCTTCTTACTCATTATCCTTGTCTCTAAACCGTCCGTTTCTGTATTGGTTCGTCTGCCTTCTTGTCAGTTTGCTTACACGTCTGAAAATTTCAGACTCCCCGAAGGTCTTGTGCCTTCCGACGGAGGCCTTTCTTGGAGAGAAAAACGTCAACATCCGATGTGAAGTCAAATCGAAACCGAAACTCTCAGCGATGTTCTGGATCATAGACTCGAACGGAACAGCTCTGGCCGAGGGAGAAGTCATCAATGGACTCTGGACCCTGGCAGTGGTAAGGAACAATCTGCATTTCCGATACAGACTGCTCTGTGTCTGTGTCTGTGTCTGTGTCTGTGTGTGTGTGTGTGTGTGTCTCTCTCTCTCTCTCTCTCTCTCTCTCTCTCTCTCTCTCTCTCTCTCTCTCTCTCTCTCTCTCTCTCTCTCTCTCTCTCTCTCTCTCTCTCTCTCTCTCTCTCTCTCTCTCTCTCTCTAGAATGTTACAGCCACGGCGTTAATTGGGTCCACATTACTGTGACATTAGGCTGGGGCTCTGGGCCCATAGAATGTCCTGTAGCTGGCCAACAGTTGCCATCAGCAGCACAATGCGGTCCACTGTGGTCCCGATGAACGTCGTCATCTGGGCACTGACACTTTCAGCCATTGATTGTCACATGCCATGGCAATCAGCGCTGGTGAATGAGCTGGTGGGTTTAGCTTTAGGTAGCGCTTTAGAAAACTGGAGTTTACGATTACGATAATGTTCGCACGTTTAAGCAGGCTTGCTTTTCTTGCTCTGATCAATACGGTCACTCTGTGTTGTCTAATTCCAAAGATTGCAAATTGGATTCTGTTGTTGGGGAAAACATCTAAACTGTATTCTCCATGTTTGATCTAATCTCCGAGCGCCTGTTATGATCGCGGCTAACTCTATAATTTGCTGATCTATGACTTATAAGTAACAGTCGTTTGAATCGACGTCTAGACTTGAGGTTGTGACCTGTGCCTCTTCCTCGGTGGAGCGTGGTCTTTCTGGGGTTTAGAACACTATCGTTTAATATCCTACACGATTCAGATGTTTGTTATGAACGGTGGAAGACGTAACACTCCCAGGAGCCATGTAAAATGATTACGGAGACCAGAATTGCTGTGTGTAACGACCAGATCTGGCAGAAGAGATTTGTTGCGAAAGCTATCTTTAAACTTAGACCTATAGAAAATTTATATAGCACCGTTCGATAATCGACCTGATGGTCACTGAAAACATTACGCTTAAAAGGCGACGCACTGTGGTGAACAAACGCCCTGCAGTTTATAGAATTGTTGTTATACCACTCATGATTTAACAAGTGATGCATAGGGACTTTGAATATGGCCGCTACGGTTGCTTTTGCTTAGGATCGCCCAGACGGTTCAGTCGAGGTCCAGCTATTCTTGCGACAGGCGAAGTCCGAGTTCTTCCGGAAATACACGATCGTTGCCGAAAATAACGTTGCCGTCGAGACCGTCGACGTTATGTTAAATCAAAGTAAGTGACAATTTCGCCGGCGTCGCATTGTATCAATAGCTGATGCACGTACGCAGAGTATACTTAGAAGGAGAGACAAAGAGAGAGACACAGAGATAGAGAGAGACACAGACAGATCCTGAAGAAGGACAGAAAGACTATGTCGAAGGCGGCAGGATCTCAATGTCAACACGGGAAGAGCAAATTGGTGATAAAGGGAGTGAAGCATAGTAAAGATACAGTGCTGTGCTCTTTTAAGAGATTTAAGTGGCGTTGCAGAAGAAGTGGAGAGACAGGATAGACAGATAGAGATAGGGAGAGAAAGAGAGAGGGAGAGAGGAGAGAGAGAACAGAGAAAAAGAGAGGAGAGAGGGACAGAGAGAGGGAGAGGGAGGGAGAGGGAGGGAGAGAGCGAACGAGAGAGAAAGAGAGGGAGAGCGGAGAGAGAGAAAGAGAGAGAGGAGAGAGAGGGACAGAGAGAGGAGAGAGAGCTAGAGAGAGAGGGAGAGAGCGAGTGAGAGATAGAGAGATAGAGAGAAAGAGAGACAGACAGAGAAACAGGCAGAGACAGAGAGGAGTGTGCCGAAGAGAGCGAGGGAGAGGGAAAAGGAGAGAGAGAGGTAGATAGAAATTGCGAATTTGAACTGGCTGTAGATCAAATGACGAGAATGTTATGCTCATAATTATGCAACTGATCCTGATGATATTGCCGCTGTTGCTGTTGCGGTTGACATCGTTATTACAGAAGATGATAGTGACTTCAGCAGCAGTATCAGCATCAAAAGCAACGATGATGGTAATGATTGCAAATGATGAAAATAATTACCATTATGACATTGATGGCGATAATGCTGATGATAATTATTTGTTTGAAGGTGATAATAATTCGTCGTTTTATGTTGGACTTTTGTAGAACTTAGGTCGTCAACGGTTGCCATGGAGATAGCCACAGCGGGTCACGTGTTCGGTCGGTCGGCGTCACATGACAACCGAAGAAAAAATTACATTGACATTCAAAATGGCGGCTCCAGTTGTTCGCTGGGGGCTTCGTCGGAACTGCAGCTGGCCGTGACGACGCTGCTCGGGTTAGCAGCTTGCCACGTCGTCGTTGCCGCTGTCTGTTCAACGGGAAGACTGCGTTGGCCATCGTTGTCTCCTACGAGTCAGACGATTCTCAAGAGAACTTAGAAGGTCATGCGCTGTGGACCAAAGCTATTAACAGCAATTGTTGTTCACAGAGCACTCGTCGAAGGATATCTATTATTATCAGTCAATGAACCAATCGATGAATTGATCTATTGATTGATCGAGTTATCGGTCACGCATTCCGTCGGTCGATAAATCCTTCTAACATGTCATTCAGTCCTTTATTATTTTGGTCATGAATGCACGCATTTATCAATACATTCATTCATTTAATCATTCAATTATTGCATTCAAGTATTTATACAGCACCTCTTCAAGGAAACTTCTCAGTCAGTCAGTGAATAACTCACCAACTCGTTCATTCACTCACTGATATCTGTCGGTTTGCAGTCAGTCAGTATCCAACGCTCGCATAGTAAGTGAAGAATATTTGTGTATGAAACGGCTTAATGAATGAGAACAGTACGACAAAGGCTATAGGCCTATTGAACTTTTGTCGAAATCCATCTCTTCGTTTATTGTGACTGATGTAAATTCAAGATCAGTCTGTTAATGTAATGTAATGTAATGTAATGTAATAAAACATTTATAAAGCGCCACTTAAGAGTCTCTCAGAAGCGCTCAACACGTGGCCATCAAACAGCTGAAAAATGCGTCTTTAAGAGTTTGGAGAAAACCATATAGCCGCGTGCAGCACGCACAGACGGCGGAAGAGCGTTCCAGATCCGTGGCGCCGCAATCGAGAAGTCCCGACGAGCACAGGTAGTGGTTCGAAACGAAGGTATCATCAAGTCATTTCGTGTTAACTTCTGAAGCGCCCTATACGATGCGAATGGATGTCGGATCCGTGTTTAGGTCTAAAGATCGGTGTGATCTAAAATAAGATCCGCAATAAACAGCGACGCAAAGTGAAATGATGAGCTTTCCAACAAGACATCTGCCTATATATAAATCAGATGAAGTTCTTACGTCTTTTTTTATCAGACTTAGACTCTTAGGCAGTTGGGTCATGGTTCCGGCTCAGTTTATGGCCCCGATGCTATGTCGCTTGATACAGATTGAGTATATATTAACCAGTTTTAAGACGTCTGAATCATGTAGTGATGTGCTTGTTTACTGTTTAACGACCACTGTGTGGTAACAAAGACCATTAGCGTCGCCCTCCTCCTTTATCCACGCTTGGGACTGGCACTGTCAGAAAGCGAACAGTGGCGGAGTTAAATGTATACATGACTACTGTTCTTCGCTCTACTGTGGACTTCCTTAAGTCCGTTTGCATCCTTTGGAAGGCGTCTTGCGGGCGGTAGCTCGTCTAATTGGTGGTGTCCCTAAGTTTGGCCACATCTCTGCATTTATGCGTGATGTCCTCCACTGGCTCCCGGTCCAGCAGCGCATCCATTATAGAGTCTCCTCCATTGTCTGGCACTGTGTTCTGGGCAGATCACCTGTCTATCTCCGGGAGCTCTTCACTTTAACCTCGGCATGCTCTGGTCGCCGATCTCTGCGCTCGGCCTCTAGAGGTGACTTCATAGTTCCGCATGCTCGCTCTGCTACTAGACAGCGTCGGGCTTTTCGATCGTTGGTCCTTCTTTCTGGAATAGCCTCCCCTCAGACCTTCGTTCTCTCCCGCGAGACCTCTCTGATTCTTTCTATAGACTACTTAAGACCTTCCTCTTTGACCGGGCCTGGGTCGGGAGCGCCTCTGAGTAGTTATCTTGAAGGGGCGTTATATAAATTCCATAGATAGATAGATGTAAATGCAAATGTAGTGTAAATGTAGTGATGTAAATCGTAAATAGTGTAATTAGTGATCGTAATCGAATCGTAAGCTCGAGATTTCTACAGCATCCAAACTAGGTAAGTTGCGGAAAACCAGAGAAAATGTCCATCTGGGACTCATGTCCAGATGGTCTGCCTATTATGCCTATTAGAAGCAAGGGTACTTCCAGCTCTCCTTATAGCAGGACTAATTATTCAAATCAAAACATAGCTTGTCAGCAAGGAACTCAGTTGGTCGTTCAGCCTCAGCTGGTTTTCACTCAAACAGAGCTGGGATATCTCGAGGTTAAGCCTGCATTTACATAAAGTCGTTCAGTCACTCAGTCAGTCAGTCGGTCGGTCGGTCGATCGATCGGTCGATCGGCAAGTAAGTCTGTAATACTCACTTTCGAACGGTAGGCTAGATGATGTGTGACAGTGATCAATGAACAGTCTAAACATTGTCGCTTTCATACCATAAAATACCGAGACCCACCCGCGATTAGTGTATAATATATAATTATATATTATGTATATATAAATGGTATGCATAACCATAACCATAACCATAACCATCAATTTATTGTTCCAAACATAGACAAAGTAACATTTCGCTGTACAAAGAACAAAGATCTGTTGGTCACAAAAGGGGACCCAGAAGGGACCAGGGAACCGCTGGTTAGGACCACCTATAAACGCAGTCAGTTGCTAGATGGTTAACAGAGGTTATCTAGTACAGTGCATTCATAATATAAGCATCTATTACATATACAATTATTAACGTACTAGTACAAGACATTAAAGCTTAACTAAGAAGAAAACAAAATGAGGGGTTAGAACCCAACTAATCGTTCTGATGAGTTAACCATAGGCGTAACTGATGTTTAAATAGCTTTAAATTTGAGATACTGCGAAGGTCTTGGGGTATAGGCCTACTCTGTTCCATTCTTCTGGGCTAACACATCTGATCGACAATTTACGAGTGTTTGTACGTGCAAATTCACTTCTGTATGAGGTTAAGATTCTTGTATTATGTGAGTGAATGTCCGAGGCTAGGCTATAGACGTTGGCATGGGAGCTAGGCAGTGTATTGTAAGTATATCGATGCATGAATTCATTAATCTGCAGTTGTTTGATTTGTACAATTTTTAGAATACCGAGCTGCATGAATAATTGCACATATACACACACGTAATAGTGTAATATGTATGGCGACTGCGTGTGTGTTTGTGTGTGTGTGTGTGTGTGTGTGTGCGTGTGCGTGTGTGTGTGCGTGTGTGTATAGGTTTGTGTAATTATGTGAGCACCTCTATGTGCATCTGCGTCTGTACTTATTCGCTATTATGCTGGTTCGCAGTTTCGGAAGCCGTAATTATGCTGCCGATGGATCTGAGCCTCAGCTCTTCATGTAGTGGTACAATGTCCCACTCCGTCTTATCTATAGTTTTATTTTCATCGTTAAGGAACTGCACTGCTTTGTCACCTAGGTCTGATTATCTATTCATGGTCTCTGGGAATTTAACCGATGAAATGCGTTGCTGCTTAGTAAGTGGTAGCGGCTCCACAGCAGCTGAACGCTAGGTGCTGCCGCTCGAGGTCAATCAGAATAAGGTCAGGTCAGAGTCAGCATGCTGTAATTCGCACTCAGCCAGCTCTTAAATACAGACGTATATATATATATGTGTGTGTATGTATATGTATATATATATGGCTTATTATATAGTGGGTCTAACTGTACAGTCCATCTATACACGTATACGCTGGAGTCAGCAAGTGCAGAAACATAGATAATAATATGGTAAACAAAATCACTGGCTGTTGGCAAGTCAAAAACGTTTAACCTTCATTATTATTTTTCTGCCCTAAGGTACACAGGATACAAAGGATCCCACAGAGATCCTGTGTACCTATGTACCTAATAATAGTGCACATGATCCCTATGGATCCTTGTGTATTATTGTTATCATTATTATTATTATCATTGTTGTCGTTGTTATTTTTTCGGACCCAGTCAATGACATCTGGAACGACTACGTTTCATCTGGCAAGTGAGAGGTACTGCGTTAAGCAACGGCGTTGAATCGCTGAATGATAATCGAAAGCCGTTGGACTATAGGTGTCTAGTTTCTCTCTGGTCTCCGGAAATCCGAGTTAGATTCTGTCCCAGCTCAAAAATGAATGCAAGACCAATGCTATTGATGGGACCGAGGGTCACAACTCACAAGGGTCAGAGGAACAAAATCATGTGCTGCTAGGAGTGGCCTGTATTTTGCATCTTTTCGAGCAGCTGCGAGCTCTGCAGCGGCACTAGCCGTCACTGAAGCCGCTGGTAAATATGAAGCAGATAGTGTCGGTAACTGTGGCATCGCATATCAGACTACGTCAGAAACGTCGGGGAATTTAAGTGAGACCGTCCGGTCTCTTCCATGGGTCGAGACAGTGGCGTACCGAGGGGGGGCAGGGGGGCGAGTCGCCCCGGGCGGCACTTGAGTAGGGGCGGCAAAATAGGGTTGAAAAAAAATAAAAGAAGGAGGGAATGCATAAAAAAATTGGAAAAGTATAAGAGAAAGTAATCAAAGTAGACAAAGAAGGTAGGAAAGGAAGAAAAATAATTCACTAAATAGCATACAGTGGTAATAAGGAGGGGCGGCACGGGCGCAGGAAGGGCGGCTTCGCTTCTAATAATAACGATAGTGTAAGAGAGAAAATTTTTACAAATTTTTATGGAAATTTCCAAAGTGAAGTGCGCGGAGCGGCATTTTGGGCCGTCGCCCCGGGCGGCATTTGACCTCCGTACGCCACTGGGTCGAGAGAGTGCAGGTGGTTCCTTAATGGCAGGAAAACCTGCGCAAGTGCATGAGGTAGCGGCAAATGAGGTCATTTAAGATGCCATGTCGGTCTATACGAACGAGGCCAAGGTGCAGGAGAGTCCATGTGAACCATGCATCGACTGCAACTAGGGCTCCGCATGCACACACACACACACACACACACACACACACACACACACACACACACACACACACACACACACACACACACACACACACACACACACACACACACACACACACACACACACACACACACACACACACACATATATACATATGATTCACATAAATAGGTTCCAAGACGAAGGTCAGAGCCATTCTGATAGCCTCATCGTCAAGTCTCAAGCCACAAGCTGCTATTGGCAATGCATATATACAACCAGTCACCAGAGTGTGGGGCAGAAACCTCCTTCAAATGTGCCTGATTGTAGGCATCGTTAACTGGTCACAAGCACTAAGATCATTCACAACTCTATCGAGAAGTGGTTTGTCCCTAAATGATTGCTCACTAATAAGGGTGTTATCAGGTTTCTGCCTGCCAATGTTAAGCATTGCTTGGTATTCTGGATTCTTGGGAGCGTGCAAAATCTGGTTAAACTAGAACACCATCCGTATAGGTATCTAGGTAGCCCAGCATTGGATTGCAATGTACTGCTGCGTCAGTACCTTCTGGTATGCCAACGCCCAGTTGGAGAAGGGCGAGCAGTGTAGACAATCTGGCCACGTCATGGGCGTTAGCGCTTTTGGCTGCTATATACTCTTCGCCCGGTGTATCCCGGTATCCGACCATGAGTGGACTTTTTTCTCTATCTTTTTCTTCAAAGCTATCAGATTGGCCCGCTTATAATTCCGTTAACCTACATGTAGATGATATCCTCCAACATCAAAGACTTGATTTTGACTCCTCTATCACCAATCCACTCAGGTAGTGGATGAGATTAAGAGTCAGGTCTTTGAGTTCTTGTGTAGTGATAACGTCTGGACCAGCTACCAAGCCTGTCTGAACGAAGAAATGGTTTCGACGATAGATGACTCTCGTATACTCAAAGAATCAAACCAATGAGAATGCTTTGGGACACAGATCGTCTCCTGTCGTTGGCAGGACTGAAGAATGACCCTCAAGAAACGTAGGCTCTTATAGTATACTAACACCCAAGCACCAGAGCTGACTGTCATCGCTGCAGGTAATACAGATGCAGCCTCAGAATTTGCGTTCTCAGTCAGTGTTATTACTTTCGCCGTTGATGCTATTGCTGTTGTTGCTACATTGAGCATGATAGTCTAGTGCAGTGTTTCTTAACCAGTGTTCGACCGAACCCCTGGGGTTCGGTGAGCCAGTGCCAGAGGTTCGGCAGAGGTCCTCTGAAATATATATATACATATTCAGGGTCAGTGTGTTTGAGTGCAAAATCATTTGCTATTTTATTTTTATTTTTCGACTTTTATTTAATAAAATAGTTAACTGTAAGTAGTTCATGTATTGAATGTAATAATATTGTAGGCCCTATCACATTTTGGTACAATTTTTTATATCCTTTTGTTCCCATTAGTTACAAAATTATTGTTCAAACTTGAGGGGTTCGGTGAGTGGTCATGGATTTCTCTTGGGGTTCGGCTCCCTTGAAAAGGTTAAGAACCACTGGACTCTAGTGGGTAGAGCACTGGACTATCAATCCAGAGGTTGGTGGTTCAAATCCCGTCAGAGTAGAAGAAATTTCCTTCGAGATTTCTGCTCCACGTGCGTCCATTAGTCATTTCCACTATGATGGGTACACTGTATGTTATCACTGTCAGTGGAAAGATCAGAGGGCAAGGAAGAGGACTGGCCACCTGCCAAAACACGTCAAGGTTAAGAAAAATGAGGCCGCTAGCTTAAGGTACTGCTCTTCTTCTTCTATAACCTCGTGAAGCAGCAAGTGCAAATTCCTCAAATTCGAAAATACGCTAGTCTCTGCTAATGGTTAGGGGCCTATATGAAAAGGTCGTGGATACAGTCACGCCCGACGTGACTGTATACACAGGACTCGAATCACGCCCGCTTCGCAATTGGTCAATGCATGTCACATGAGTTTGTGGACGTGAAAGGAGCCGACCGATAAACACTCCCGAATGCGGGGGAAGTTGTTGACCATGTTTTCTAATGACGACACAAACCCTAACCCTGACCCTAACCGACCTTCGTGGTTCCGAACCTGATCCTAAACGACCTCACGATGCCTCACCTGACCATAACCGACCCTCAAGATGTCCACCATTTCAAAATCCCAAGGGAAGTGAGCAAGTTCACGTGACATGCTTTAGCCAATACCCAATGGCGTAACGCGCGTGAATGTAATGCTTGGGTTCCGCTAACATCCGGTGCGTGAACGGATCCACTGTGTACGATATGGAAAACGAGGCCTCGTCCTCAGCGCATTTCAGCATTTAATGAGTCATAGAAGAACTTTTTAGAAGGCAAACACCTGACAAGAGGCGATTTGGAGGAGTCAGTGAAGCGACCTACGGACTCCGACCAAATCATGTTGAGACAGGCCACGCTATGTATACAGCAGGTGACCGAAACCATGTCAAGTGTCACTAGTCATGCCAGGTGATCGTCTAATCACAGACCGCGTAACCTCGGGCAGAGAGACAAAAAGACAGACATGCATTTAGAGTAACACAGACAACCTCCCTCCCCATTGGGCACAGATCTTTAAATGAGGTCAGCAGTCAGTAAGTAAGTAAGTCGGTCGGTCGGTCAGTCAACCAAGTAGTCATCAGTCAGATGACAGACAGACAGACAAATGGAGCTACCAGGACAGCTATAGTTAGCACATAATCTTTAGTAAAAGTAGGAGAGACAAAACTACAAGTGAAGAAGAACTGAGTTTGCTAGGGATATCAAAGCAACAGACAGACACAGACAGACAGCCAGACAGACAGAAAGACAGACAGACAAACAAACAAAACTAGCAGTGAGCTGGATCTAAATCGGGTAACGAAGGACTCGGCTGTACCGCTGTCTGCATACTAGTGAAACACACACACACACGTACACTCATCCATGCACCAGCCATGGACGCAGGGAACCTCGATCATCCCTATAGTCCGCCCACCCTTCCAGACATCAACCGATTGCAGCCTAGGCTTATTACTCCCTCTGCTGACTCCTTCCCTTCGTTAGCAGATACGGGCCAGCTCATACCAACACTCAACAGACCCGCTAAGCCAAACACAAGCGAAGCAGCCTACACATACACATGGACTGTGGCGGCGGGAGGCGACCTATAACACAGGCCTACTCATCAGCCGAGCCAGGTTGTGCCTAGCGGGAATATTTTGTTTGCTATTCACCGGCGTATACATACAGCGTTTGCTGTCTACGTCCAGATATCGCATTTCATACATGGATCAGAATACTTAGGTTATGCATATATGAGGTAAACACACACATATGTACGTAACACAAATAATAATATATAGATATAGATTTTGTTGGATGCAATGATTGCGTGAGTTAGCCGTCAAATGCGCCTAAGCGTCAGCATTAAAGCCGGTCATTGCTAATGAACTCGCTGCGCAGTCTGTGCCATCAAATCGATTGTGGCTGATTCATAGTCGTTGTTGGTGTGCGCGTGCATGCGCTCGGCGTCATTCTCTCGTGCAGCCTACCTACCTACCTACCTACCTACCTACCCCAAACACATTCGTCTGCATCGCTGGCCGTGTTCAGGTGGTGTCAGTCATCATCCTCCTCCTCCTCCTCATCCCCCGGCTGCGGCTGCTGCTGCTGAATCGGCTGGTAAGCATCCTCTGCAGGCTGTTCCGGTATTTTTCCGATTGCGCCGTTGGCTAGTTGAAGTGTTCAACTCCAGGTATGTGTACAGTCATAGCTGTGTTTCATGCATGATTGCCTGTATCTATTGTCTCCGTGATCGGTGTTTGAACTGCATCTGCCGTCGACACGTGTTCGGGGAGGACATTTCGAACAGGTTGCCTTGATACTTTTCATTCCACTGGGTCTGCATCATCGACTGTATACGTTGGTCCTGTGAGATTGCCTATTGAACCGCGCATAAAATAGTAAATAGCTGGTGTTGCATTTTATTGATTATGTGAGCACCTTGTTTGTTTGTCTGTATGTGTAAGACCAACCTACACATGGGGGAGGGGGGCGGTAGCCGATTGGTTAGGGCGCTTGCTTTTTCACGCCCAGAGCACCGGTTCGAATCTTCTCTGAAACGGTAACTGTGTTGGATCTTGATCAAGTCCTCATGCCAGAGTTCCTTGGTGATTATACAATAGTGCTTAATAAGTAAGTAATAATAATTATAAACATATGCATACACATACATAAATTATATGACAAGTAAGCCTATACCAGTTTTCTGGTGTCACCCTGTTCTGGACTGTTGTTGTCATGATTTCTCTTCACCTGGCTTCGCAGGTGACCCGTCAGAACGGCCCAGGACAAAACGGCCCCGACAAAACGGCCCCGACAATTGGGCCCCGACAAAACGGCCCCGACAAAACGGCCCCCGTCAAAATGGCCTCGACAAAACAGCCCCGTCAAATCGGCCCCGTCAAATCGGCCCCCGTCAAATCGGCCCCCGTCATATCGGCCCCCGTCAAATCGGCCCCGTCAAATCGGCCCCCCGTCAAATCGGCCCCCGTCAAATCGGCCCCCGTCATATCGGCCCCCGTCAAATCGGCCCCCGGTCATATCGGCCTCAGTCACACCGGCCCCTCACAAAATATTCCATGTCCTAAGTACTTTTAAGTTGGATTGATGAAAAGAATTATTTGCGTAAACAGAACTCGGATTGGTAAAACCGTACGGTTGTTTACGTTGCCAAATTATTTTATGTGGTCAGTTTAAAGTGGAAGTTGAATTGCTGAAAATAATGTTGGCGTTAAAATGGAAGTTGGATTTATGAAAAATAATTCGTTGCGTAAATAGAAGTTGGTTCTATGATAGGGGCCTAGTTGTCATTGAAAGCATTTATATGATTAAATACGCCAACCTTTAGCATTAGACTATGGTCCCCGCAATCCATTGCCCAGCTGAACCGTCGCTTGAGGCCTCGTAACCTCGTTTCAGTCGTTTGAGTCATTTCAACATAGTTTGTCAGCTTAAGCTTAAAAGTAGCCTACTTGCAACATTGGATATTTTGTATGGGGCCGATATGACTGGGGCCGATATGACTGGGGCCGATTTGACGGGGGCCGATTTGACGGGGGCCGATTTGACGGGGGCCGATATGACGGGGGCTGATTTGACGGGGGCCGATTTGACGGGGGCCGATTTGACGGGGCTGTTTTGTCGAGGCCATTTTGACGGGGGCCGTTTTGTCGGGGCCGTTTTGTCGGGCCCAATTGTCGGGGCAGTTTTGTCGGGGCCGATTTGTCCTGGGCCGTTCTGACGGGGTACCGGCTTCGCAAGACAGTGCAACGCATGAATGAGCAATCACTTTGTCGATTCTTACTGATTATTAAACGCCAGACTTCCCAATTATAATAACATGTAAATTCCCTGAGCATCGATAAACCTTAAGCACAAGAGCTTGTTAATCCAAAAGCTTAAATCTATCGATTTCTACCTCTCTATATATGTATATATATATAATTATGTTTGTGTTTTTTCGATTTTACCTGCGATATTTAGCTTCTTAAAATGCTCGCGGAATTGATTATCATGCCACTTCACGTTGAAATAAATGTTGCTTCATAATTTTGCATTACCCTCAGTAGGTCATTCATGCATAACATATAATATTACATCTACAGGAACTGCCATTTCAAGATTATAACTGCCTAACAGCTGCAGTTAATATATGCAGGTCGATAATACAGCATGCGTCAGATCATCCATCTAGTCGCTCGGCCGCAAATTTATCTATTAATGAGAAGATTTACTGTATTCCTCTGTTCGTGCTGTAAACTCGAAATTGCGTTGTCAAGTGTGCGTGAAATTTCGTTAATGGACCTAGTTTTAAGCAATGCCTAAAATACTCAGAAATGTGAACTGCACATTCTTCCTCAAACTATTAAACTGTATTTGAACTCGTAAATAAAATTTCAGGTATTAGAATGAAATCATTCATTCATTCACTACATGGATTTATATAGCGCCCTTCAATGTAACTACTTATTGCTGTTGACTTGAGCTAATCTTTCAAAACTCACACTACACACTGCACACTCCAGATAAGTCAACTGCTCACTCTGTGTCAGAAAACACACTATATTTTAGGCCATGGTTTTGAGTTACTTTAACGGATGAAACATAAAGCCTGCGTGGCAAAGCCCAAAGCATAAAAGATGGCAATCATGTAGTTATCCTCCTGAACGTAGTACCCTTTTTTTATAGCGCCTCTTCTAGAGAATCTCGTCAAAGCACTAACAAACCAAAACCACGACTGAAGAGCTTTGTCATTAATTTACGGCTGTTGGATCACTTGGGAAACGCAAGATCAAGAAGCTCATAATGCGAGAAACCGTCCTAAAGAAGTAATTCATTTAACGGATAATTGAATCTGTTACAGGTGCATAGCAAAAAGATGAAGCGGCAAATCGAACTTGCAATTAACTTTCGAGCGCATGCTATTCATTGCAGGTGCATGGCGGTCAAAGGCTGAACAGATATGCATACATGTACATACGAGTGTCTTGAAACGTAGCCTACACGTAGGCTTTTATGTACATAAATTATATTATCTATACAGTGTATATAACAATACACACGCATAAAATATACATATAGGCTTATATACATATGAAGGTTATCTACAAGTATACGTATCGGTGAGCGCGTTAATCTCTCTCCTTCACCTGCTTAGATTCTCATGAGTAGATTTCGTCATGGATAGCAAGATATAAGGTGGTCACGCACAAAAAAACAATGTAAGATTTTTTTTATTAGAGTGGCAACTATAAGGATGACGTTTACCTATTATTTATTATATTTATTGTTAAAAAGGGTGACCCTAATTAAGCGGGGCTTGTGCCCCTTTTGGGTCTCCTCTGTTCCCTAGCCAATGCACCAATAGGTAATTATAATAAAGTTATAATTGTTGCTAATTGCTAAATGCATTGTGCTTCTGGAAATAAAAAGTTGTCAGTTGTCAGTACCTGAGGGAAATGCAGTTGCATAGTTTGACCTGGAACAGAAAGGAGTTCTGCACTTATGCTCTAAGCTAGTCCAGGGGTTTCTGAACTAAAGATTTCTGTGGTTTTCGCTTTAAAAAATTCCTGTTGTTGACCCACTTCTGTCGTCGTCTAAACACAGCTGTGAAGTGAGTAAGAAGTGACTTTTATTGGCAGTCATCACTCGTGATTGCTGAGGTCAAGAAGCGAATTCGCTGTCAATTCAATAGAAACCCAGATACTCCTCCATTCGTCTATCCATCACCTTTCTCATGACACGTATTGCTCGTAGACGTATGTGTCATAGAGAGTAACGACATCATACAGAAATAACCCTTCATACAACGCACATTAATTTATGTTTGTGAAACTTGAACCAAGAGAGAGCAATTCCCTCTTACACATACTCCCTCACTCTCTCTTACATCAGTAGAGAGAAGTTCTCTCTTACACACTCTCACACCAATAGAGAGCAGTTCTCGCTCTCTGTCTGTCTGTCTGTCTGTCTGTCTGTCTGTCTGTCTCTCTCTCTCTCTCTCTCTCTCTCTCTCTCTCACACACACACACACACACACACTTCCTTTCTCACTCCCTCCCTTCCTCTCTCCCTCACCCTCTGTCTGTCTGTTTGTCTCTCTCTCTGAATCAGCTGATAAGAAGTAAGCTGATCCCTCTAGCTGCGCCGTATGTGTCTGACATATGTGCATGCATACAGCAACACATACATACATATTTGTGCGAACACCAGAGCATGGGATGCAGTTTATAACATGGTTGCAATAATATACTGTAGTTATACTGCACATCGGAGGATTCGTGTCTGTCTGATATTGAATACATTTATATCATCTAGACTCACACACTTATGTCTAAAGTGATCCATGATTTATTGATTTATGAAGTCCTACTTTCTGCCTGTCAGTGTATCAGTCTGTGTGTCTGTCTGCCTACCTGTCAGTCAGGCGTTCCTCGTGCGTGCTTGACCATATAGGCTACATCTATCAAAGGTACAGGCAAACTGTATGCACAGATATATACATATGCTTAAATACCTACATTCTTAAATATACGTACTATGTACATGCGACCTACTTACGTGCATACATGCATACTATAGCATACATGTATACATAAATACAAATTATACTTATAGACACTTTTTAATGGACTACCTCGGCGTGTGTATAAATCCTGCTGCAGATGAATACAGGTATTTTGTGTGGGTGTTTGTGTGAGTGAACTGATTGGTGTATGAGTGGGTGTATGAGGTGTGTGTGTGACAATGCTATTCTCGATTATAGAAATAAATATAAGTTTTTGTGTGGGTGTGTGAGTTGACTGATGGGTGTATAAGTGGGTGTATGTTGGAGTGTGTGCGATAATGCTAATCTCGGTGATAGAAATTAACACAAGTTTTTGTTTGGGTGTGTGTTAGTGGACTGATGGGTGTATGAGTGGGTATATGTTGTGTGTGTGTGGGTGACTGGGTGTGAGTGGACTGATGGGTGTATGAGTGGGTGTATGTTGTGTGTGTGTGGGTGACTGGGTGTGAGTGGACTGATGGGTGTATGAGTGGGTGTATGTTGTGGGTGTGGGTGTGGGTTTGTGAGTGGACTGATGGGTGTATGAGTGGGTGTATGTTGTGTGTGTGTGGGTGTGGGTTTGTGAGTGGACTGATGGGTGTATGAGTGGGTGTATGTTGGTGTGTGTGTGTTTGTGTGTGTGTGTGCGTGTGCGTGACAACGCTATATTCTCGATGATGTCGTTCCGACGAAGTGATGAGTAGAAGCGAAGAGCAGCTGAGTTTGCTTCGGGCTATGCTACTACCTCCTCCTCCTCCTCCTCCTCCTCCTGTTATTTCAAACATTGTTCACCGGCAGACTGCCAATTCGTAAATATACATTCGTCGAAAACGAACATTCAGACATGCATGGGCAGTGCGATGGCTAAAGAGCCATGGCTGCTTCGTTCCTCCTCTGCAGCCTGTTCGTAATTTAGCGCTGCATGCATGCCTCTGGCTATATCTACTCGACAAAGTCGGCGCTGGCGTATACACTATACACGTGATTTTATAGTCGGAATGGTCGATCAGTTCCGAGCCAAAGTTTTACAGCCTTAAAAGTTTGCTTCTCCACAGTAATTACTCACTGTAGGAAATATGTAAATGGTTCATTTTGGTTTAGAACATACTGAGTCAATTCTTTCTGTTACGTTGCAGAGGATTCGCCGAGTAAAAACTTAATAGGTAGACACATAAATTCACCAGTTTACAATGTCGGATGCTCCAGAACCTGTGCCGGCGGCATCTAACGGCAAAGACCCTGCCGAAGCTTCTGCCCCAAACGGAACGGCGGAGGAACCCGTGACTGCAGAGGCAGAGAAGCCGGCGGCGGTCGGAGAGGGCGGCAGCCCCCTTCCATCGACCGGAGCGGAACCGAGCTTCGAAGAGCTCCAACAACAGCTTCAAGAGATGGAGGCTCAACAGGAAGCTCTGGCGGCAGAGCTGGAACAGACCAACGCTCCTCAGCTTGATCAGCACCTTGCCGTCATCGAAGAACAGTTCCGTGAGGGGTTCGATGAGAGGTTCAGCTCCAACGCGCCCAGGGTCAGGCCACAGGTCTGGGAAGACCAGACGGACATTCTGCGCACGAACAAGATCTTCCGCGAGGTATCGCGCGACATGGGCGACGAATGGAGACCTGTCTTCTCAGACCTCATGGCCGCCTTTCCACCGGAAGTCCTAGAAGAAGAACTGGCCCGGCTCGACCAACAGCCGCCAATTATCCGGGGATACAAGGCTCTGATGGCCTGGAAGGAAATCGCAGGACCAAACTTCACGATCATGAAACTCGTCGATTCGCTGCGGAAATGCGACATGGATGACATCGCCGACGCCACAATCAGCATTCTAGATGGCAAGTACAATTATTCTGTCGCTTTCATTTGACGTTTATATCTATGTGTGACTGTTTCTGTAGAGCGGTGTTTGAACCTCAAAATGCCGCTATTTAATTGTTCAAGATGATAGTAAACCAATAATAGTAATAATGACACTTGTTAATAATGATAATAATTATTATTATTATTGATATTATTGTTACTACTATTAGTTGTAGCAGTAGAAGAAGTAGTAACAGTAATAGTATTAGTAGGCCTATTGGTAATAGTAGCAATATTAGTAAAAACAGTAGCAGTAGAAATAGAAGTAGTAGCAATAATAATAGATACTAGGCCCCATGTGGAACGAAAATAAATAAGGGCAAAATTAACCGCTATCTAGAAAATCTAGAAAACCAATTGCAGTGCAATAACTAAAATATCTATTCATTACGCAAAGAAGTTAGGCCCTATAGTTTAAAAGAAAGCGCTATAGACTATGTAAGCAGCACAACTGAAATGGCACATGAAAAGCTGAATAGAAACCTATAGTAGGCTACGGTATACGATGGGCATTTCTAATACAGCGTTGTCTCAGCTTGAGCCAACACTTGGTGGATCATCTCAATTGACTGTTGAGACCATTATTATCAAAGGCAATATGACGAGGTGAAGAAAGGACTACGAACGCTAGAGGATTGATTTAGACTCTACTTGATATGAAGCTACTTTCAGATTAATGTTCGAGACAAGTGGTTGAATCTATAGGTTTCGCAGGAAGATCGCATTTGCATACTATCACACATCAGCAAATGACCCTCAGTCGAAGGTTATCTTAAGACTGTATAATTATAGATAGGCCTACACACTGTCCTACAGAGAAAACACGGACACATTCACCATGTGAAAATGTCATATAACTTGCTTTATCATCGTGATTGACGTCTGCCTATACATTTCAACGTACTTCCATATATTTTATATATATATATATTTATGTATATTTATATTTATATGTATATATATTTATATGTATATATATTTATATGTATATATATATTCTGCAGCCTTTAAAAATGCTCATCGACAGCAGCTGTACCTCGTTGTATGAAAATGCAAAATTATGCAAAGTTATGGGTCGATATACGAACTGGTGCCTCAGGGCATGAAGTCACGTGAACACTAAGAGACTTTAGAGTATATACTATACTTGCATACAATATTTGCACATCGAATGATCTGGAGTTTGTCACATTTGAGCTCCATCTGTTGTTTATTATGATATAGTGATTATAGTCGATCAGCTCACGTGTCTTTCCATCGAGTGATGTCCATGTCCATATTCCAGAAAAAGTCTTCACCAAAATGATACAAAACAGAATGAAGCAGCATGTTGAAAGA
>JACEVL010001073.1:225000-256605 GCA_020284085.1 Aporrectodea caliginosa
TCTTATTCAAGGTCTGGTCTAGCTATATTGCCTACTACTAAATCTAAATCGTTATCGGAATAATGTGACAATGGTCGTGGAGTTTTTTCCAATGATGTTGATGATGGTGATTATATGATGGTGATGTCGATGACGATTATTTGTGGTGGTGATTACGGCGCTGATGTTCGCAGAAGAGTGTGAAATGCTGCTGACGATACTACAAAGAACATCGTTTATATTTCAAATTGCTTTTGGCATACACACAGTGATTATCATAAAGAACAGTATTGGCACGTTGCTCTGTTGTTGTTTGCAGCCGTCCTGGATAATCGCCAGATGCTTCTGCTAGCCAAGAAGATCGGCGGCGATTGGGAGGGCATCGGGAAGGCACTGGCCGTTGCCGAAGAGGAGCTGGCCGAGATACGTGAAGACGAGGGCAGTACGTATCAGGGGGCGTTCAAGATGCTCTGGGCATGGCGACAGGCCCAACCGACGAGCGTTGATAGCGAGGCAACCCTAGCGGCCTTGAAGGCGGCTCTCCAAGAAGCGGGTAAAGGACACTTGGTCGAACAGCTGGGCACCAAATAACTGACACTATCCACCTCTCACACAACTTAGGATTATTTCTGTTTAATAATACATGTCTGTTAAGTAGTCGCGCGAATATGTATTACCTGTCGCTTGGTTATCTTGGTTTTGACATTTGGGTTACAGAGTTTTGGGCGGAATTTCAGTTGGTGTTGGAAAGTGTTCCAGGTAGGATGGAGTTAAATTAGATTTCATGTGAAGAAAGGAGACAGAATGGATGGAGAATGGTATGGGGCCAACGTCCACGTCGTCCTATACAGTCGGATGTGATGGTTTCTTCCACCCACTTATTTCCCCTGTTGTGAGGAGGGGCTACTGGATGAAAGGCTCAATATGAATGCCGCAAAGTTTTCTTGAAGCAGAACTCGATATGAATGATATCTAAAACGATCGAGTTAACGATGTAGACCAGGCACAGCAAGGGTTAATCGGGATTTTAGCTCAAGGGGAAATTCCCACCGATCTATACTTACCATATATAAGCTATTGTTCACAAGCAATATGTGAATGCATATCACATCATCACATGGCATACATATATTTCTTTTTCACATATATGTCTTTATACATCTCGCTATCTTTCTAATGGCCAACTTTCGTCCGAGTTTGATGCAGTAGAAAGGTGTCTTTTGTTTCGTTGCTCGTACATGTCTTGAATCTGTCTTCGCTTGAATGCTTCCATGGCCAACCATGTTCGTTCTGTTGAATTGTTCATTTTGTTATAAAGTTCGTAGTGGTCTTGAAATGTAAAATGACTGTTGAAAAGAATAGATTGTTTTGGCTCGGTCATTTTGTCATTCATTTGAAGCTGATTTGTCCAAAGCATCTGATTGAGAACTACAATGAAAATGGAAAAATAGATCAATGCTTGCGAAGGTTTTTATCATTTTGGATCTGATCTATTCGCATACCCTGCATGAGTATGACTATAGAGAAGGAGAATACGAGTATGTATATATGCATACATGCATATATATATATATATATATATATATATATATATATATATATATATATATATATATATTATACGTGCATATATACTAGCTGTTTTCCAGTCGTAAGACGGAAAAATGACTTATATGAAGATATCAGCCCACAGGTCGCATTCCCGCTGGCCGCGTGTTGGACAGCACGGCAATAGAGTGCTACAGCAGCGCCACCAACCAAAATGAAACGAGTCTAGTTCATTGCATAAACGTATAGGATTTTAGCAGCGCCACCTATAGGAAGGAAATGAGTCTAATTAGCGTTACGTAAAGAGTTGAATTCACTTGTTCTTCCATTAGATCATTAATAATGGTAGCCTATACTACTTGGGCAAATGACTGAGAAGAAGGATGATGATCTATTCGTTTATTGATAGCAGGAAGACACACCGCTTCACAACTTACACACACAAAGGCTATTAAAAACAAAAAAAGGGAATAATGTTTGAGTTATTAAGATTTGGGTCAACGTGGTAGCCTAAAAATACGCTTGTATAGAACTCTAGGTATAAAGTTCTTAGAGTCTTTTGGAGGAAGTACAAAGTCATGTGCACGAGGACGGAGAGCGTAGGGTCGCAGCACAGGTGGCGGAAAGAAGCTTAGAGTATGAATGTAACAGTACTGGTGAATGACGCACCCTTTCTCTTAGTGAAATCTGAATCTCACCCGAGTGAGATCTGAATCTCACCCGAGTGAGATCTGGATCTCACCCGATCAAGTCATTGAATAATGAGCAGCGTCGACGCCATACGGTAGCTATTTAAAAGCGTGTATCTTTCTTTTGCATTTAATCTTAAGACCCAATTCTGACAAAAGCCGACTACAAGCATTCTGACCTACATACCATGTAGATCCTTAAACAATATTATTATGTCCAATTTGGCTAATCCAAAGTTCGTAGCCACTCTTCATTTCGCTAGATGGCGGTAGAATGTCTTGTTTTCTTACTGAGAACGAATAAGTCCATATAGTCCGGTCATTAAATAGTTGAGGTTCAAAAAAATTTGAACAAAAGGTTTCTCGATGGTTTTCACCTCTTTGATACGTCTACATCATAAGAAAAAAAAGTTTACCAAAATCTGACATGGGGAACTTTGTGAAAATGGGTCAGATCCAAGATGGCTGCCGTCAAAATAAACTAAACTGGGGAAAATGTCATAGTCCAAGCAATTTAGAGTTAGACCTGGGCAAAATTGCTTCAGAAAACGATTTCCTGCTCAGTTTCCATTGCTGAATAACATATCCAAAAGCTCACGAAATCCGACAACAGGATCACCCCCAAAAATGCATTTTAACCAAGATGGCGGCCAATATAGCCGCCAACACAGAAAGAGGTATATATCAGGCCATAGGTAAGCTAAAATAACAAATGAAGTGTCAAATTTAATACTGTCAAGGTCAAGGAATCGATATATCGTAGTGGTAATAGTGTTGGAATGTTACTATCCAAGATGGCGTCCAATATGGCCGCCCAAAACAGAAACATATGCATATATCAGGTCAGAGGTAAGCTACAATAACAAATGAAGTGTCGAATTTAATATTATCAAGGTCAAGGAATCGATATATCGTAGTGGCAATAGTGTTGGAATGTTACTATCCAAGATGGCGTCCAATATGGCCGCCAAAAACAGAAACATATGCATATATCAGGTCAGAGGTAAGCTACAATAACAAATGAAGTGTCGAATTTAATATTTTCAAGGTCAAGGAATCGACTTATCATAGTGGCAATAGTGTCGGAATGTTACTATCCAAGATGTCAGCCAATATGACTGCCAACACACAAAAATAGGCATATCTCAGCTCATACAGCGTGGATCGGGAGGCCTTTGGAGCTGCTCTTCGGGACAATCATTTTCTCAACGACACTGAGGAAAACTCTATGCGGACTGTGCGCTGTTTGACTTCTACAACACTGTGATGACTGAACTACGAGACACATTCCTCCCAGCACTCTCAGTGAAGATGCGTCACTGCACCCTCTCGCCGTGATTTAATGCTGAGCCCTTAGGCTTCAAGCCAGGCCCCTGGCGAGGGTTTAAAGACGCACGCGATATCCGAAAGACCAGACCGGACTCGGACCTCCTTCGGACTACTCTCTCGGATAACCCTTTTGTCTAGACGCAGCGCTCGTGAATAAGCTGGTGCCCTGCGCTTGGCTTTCGAGTTGCGCTTTAGAAGTTTGGAGATTACGAATACGAGACCACCTGAATCCGCTTTGTCCGAAACATGCGCTTTTTCTATCGAAGCAGGGAACAGGAATAGGCCTACTGGAAGGCCATCATCGAGAGGCGATCGGGTGAGCAAAAAAAGCTCTGGACTACCTTCAGTAACTTTCTTGACCAAGAGTAGAAAGTCAACCGTTTGTAGGCGGATAGTCCATCAGCAAGTCTCCTGCCTCTGTCTCCTCGACATATCCGCCGCATTCGACACCATTGACCACAGCCTTCTTCTTCATCGACTGTCATCTTGGTTTGGCGACTCTGGCACTGCTCTACAATGGTTCCAGTCCTACTTGTCTTCCAGATCCTTCTCTGTTAAAGCCTCCAGCCACTGTTCGCAACCTCTCCCACTTTCTTGTGGTGTCCCTCAAGGCTCCGTCCTGGGCCCACTGCTCTTCATTCTGTATACCACACCATTAAGCCATCTCATAAAATCCTCCTCTGTTGACCACCATCTCTACGCAGACGACACCCAACTCTACATATTTTTCTCCCCAAGCTCTTTTTCCACCTCCATTGCCAAACTACTCAATGTGGTTAACCTAGTCTCTCAATGGATGTCGTCCAACCTCCTCTGCCTGAACCCTTCCAAAACAGAATTCATCATCCTAGGCCTTCCTGACCAAATCAAGAAAATCCCTGACCCTTCAATACACATATCCACTAACTCTTCATCTCTTACCTTCACCTCCACTCAAAGCTCGACTATTGCAATTCCCTCTTCCTCAACCTTGAATCTACCCAACTAAAGCGTCTGCAGCTCATCCAAATCTCATTAGCCAGAGCCACTCGAAACTAAAGTCTCTCCTCTTTAAGAACTCTTACCCAGACTCAACTGATCATCTACCTTCAAACTCTCGACCTAAACGACACCCACCTTAGCAGCTACTCTGACCCCTCTGATCCTCTGGAAACCGCACTCGGACCTCCTCGGACTACTCTTTTGGACAACCCTTCTGACTAGACGCAGCGCTCGTGAATAAGCTGGTGCCCAGCGCTTGGCTTTCGAGTGGCGCTTTAGAAGTTTGGAGATTACGATTACGATTAAGGGCTTAGCATTAAATCACGGCGAGAGGGGACAGTGACGCATCTTCACTGAGAGTGCTGGGAGGAATGTGTCTCGTAGCTCAGTCATCACAGTGTTGTAGAAGTCAAACAGCGCACAGTCCGCATAGAGTTTTCCTCAGTGTCGTTGAGAAAATGATTGTCCCGAAGAGCAGCTCCAAAGGCCTCCCGATCCACGCTGTATGAGCTGAGATATACCTATTTTTGTGTGTTGGCAGTCATATTGGCTGACATCTTGGATAGTAACATTCCGACACTATTGCCACTATGATAAGTCGATTCCTTGACCTTGAAAATATTAAATTCGACACTTCATTTGTTATTGTAGCTTACCTCTGACCTGATATATGCATATGTTTCTGTTTTTGGCGGCCATATTGGACGCCATCTTGGATAGTAACATTCCAACACTATTACCACTACGATAAATCGATTCCTTGACCTTGATAATATTAAATTCGACACTTCATTTGTTATTGTAGCTTACCTCTGACCTGATATATGCATATGTTTCTGTTTTTGGCGGCCATATTGGACGCCATCTTGGATAGTAACATTCCAACACTATTACCACTACGATATATCGATTCCTTGACCTTGATAATATTAAATTCGACACTTCATTTGTTATTGTAGCTTACCTCTGACCTGATATATGCATATGTTTCTGTTTTGAGCGGCCATATTGGACGCCATCTTGGATAGTAACATTCCAACACTATTACCACTACGATAAATCGATTCCTTGACCTTGACAGTATTAAATTTGACACTTCATTTGTTATTTTAGCTTACCTATGGCCTGATATATACCTCTTTCTGTGTTGGCGGCCATATTGGCCGCCATCTTGGTTAAAATGCATTTTTGGGGGTGATCCCGTTGTCGGATTTCGTGAGCTTTTGGATATGTTATTCAGCAATGGAAACTGAGCAGGAAATCGTTTTCTGAAGCAATTTTGCCCAGGTCTAACTCTAAATTGCTTGGACTATGACATTTTCCCCAGTTTAGTTTATTTTGACGGCAGCCATCTTGGATCTGACCCATTTTCACAAAGTTCCCCATGTCAGATTTTGGTAAACTTTTTTTTCTTATGATGTAGACGTATCAAAGAGGTGAAAACCATCGAGAAACCTTTTGTTCAAATTTTTTTGAACCTCAATTAAAAATTGTTGTTTAATGACTGGACTAATAGCCTACCAGCCCAAAATGCATTCGGCTTTTCATTAACACAACCTGAATTCAAATTCTGACCCAGTCATGTGAGATGATGAGATCAGCAATGGATATATTGTTGAACTATTCATAACCTCGAGAGTCATCAACTTGAGCATAGGTGTCCTGTAGGCTGTACAGTGTACACCCCAGAGATGGGCAGTAATTTAATTGGTGTAATTGAAATTACGTAATTTGAATTACAATTGTAATTGGTAATTTGTAATTTGTTGCTCTGGATCAATGTAATTTGTAATTTGTAATTGAATTACATTTTTTCATGTAATTTGTAATTTCAAATTACATCTGTAAAATCAAATTACTTTGAACAAACTAGAACCAGAGACTCCACAACCAGACCAGTTTTGAAAGCATCTTTTCCTTATCTTGATCACCTTCACTATAGTATTTCTTCGAATGAAAAATAGTAACACTGAACTCTGAATGCTTAACAAATTTGGAGTCATTGTCAGAAGTAGTAGCAACAATTTTGTCGTGTGTCAGACCGAGATCATAATGTATTACATAGATGAGTTGCGCTACTCCATCACACGTGTGTGATCCAACAAAAGGTCTGCATGCTAAGGCAACTGAGCTTCGCTCAAATGCACGTGCATCGATACATGTAGGCCTAACTTCTGTGTTTAGTAGACCAGACATCTGCAATTAAAGATTTTATTTATACAATTTAATTCTGCACTTTCTGCATCTGTGCTGGTACGCAAACTCATTATAGTTTTGAAAGCATGATTGTAACGTCAAACAGATGCCGATTATCGGATAACCTGTTCGAACAGTTGCTACTTCTTGGGGAATATTAAATAAACAGTTTCAAACACTCGAATATAAATGAACAGTGGAAACAATTTAAAGCATGTGTTTCCTGACTGAATTTCTTGATCCCAACTATGCATGTAATTTGTAATTTGATGTAATTGAAATTACGTAATTTGTAATTTGTAATTTCCCCAAAATTTCTAAAGTAATTTGTAATTTGTAATTCAATTACATTTTCCCAAGTAATTGTAATTTGTAATTCAATTACATTTCACTGTGTAATTTGCCCATCTCTGGTACACCCAGCAAACGTTCCTAGCATGCAGTTCATCCCTTTCCCACATACACAAGTTGATGTTACTAACATTATATACAACGGTGAAACAAATTCAATTTCATACGTGCAAGCTACTGAAAAATTGATTTGGAATTGAACTGAAATTGCAGTGTATTGTAGTGCTACATTTAAAACTATTAACTGAGCTTATAATTTATAACAGTTGAAAAATTGAATTGAAATTGAAATGAATTTAAATTGTAGCATATTGTAATGCTACATTTAAAAACAAGTGAATGCAAGTAACAGTGAATATATATATATATATTATAATTTATCTATATATATATTATAATTTATATACATATATTCACCGCTGTATACAAGTAACTGCATGCAATTGCACATCTCGCAACGACGCTATTATTGTGATAGAAGGAATGCATTGTTAGATAGTTTAAGCGCAGTGAGGAATAATTTGAGCTTAAGCTTACTACTTGTGTGTCACTATCAGCAACTACTGTCGTAGGCCTAGTATCCTTTAGATATGGATAGCGTGTTTTGGCTGCCAGTCCAGTTTAAACAGTTCAAAGGCATTAACAGAATTCATTCGGATAGGCCTACTACTTACGGCGTCTGAATTACCACCAGCAGGACATGTACTCGTTTACAGGGGCGTCTAATAGCCGTCTATCTTCCCGAAGTCATTGGAGAATTTGGAGCAACATCCCCTCATCTTCCCTCATCTTCCCTCCCATGGTACGACATTAAAAATTTTTTAACCCCCTAATTTCTCAGTGAGGTCTCCCCCTATTTCTTGGATGGAGCATTTGCTCCAGCCGCCAAGGTTTACATGGTGTAGAGTGTAGACGCCTCTGCTCGTTTCAATTTTTTCAATTCAATTCAATTTATTTTTCCTGTAACCGACAACATATTTACAATTATGGCAGTGAAAATTCAACGACGTTCCGGTTACCAAGTGGAGGACCCTGAAGGGATGGATTATCCCGCTAAATAGGGCCACCCAGGTAATGAAATAAAAAGTCTCGATAACACATGACAGCAAGCTTGCTTTCGGAGACAGGAATTTAAAAAAATTAGAATGACTTAACTAATAGAACTTAACTAAACACCCGTAACAGTAAATAACATTCATTCAATTGCCTTGATGTATCAGATAGTGGCGTAATTTGTTCTTAAATATTTTTAAAGCAGTCAATTGTCGGATCCATAGGGGAACATCATTCCATACCTTAACCCCTGCAAATCTAATGGAAAACAGTCGAGTATTTGTGTGGGCAAAGCCTCAAGGGCTGTCGATACAACTTGGTGCTTCTGGTGGGATAGGAATGTATTTCAGAGGTAAGGAGGAAAAGGTTTTGGTATATAGCAGGTAATAGATTGTGCTCATACCGATACATGAATTCGCCTACTTGCGCTATCCTAATCTGTTCAACAGTTAACATTTTAAATTCAAGAAACGACTTGCTGGTGTGAGAACCGTAGGGAGTGCCAGCAATGAATCGGACAGCTCGCTTTTGGAGGATGGTCAGCCTTTGCAGGTTTGACTGGTACGTAGAGGCCCAGATCAAGTTACAATAGCCAAGGTAGGGATATATCAGCGAGTAATAAAGCGTTAACCGAACCTTGGGTGGCAGAAGGTAGGAGGCACGATTTAAGATCCCCATATTCTTTGCTATTTTGGAGGAGATTGTCTTAATATGGTCTTTCCATGACAGATGCTGGTCCAGTATTACTCCTAGAAACTTGGATGACGTCACCTGAGTAATGGGGTTACCATCGATACATAGTGTTTTTGAGTCAGAGGGACAATTTTTTTTATGAGACCTAAATAATATATAATTGGTCTTATCAAGATTGAGAGATAATTTATTGGCACGAAACCAGTTGGCAATCAGAGCAAGCTCAGCATTTACTTTTTGATATAAAATGTCCAAGGAACTGTGGGAAAAGAAGATATTAATATAATCAGCAAAGAGAATGAAATACATAAGAGGTGAGGCGTTTGGCAGGTCATTAATATAGATTAGGAATAATAGTGGTCCTAGATTCGATCCTTGAGGAACCCCAAAATTAATTGCACGCATCATCGAAGAGGCTCCGTTGCAGTGCACTAATTGTGAGCGGCCGTCAAGATAACTGGCAAACCAATTGAGTTGGGCTCCTCTTATGCCATAGTTATTTAGTTTTTTAAGTAGAATGTTATGGTTCACAGTATCAAAAGCCTTGGCCAAGTCGAAAAAGACTCCAAGAGAGTATTCATTATTTTCTATTGCTTCTATATATATCCCCTGGCTGAGCTCACTAGGGGCGGTGTCAGCTTCTTTGTTTGACTGGCGACGATCTTCCTGTCCAGATAGGATTTGAACCTCCGACCTCTGGGTTGACAGTGCAGCAAACTATAGCTAGTAGAATCTGGTGCATCGATGGCAGAAAACCAGTTAGAAATCAAATTAATCAAAATGTTAAGAAGTCAACTCGGCTGTAAATGAGTAAACTCTACCCTATGTGTATGGGATGAGGCTTAGGGTAATGGTAGCCTACATTTCTGGCACGAAGAGCGGAAGATCAGCATAGACGCGGGATCGATTACCGCTACCCTCCCAAAGGTCGACTCAGCCTTTCATTCGCCAGATGGCGTTGGTAAAATGAGCAACTGGACAGATGTGCCTTGCATGGCTGCCATACAGTTAAATTCGACTCCTGTAGGCCTAATAACTTGTGATCATCCGTTCATACTATGTATTGTAATCATACTGCGTTCATGTCAGTTTGAATTAATAAACGAAGATTATTATTATTATTTTGTCCATATTTTGTGTCTTCTTCCACTCTTTTGTTTGTTCTTCTGGAAACGGTCATCGTATATGCCGAGGACGAGTAAACGAAGGACTTCATCAAGTCTTAAAAGTCGACCAAATGCAGTTGAGGAATAGACAACCTTGAAATTACCCAAACTTCACATCATTTAAAATACATGTAACTGCGGAGAGTGTAGTACAGTGTACAGTATATTGTAACACAATATGCAGGAACACATTGACAACAGCACTTAACTAAGCAATATCGTATAGAAGTGGTTTCTAAAGGTGTTTTTACACGTCAGTGTTCAGTGGTTTAGTCACACTCACCATCCTTTTTCCCGATTCATGGCAGTCGTCATGGTTACGTGCATAATGATAGGTCTATTCGATCATTCGCCAGCTATAATATAATCCGAGGGAAAAACGGCCATCGCTTCTGCGAAATTCGCTGTTGACCTTCTTTCTGGTCCTTTTTATCCTGCACATTTGAAATCGTCTGCTTATTTGAGTCATGTCTTGACCTGGATTTTGGCAATATGGATGCTTGTAAGCTCAAACTCTTTCTAGACACTTGACTGCAGACCAATTGTAGGGCGATGGATCTGATGTTGATCAATGAGAGACACAATCATAGGTCTTGCCTGATCATACATCCTTGCCGTCTCTGGACATTAAAATTTCGTGCCATGGGATGACCCCCTAGATACACGTATTCAACAATAGCATCGCTATCATTGTCACCCTTATTTCAGGGAGATTACTGCGACGTTCACCAAAGCCATCGATCGGCTGTTGGGTTCAGCTAGATCAGAGCAAAAATCAAGTTAATCAAACCTTTCGAAAGTCCTTACATTCGAAATAGAAGAGAAGCAAAAACTATTCCATCATTTATTCACTTAGCAATAAACCTGCATGCTTCTGCTTCCGCATTTGCCTTTGCAACTTAAAAGGTGTCTGCCTCAGGTTGTGACTAGGCCTACTAAGCGCATCAATGTTCGCAGATTTCAGGTAAATCATATTTATCGTGAAATCGAATCAGTGAAATTTCCCTTCAAACTGATCCTTATGCAAATAACTGCACGAGTCATAGATTAAGAATTAGTAAACATTTCGTTAACGGTCGTTATAGTGAATCCAAATCGTTGGATGGGGTAATTTCACCCCTCTGGTTGACCCGTGAGGGCAGGGACGTAACTAGTGTTGGGCTTGGGGGTTAAGCTCCCCCAAAACGAAGGTGAATACCCAAACTTAAATTTAGTCCCCGGCCCCACTATACCTAGGCTTGTGCCTCCATACTCGCCATGCTCAAGGCTTAAAACCCCAACCTCAAACGAAAGTTCTATAGTTATGTCACTGAGTGAGGTTTAACCGGTGTTACACCAGCTAAGATGACTTGCATAGAATGAGTCAATTTCGCTTCATATCAGTTCTGGGTCTTGATAGATAGTTTTACCATAATCAGAAGATGGCTGATGAAGTGTTGGTTGTGGTCATCGTATTATTCGAATGATAAGAAGATAACACAAGAAAATGCCTCTGGCCCTTATCATGGCTGTCCACTTTCCTAGAAAAGTAGTCGAATGTGATAATTGTGATTCTCAGAAACGTCGTGCGATGTCTGCTGACGGGGTGATATACGCGACAGATATGGAACAGCCAACATGGCCGTCACAACATCATTACGGGGATGTTTATGAAATGGACCCCAAGTTGCAATTATCGCAGAGATCAGAAGGAGCAACTAATAAGCTGCAAAATGTGGCAGTCGGATGACAGATGAGGCAAACGCACAAACAGCAAATGCAAAGACTTTCCAAGACAGACAACAACAGCTTTTGCTCGTTAGCCGCCTTTTAGCAGTTGTTGACGGCTCAAATCTGGAATTAAGTTTCCAAAGATGAATAGGCAAGATCTCCAAAGGGTTTGTAATTGGAGATGGAAGAAGGACCGAGAGAATGGCGTGTCATTTCGATGAAACATCGATCACTACGGATTTTTGGCACATGCATCGATGGTTATTATGCAGAGAAGAGGACATTGCCTTTGCATTTTTAACACTATGACTCTCTGGAAGTCTTCAACGTGTATCACATCGTATTGGAGAGCAAGAGGAGAGAAGTGGCAAGCTTAACGTATCATGATTAGAATGGAAAAACTAGAACCCGAAGAAGAAGAATAAGAGCAACAAGACCAAGAAGAATGAGAACAATAACAAGAAGAATAACAGGAACAAGATCAAGCGACTGATCACACTGATGGTGATGATGATGACGATGATGATGATGATGATGATGACGACGATGACGACGACGATGATGATGATGATGATGATGATGATGATGATGATGGTGGTGGTGATGATGATGATGATGATGATGATGATGATGATGATGATGATGATGATGATGATGATGATGATGATGATGATGAACAAGAAAAGAAGAATAGTCTACGGGCTACACAATGACAGAGTAATGGATCAGCGATGTCAGTACATGGAGGAGTTCTAATCATGATGCAGATTGCGTGAAAATTAAATAGCGTTGGAGTTGAACAACAACTGATTTATACAGACGCTAGACAGTTCTGCCGACAGTCAGACAGACAGTCAGACAGACAGACAGACAGAGAGAGACAGACAGACAAGACTATCAGGCACATACTCTTCTTGCTCCCGAATAGTGTAAGAGACACAAAGAGAAGAGAAAGATGTATAACGACAGTCAGTGTAACGACAGAAAAAGACAATGCGAGTGACTGGTGAGTCGAGGGACAGAGAGAAGGACAGAGAGTTATACAAACAGACAGAGAGACAAACAGAAAGAGAGACACACAGACTGGCTGGCTGACTGGCTGACTGACTGCCTGACTGACTGAACAAGGAAGGCGATTTCCTCGAATACGTGATCGGCTGTAGAGAGCAGGGTCATCAGCATTTCTCAGTGTAATGGAGAATAATAGTTTGATAGAGATGTATATGCACTGGCCAGCCACCAACATCCGTCTGTCCTCAATCACACACATTCGATCCAACGATGCTATGGCAAACCGTTCGCATCCAAATCAGGCGCCAAATCTACGTACACCCCTACAGAGGTCGGACATCAGCCGTTTAAATGATAGCAGCTCAGGATGATATAATTATACTAGCGAGTCTTTTCATTTTTATACCAATTTTATCATCATCATCATCATCGCTGTTGTCGTCGTCAACGTCATTATCATCGTGGCCATCATTATTGTCAACGGCGTCGTCGTCATCATCATCCTCGTCGTCGACAACGTCATTATCACCATCATCGTCGTCATTGTCGTAGTTTGTCGTCATCGTCGTCACCATCATCGTTGCTGTCGGCATCATCGTCGTCGTCATCGTCATAGTCAAGTAAAATAAATAAACAGTATTAAGCAGCCATGAAATGCTGTTAATTTCGTTACAAAATCCATAGAGCGCCATTAGGATCAGAAGGCGAGAAAGAGAACTAAAATGGGCGTAGCAAAAAAAAATTTCGGAGGGGGTTTTAAGTTTTCGGGAGTTTCCATTGAAAATGGTCGAAAAAGTTCTGTTTTTTTATTTTGCATATAATTGCATAGAAAATATTTATCGGCAATTTATTGGGGGGTGTTTGAACCCATAAAACTCCCCCCTAAATACGCCCATGAGAGAACATGTGGGTTGAATACACGTAGGCCTATAGTTATTTAAATTATTATCTGTGGACGAATGTTTGAATTTAGTGAGAAGAAGAAAGACATCGGGATAGTAGTGTATGCATTCACAGATCACCCAAGTGACCTCCTCCACATAGACCTTGGACTTGAGATTTCGAAATATAGGCTAGTAAAGATACCTAGAGAACGAGAATTAAAAAAATCAATAAAGCGAGATTTGTAAATAAAAACAACAGCAAGAGCGTCCAAGAGAACGTCATTTTTGCCTTACTAATAGTAGGCCTATAGGACGCATCTGGTAGGCCTACATTTCTGATTTGGATCGGTACATTTACACAGTCAAATACATAGTTCAATAGCTTCAGCTGAATGGAGACTACGCAATGTTTCTACCTGTATTGTCAATATTAACCGGATTCACAAATTTCCGAATATATGAAAATATTGACAAAACATGTTATGATTAATGGGAATTGGGAAGCATGCTATTCTTATGAAAAATAAGTATTCGTCATGATATATGAATAATGGTCAATCGGTTGGCCATAGAAGAGGCGGGGCGTCGACGTGTGGGTGGGCAGGGCTCACAGTCCGCTGCATCGATTTATGATAAACTAGGAAGGAAAGCCGAGGAGGAGGCGATGCGCCATGGCGGCGGCGGCGGCGGCACTTGGTCGTAGCAGCGGCGGCGGGAGCAGCAGCAGCGCATTGCCAGCGTCTTATTACAGTTCATTAGTAACGATGGTTGCCAGGAAAGCTGAGCACGGAGGCGGCTGAGAGGAGAGGAGCGGAGGAGGGAGGAAAAGAGGAAGAAGCAGAGGCAGGCAGGCAGACAGACGACAAATGATCGCGTAGCCAAGGAGACGCAGTAACGCCCGGATAGTCAGTCCTCAGAGGAAAAGAGAGACGACGACGTATTAGAGCCATTAATCGCCAGCACAAACGTTTAATGCGAGGTTCGAAGCGCAGAGAACAAGGGACGGCGGCGGCGAGAAGTAACGGCAGAGGATAAATCAAGTGCAAGTGGATGGCAGAAATGAGCTCAACAGGAACGACGAAGCCGTGAAAAACAGGGAGCGATAAACCGTGAAACGCCAAGATTTTCAGTCAGAGAAATCGGTGGCGCAGAGGCAGGAAGGAACCGTTCAGTGAATCTGTGTTTTTGTGGACCACAAGTACATAGAAAGGACCGGAAATGGGTGCGTCCATGTCCAGCTCTCCTAAACTGAGAGGAGGAGGAGGAGGAACTGCGGGGGCCAGTGATAGGGTCAGCACCATCGGGGACTTCGACCTGAAGCAGACCAATCGCATCGACCACGGCTCGTCGAACTTTGACTACTGTAACGCTCACTATACGAAGGTTGCAAGTGGCGCCAACTGTCGGTCATCTTTCATCGGGTCGTTGAACTGGAGGAAGCTGAGCTCAACGTCGAAGAAGAAGAATCTGTGGATGAGACTGGTCAGTCGACTGTCTGGAAAACTCGACAATCACCATCAGAACCAACACCAGCTCCACCACCACCCTAATCATCATCATCATCACCATCAACATCATCAGCTGTTGCAACAACAACAACAGCAGCAGCCGCATGGAAGGGTGATTGTTAGAGACGAGGACTTGGAGAACAATAACGAGAACAGGTACTCGGCTTATATGGCGCCCAGTTACCCACTGAAGAACCTATCGTCTGGAGTATGTCCTGGGAATCGAACCCCGGTCTCTACAATTGCCTACACGGACAGAATCCTCAAAGAGATCACGAAAACCACGAACAACAACAACAATGCAGATTATCCAATTACTAAGGTAACATTTTTCTCTTTTGCATTGTCTGCTTTTGCTTCGTATTCTATTTCATTCAAATGAATTAGACTTCTTTCTTCATTTTATTTTACATCATTTTATTCTACAAAATAATAAATAAACAAACTCTATTGAATCTTATTATATTATATTATGTTGCATTATATTATATCAAATCACATCATATCATTCCTATATTACACTAGCAGTTTTTACCCGGCGTTCGCCCGGGTTTTCCTCAGCGCCCGTGTATTTGAATTTAATGACATCTTCGTCAACGCCTGTGAATTTGAATTTAACGATGTGAAAATTTTTCGTGTGTCCCTCTGGCGAATTTACGCGCTGGCTTGAAATTTGTTTAATATCAACTCTATGTAATATATACTCCCATGCATTTGCCAGAATTCAATGGCATTGAAACTATGACCACATCGAAACTTAAAATGTCCAAATATCGGAATTTAAAGTAAATTTTGAGTTGAAATATAGTTGGGTTGAGATCTATAGAAATTCAAATGAAAACGTTCGTTAAAAATTTCGTTGCATTGGCGAATCTTTAAGTCCGATGACCTAGAAATTCTCCCGTGGTCCCCACTTCTGATGTTAAATCAACGGTCAACGTGATTGGTTGCGAATCAGAGCGTTGACCTATATGCTATGTGTGACGTAAGATTGCATATTTAATTAGCATGCGTGACGTGGACAAATGGCCTGATGGCCATGGTGTAAGAGACATAGCCTCGTCGAAAAGTTGGAAATTTAAAATGGCCATATATCGGCGTTTAAATAAAATTGCGAACTGAAAATAGTCGCGTTGATCTAGACGTTGCGTAATAATGTTTTGTAAATTTTTTCAAATCGCTAAACCGTTCCGTTTCGGAGCCTTTAGCCGGACAAATAAACATACATACATACATACATACATACATACGGAAGGACATTGTAAACAGACTAAGACTTATAATATTAGATTATGTCATAATTAGACGAATTAATTACATAAATTTTCATATTTTATGAGAGTATAGTATAGTATTATAAAGTAATCGAAGAGCGGATCCAAAGGTACAGTCCAGTTATTGCCCCATCTGATTCAGTTGCCTCCACAGTCGGTTCAGGAGAGGGCCCGTCAAAAGTGCAGAGCCAAAATACGGTTTTACAAAAAATGCTCTGAAAGGAAATTTAGACGCGAAAATAAAGAGGAGAATAGGAAATCTTGGAAAAGGATAAGCCATTACTTCATGAATTCATACGAAGATGATAATGAAAAGTATTGCATTGGGAAAAGATATTTAAGGAAACCTATAACATACGAGAAAGGTGAATGACTGCAGAATGTCATCAAAAGCCTCGAAGATTGTGACAAGCGACATCATCCTCAGCCAGACTTAGAACAAGAATGAAGTCTTCGATCGCCCATCAAACGTCTCAATGACTAAAAAGTCGTAATTTTTCACCATAAGGCCTATAATTAATACCTCAACCACAGGAATTTTTTACCTCTATGTCACCTTCTGGATCGCTTCTCCTCTCTTTCCTTCTCGTCCCATCACTTCTCTTACTTATCTTATCTTAATTGCTATTCTCTTCTCTTCTCTCTTCTTTTCTTTTCTCTTCTATTCCATTCTCTACTCTTTTGTTCTATCCTATTCTCTTCTTTTCTATTCTCTTCCATTCTCTTCTCTTCTCTTCTATTCTATTCTATTTCCTTCTCTTCTCTTCCCATCCCTTCTCTTATCTTCTCTTCACTGCTATTCTCTTCTCTCTTCTTTTCTTTTATCTTCTATTCCATTCTCTACTCTTCTCTTCTATCCTATTCTCTTCTTTTCTGTTTTCTTCCATTCTATTCTCTTCTCTTCTATTCTCTCCTCTCTTCTCTTCTATTCTATTTCCTTCTCTTCTCATACCATCCTTTCTCTTCTATTCTCTTCTATTCTCTTCTCTTCTCCTCTCTTCTATTCTGTTTTATTATATTCTTTTCTATTCTCTCCTCCCTTATATTCTCTGCTAATCTAATTTCTCCTCTCTCCTCTCCTCTCCTCTTCTCCTCTTCTCTCCTCTCTCTCTCCTCTCCTCCCTCTCCTCTCCTCTCCTCTCCTCTCCTCTCCTCTCCTCTCCTCTCCTCTCCTCTCCTCTCCTCTCCTCTCTCTCTCCTCCTCTCCTCTCCTCTCCTCTCCTCTCCTCTCTCTCTCTCCTCTCCTCTCTCTCTCCTCTCTCCTCTCCTCTCTCCTCTCCTCTCCTCTCCTCTTCTCCTCTCTCTCCCTCTCCTCTCCCTCTCCTCTCTCCTCTCTCCTCTCCTCCTCCTCTCCTCTCCTCTCCTCTCCTCTCCTCCTCCTCTACTCTCCTCTACTCTCCTCTCTCTCTCTCTCTCTTCTCTTGTCTTGTCTCCTTATTCTATTCTATTCTATTCTATTCTATTCTATTCTATTCTCTTCCCTATTCTCTTGTCTTTCTATTCATTCTCTTCTCTTCTTCTCTTCTCTTCTCTTCTATTCTATTCTATTCTATTCTCTTCTATTCTATTCATTTCCCTTCATTTCTCTTATCTCCTATACAGTCGTCACTATTATGGCTTATTATGTTGTAGCCCATGCATTGCATATAATTTATGACTCACAGTATTATTGTACCTGTGCTTTATTCAATTCAATTCTTCCTTTTCTTATTCTGTTTAGGCCTACCTCTATAGGGTTGTTTATCGTTTAATTTTAAATTCATTTATATTAAATTCTTTTCATTTATATAGCACCGAAATAAATTAACTCAATGACTACAGTATTATTTTGACTCACAAGTTGAATGATCGCTATCGTGCAATCTTCTAATAACGAAGAATCTGAATAATTACTACACTGCATGCGACAGCAGGAACAATAACACTATATAGGGCCTACTATTGTATATCATTTTAAGACAAGGTATACTGCTATATTTGAAAGGTTGTCGACTGCGTTTAATGTAGCTATGTAATGCAATTTTGGTCGAACACTAATACAAAATCGCTTCACTCTAAATTAATCCATGATTAAACAGTAATAATAATAATAATAATAATAATAATAATAATAATAATAATAATAATAATAATAATAATAATAATAATAATAATAATAATAATAATAATAATAATAATAATAATAATAATAATAATAATAATAATAATAATAATAATAATAATAATAATAATAATAATAATAATAATAATAATAATAATAATAATAATCTAAGCTATCATTATCGCGATAACTAATAGAAACAGAATACCTACTGTTACATAATAATATCCTACATAATGTATTATACCGGCAACATTATTTTGCATTGTATATATTGCCTAATAGGGTAATGTTTAGTCTCAATGCATTTAGGCCTACCCTTTGATGCTTGCTGTCAATTGTATGCGCTCTTATCTATGTAAGCAGTGTAGTGTATGTATTCATTCGATACATTTTTATAGCGCTCTAATTTCTGTGAGAGGCGCCTTTTGCCAGGCTAAGCAGCCATGCGAAAGTTCACTAAGAACAGATTCGAGAACGCTGAATAAAGACGACCGAATGCAGCGTTCACGGCACCTGCTTTGATCTCCATATTTACGATCAAAGTAGATCATGAACATGGAGATCAAACAGATACGATTAGGTCCCATTCGATTAGATTGTTTCAGATTTTATCTGACTGGATCGGATAGGATAAGATCCGATAGGATGACATTGGGATTAAATGGTATTGGGATTGGATGGTAATATCCAATACTAATACCATCCAATCCCAATACCATGATGGTATTGGGATTGGATGGTATTAGGATTGGATGGTCTTTGGATTGGATGGTCTTTGGATTCGTTGGTATTAGGATTAGATGGTCCTGGGATTTGATGGTATTTGGATTGGATGGATGGTATTAAGATTGGATGGTCTTTGGATTAGATGGTCTTTGGATTAGATGGTCTTTGGATTCGATGGTCTTTGGATTCGATGGTATTACGATTAGATGGTCCTGGGATTTGATGGTGTTTCGATTGGCTGATATTAGATTGGAACGTGTTGGGATTGGATGTTATTAGGATTGGATGGTACCATACCATGGAGATACAATATACTATCAAACCATGGAGATACAATAGACTATCAAACCATGGAGATACAATAGAGTGAATAGACTATCAAATCATGGAGATATAATAGATCTCTCCAACCCCGTGGACGAACGGAGAGAACGACTGCGATTATTTCCGAAACCGTTATCCTATCTCTTGGCGTTTACACTTTGATAGTCTGCACTTGATGACTGCACTCTATAGAATGTGTTAGCTTCGTATTGATTCCGTCTGAAGGACCAAACAGCCCCCTTCCGTCCGTCCATAGGTGTCGTATTCATTCACTGAGAACTCCAACTAGAATTGTGCGGTACCATCGATTGGTCCACTCCGGAAAATCCCGGCCTATAGGCATACATTACCAGAACCATTACCATAGATTTATTGGTCCCATCAAACAAACAAACAAAGAGAGGTTCAAAGGAAATACAAATTTGAAGAACGAAGGTCATCAGGGAACAACAGGGAAAGAAAACCCTAAAAAGACCAAGGTGCCGCTTAGCAAGGTCACCCTTTTATTGAGTGATATGCAGAGGCCGGTTTATTTCAATTAAAAATGAGATCAATATAGCTTAACTTGCACACACGTCAATCAGTTATCTGTGCTATCAAGTGATCGCGCAATCTTCGTTTAAAGAGACAACTGTTAGTCGAACAATGTTTATCAACGAGGATCCTGTTCCAGTTATTAAGGCCATCACATTTAATCGAGAACCTGTGGGTATTAGTTCAGGAATATATATATAGGCTTATAGTTATTAGAGGAGCGCATGCTGCAAGGATTGATATCAAAATAGGCGTATACTTACGCGCAAATACGTACATTTACATAGACCTACATACATACATACATACGTGAGCACGTACGTACGCGTAACAATTATACGAATGCATAGCTATCGACATTATTATCTATATGATATGAAAAACCAACTAAAAACCTATGAATAAGGAAAAACGCGCAGAACGAGCAAAATGAAAAAACGCATGATTTATAGATGCAAAAGGAATCGATCCATCAGTTGCATGGACAGCACCTTGATTGTTTACACTGATTGAAACTGTCTCTGTTATTTCATCCATTCTCTTTCTACTGCACGTCAATCAGTCAACCACTGCTTCTAGTTATTATTTCCCTAACATTCTTAGCATTCACATAGCACCTTCATGACCATTTGTTTCGTCCTAATTCCCGAGTCTCCCCAACATACGTGTCACACCCTCGACTTTTTAATTTCTCCAGGGCAATTATATAGCACCTTTTCGCCAGCTGCTAACGACACGTCCTCGCACGGAAGTCAGTCCATTCTCCACAGACACAGCTGACTTATTCACTGCCTTCCTATCGACAAACCCTGGATGGATTCAAGCAAACTGCCAAGCACATCGGGCGCTACAGAAATAGGATATTAGCATAATGCATCTGCGTGCAAGTATACGTCTGGCCGAGTATCGATCCAAGAGAGACGACGGCGGCGGCGGCGGGGAAGCGCACCGACCGACCGACCGTCGGACCGACGGACCGTCTGCCTAAGACCGTTGGCACCGTCGTAGCTTACTCATTGATTTGCAGAATAAATGAATTTTATCATAAGTTTGACGGTCTAAAGCCGCCGTGCCGAGTCTTAGCCTTTCTCCCTCTGCTCCCGTCTGTCATCCGCCTTTCTTCGCTCTTCCTGTCTACCTCTACCCTTCCCTCCTTCCTTTCCTCTCTTCCTATTTCCTCCTTCCTTCCGTCTGCCTCCGTTCCTTCTGTCTTCCTCTTGCAGTCTGACGTCTTGTCCTTTCCTTTGTCTTCTTCTCTCTTTCTCAGTTTCGTCTTGACTCTTTCTTCCTCTTTCCAACTATTTCCCTTCTCCCTCTGTCCTCCACCTATCTCCCTCTTTTACCTCCTACCGTCTCTGTTGTCATTCCTCCTTCTGTTTATTCATCTTTCTGTGTGTCTTCTCTTTCTACCTTTTATAATCCTTATAATACAGCACGTGTGCAGGTCCTTACTCCCAAAGACGCCTCCCCTCAGCATCCAGCATTCTTCGCTCTGACCTGTTTGGTTCTTTTTTCCGTTGTTTGCTGTTGTTCTAATTAGTCTTCCTTTTGTTCTCGGCTTCACTGGTGGAACCTTCTTCCGATTTCATTTCTTGCATTGGACGGCGATGTATGTTTAGACAGAATACAAAACAGCGAAAGCAACAACAATAACAGAAAAACAGCTCAGATTGCCACCCCAGGCAATCACTGCAAAGCGAAACAAGAACAGTGACTTCAGCAGTAAAACAATTCAAGTATAGCAGCAGCAGTTCAAGTTGTTATTGTAACTGTAATCAAAAATTTGTATAGCGCCTCTTAAAGAGAGAAACTGAACGCCTGCGCTAGAAGCCGTTTGAGAGACAGCTGCAGCGGAAGTAAGAGCAATTGCCGAAGCAACATCAGCTGCTGAAAACACAGCAGCTGCTGAAGACACAGCAGCAGCGGAAGTAACGCAACTGCTCTCAAAACAAGGCAATGCCTATGGGAACAGCAACTGCTAAAGCAACAGCAACTGCTGAAGCAACAGCCAACAGCAACTGCTGAAGCAACAGCCAACAGCAACTGCTGAAGCAACAGCCAACAGCAACTGCTAAAGCAACAGCCAACAGCAACTGCTAAAGCAACAGCAACTGCTGAAGCAACAGCCAACAGCAACTGCTGAAGCAACAGCAACTGCCCTCGTAGCAAGGCAATGCCTGTAGCAACAGCATCTCGACTGCTGCATCAGCGACAGCAGCCGCAGCAGCAGCCATCAGTTGCTGGTCTTTGTTTTCTGTTACATTTGACGTCGCCGTCAATGACTCTTGGCAAAGGTTAAGCTCATCGTCGTCACCAGGCGGCGCCTGCTGCTGCTGCTGCTTCCATCGATTTTTTCTGCGCTGAACCGAACAAGAGCCATCGTTACGACTAATTAGACTATACGTAGTCCTGGCATTTAGACGTATAGGCCTACGTGCACCCGAACCACTGGAAGGCACGTGATACCTGGAGTCAGCGGAACGCAATGTATTATATAGGTCAATTATTGTCCTTTTTAAAAAGGGGTTTGCAGTGGAACGTGGTCGATGAAAGATCCTATTGATCACTCAAGCAAAGGTCATTCATTGCATTTGAGCGTTTGTCTTCTAGTGTAGGTTCCAGTCTTACTTGAGATAGGCACTATACTCGCCAAGTAATAACCTCGATCAAGCAAGCGCTTAGAGTCAATATAAAGCTGCGTCATCGAAAAATGAATATACACATATATAATGCAGTAAAAATGCTAAGAGATAGATAGGATTGTTACAATTGGCCCACAGTCTTATGAACACTTGAGTGAATTTCCTCTCATTATATCGCGTTTGCTTTAGATTATTGCGACCGAAGAATGCAAATGTAGTTCATACAACAGCAGTATAAATAGGAGTCATCCATCTTGTCTGACTGGAACTGTCGGAAAAAATGTAACAGATATATATATATATATATATATATATATATATATATATATATATAAGGCTTTAACAGATAATATATATATATATATATATATATATATATATATATATATATATATATATATATTGTTCGGCTCAGCCCAGAAATATCGATTGAATACAGCAGGAATCTCCTGATGACGAGATGTCAGCTGAACCATTGCGATGTATTGTCATTTGTCATGGAAAATAAATATTGACGAAATTTCAGACTTGTGCCCTTATGAATCCTGCTTGAAAAGTCAGTCAAACGAGACAGAGATACTGGTTGCATTTGCTCCCTGAGCCTCCACGATCTCCATGATGAGACTGAAAACAAATACATGTTGTGACCGTTAAGTGTACGTTGCTCACTGCTGAATAGTCTTGTTTTGTCTTGCACCACGGACAATGTTACTTCATCCAATGACTATAGTCAAATTAGAATCCAGTCCACGACTGGAATCGAGTCCCTTCACTCCATCTTATTTTGGGTCTCCCTTGAGCTCTTTTGCCTGGGAGAATCTCCTTCTCCAGATAATCTTCACTCTTCCGCAGCACTTGCTGAATTATATAGCTTCCAGCGCTTGATAAATCCGAGCAGACTCCTTTCTACTTCAGCGTCTCCGACACCCACCCACTCCCCTGTCCTTCCTTTGTCCTTCTTTTGTCCTTCTCAGCCTCTGATACCCTAGGGATGGGAATCAGACACGTCATTTAAAATGCGTTGATCCTTGCCTAATCGTCCTTCTTAATGGGTCCAGCTCTCACAACCGTAGGCTATATTTCCAACATTCAAAAGTCTTATCTTTGTGGCAAGCACGATGTTTTGACTTCTCCACATCTGTTTCAGTTCTGCTCCAATACATTGTCCCTTAGCAAATATTGATCGAAAATGTTTGCTACTCTCAGCGTCCTCGGTTATAGGTGAGTCAATATACAATATATAGTCTATGGGAATGTGTCAACCTGCTCCAATCGATTGCCTTGTACCCTGATGTCACATGTGGTACCATTGTCTTGGTTTTGCCCACGTTAATCAAAGTTCCTGTCTGCTGCCTGCTCGGTTCAAACGATTCATCATCTTCTGCAGCTCGGCTTCGTGCCCGCCAACAGCACAATGTCATCGGCATATCGCAGATTTGTAATAATTCTTCTTCCTCCTATTTGAATTCCACCACCATAACCAATTGAAACCTCCCATAACCATCTCAGCCATGACGTTGAATATATAGTATGGTGAGATCACACAACCATGTTGGGCCCCCTTCTTAATGCAAGAACTCTCGTGGTATACATGCATACATAACACATACACCGGCTATACTCTCATTCTATATAGCTTGTTGTTTAAAGCAGAGTCGTGCAAGCAGGCTAACAATGAGAACAGTCCATGACTATCATGGACAACCAGAGTCGCTCATGCGAGACACTATCTGAAATCAACATAGCGCATGTAGAGAAAAGCTGAAAAGTAGCTGCTGGAATATGCAAAACTTAACGGCATCTTATGGCTGCGAAAGTCTTTTCGTCGACTTTGCCTATTGAAAGAACGCTTTGCTTCGTACATCTGCATCAGACCTGTAAATAATTTGTTTGTAGATTAGCGTTTTTTCTGTTTCCATCTAAGAATGCTATAATGCTCTTTTAAAAGGAAGTGGTCTCAGTTCAAATTGTTGTGTATTCAATTTTTCGATCTTCATTTCTCTCTGAACTGTGGCTTTTCCTGTATACTTTTGCTCAACTCTTTCTTTCTTGTAAGCCTACGTCGTATTCTTCTGACCGACTTGGATTCACAACTTCTCTTGCGATTGTAATGTTTTTTATCTAAAAGTCATCGATAAGTGGTCGGTCACGGAAACTTAATTCTATACCATTTAGATGTTTCAGTTAGATGCTGTCTAATTAAGTCTAATTAAAGCGTAATATATGTGACTCCTGTTCATTCTAACTCCCGCTATGCACTTCCTGTCAAAATGCCAAAGTTTGCGATACGTCAGTTTCAATGAGCCTTAAACTCAGCCTAAAACTGACCAACCAGACTAAATTCATTCACTATAGCCTGTATCATACAACGTACGCGAGAATTGCAATGGCGCAGATTGTAGACATTTCTGTTGGATTGGCCTCAAGCGATGAAGTTGTCCAGGCATCGATCAGGGAACTACACGTTCCAGTCTCAAATCAGCTCTCGACCGGTATACACGCTTGCTATGCTCTTCTGCCCGTGGGGTCTTGCAGGTATCTCGCTATCTCGCTTCTGTGCATAAGCTCGAAATCATCGTACCTACCTCGGCTTCGATTCGTCCTCTTAGAACAATCTTCCACTTCATAAGCACAGCGTTTTACGGCGTTCATTTCTGCGTATGTACCTTAAGCAGCATCTATTCTATTTAATCGTATATTTCGTAATCTCAACATTTTTAAAGCGCTTTCTAAAAGCTAAGCACAGGGCACCACCTTATTCACGAACGCTGCGTCATGCCAGAGGGGTTGTCCAAAGATACCAACTGAATGAGCCAGGACCAAAGTAATATAAGTCAAATGGTCATGTATAGAGGCCTATGCATCGTTTTCAAGAGGTTTTAAAGGGCGCCATATGAGTTCCACGATTGATCGATACTTAAATAACTTGAATAATCTCATATTATATGGATTAGCCTAATTATTGATGTGATGGGCGCCTGATTTTTAGCTTTCTGCAGGCGTGTTTGGAAACAAATATCCAGTATTCTTGTATAACTGACTCATAGTTAGGGTCTACTGTGTGTCGTCATTTGATTCTCTAGATCCGCATTTCAAAACGGTCCACATATTTTTGATAAATACACATTTTCCATGAGCAGTGGCTGGCTTAGGAACAGTAAACTTTGTTTTGATGACCGGACTGCATTGTGTGCCTTCCTGTCAACCCTCAGCTCCGATAAATCATTTTTGTTTTTCATAAGGCCAAGAAGTGACCACCAGAGAGCTTTACGAATTCAACCAAACAACGTCTCTTGCCCAGCCGTGTGTGTGTGTTCAACGATCATTACTGCGTCGCATGCATTTTGCATCAATTTTCCAGAACGTAATCCCATAAACGTGACATTCACTCGTGATACATGTTTTGTCGTCAATACCCGCGTAAGGCACAACCATTATTTCCTAGACGTACAAAGCCGGGCATCCGGCCATTCGTCTGGTCCCGGTCTTTGACCGACCACACATCAATCCTCGCTTGTATGGCGCTGTGGGACCAATCACATAGGACCCAATATACATCGGTGTATTCTGCGGTGTCTCAGTCGAGCATACGGGGATGTAGCGCCCGGAAAAACGATCACTGGCTTCCGTTAAAAGCTTTCGTTGTTATTGTTCGTCGAATCGTTCGTTCACGCGTACGTCATCATTATGATAAAAAATTGCTTTGGTTTCAATCAGAACAGCTTCCACTTCTCTCTCGACGACTGCAGACCATCGTTCGAATCGAGCGATAGGCGTCACTTGCTATACATGGCAGTCATTTCTTCGATAAACTGCGAAGCCATCGCCAAGTAACCAGAAAGGCTTCGTTTTCTATTGCTTTATAGCAGGCTAATCTGCTTGTTTGTCTGTTTCGTCCTACACACAAATTGCGTCACACAACAATGGCTCAACAGTCATTTTCCAGATAGGCCTATATTATATATATTTATTTATATATTTTTATTTTATGAATGTGCGCTTGCCAGATGCGAATAGAGGCTACCTACCGTTACCTTTCTCCCCTTCAATCGGTCTTAAATGCTTCAGCTAGGCCCATAGCCCGACTCCCTCGCTTTTCGCATATCTCTACATATATGCTTGATGTCTTGCACTGGCTTCCTATCACTGCGCGCATCCATTATAAGATCCTCTTTCTAGTCTCAAAGGCGCAGCTGAGCAGTGCCCTAAAGTATCTTTCTGACTATATGCGAAAGCCGTTATCTGCGACCTCATCTCATTCCTTGTGCTCTGCTGATTGGCTAGATCTTTTTGTTCCTAGGACTAGGACTGCCTTGGCTCAAAGCCGGGCATTTGCTGTGGTTGGTCCCTCTACTTGCAATGACCTTCCCCCTCATTAAGGCCTAAACTAATGACTAGTTTTTTCTCTTTGGTCTCTCGTTCTTTAAAGACGTTTCTTTTCCCCGGGGTTTTCGTGCTGAGAGCGCTTCTGAATAGTTATTCTGAGAGAGGCGCTATATAAATCTTTTGATACAATACAATACAATACCTATGAACCATCGCGAACCAATGAATGGGTTTCTTTTAGCCTACATATAAGCCTTCAGCATATTTTCAGTTCATTATATTATTATTAAATACTTCAATGTAAAAATACTGTTTCTAGTTGCAAGGGCGTCGCAATGGTGGGGCAAAAAGAGCGATTTAGGTGCTTTTAGCTCTCCCACTGTTGACCATAAAAGTGGCAGTTTGGTACCTCAATTTTCTGAATGACCTAAAATCCGTAGGCCTAGTAAACTGTAGTATGGAGTTTCGAGAAGGAAAAAAAGAACGAAGATGGGTGTGAGAGGAAAACACGGACAGGGAAATGAGTCAATAAACCACTAAGACCACAACGAGCAAAGAAAGGTCATCAGAATATATATGGCCCACTCATCCTTAAACTAATTAATTGTTTCCCTTGTGGAACCGCCCGTTAATGCCTGCACTCTAAAAACCGTGCCGACGCTCTTGTCTTTTAGTAATTTTGTAATTATAATTAACTATAGGAACCTCCATACACTATTAAGGAAGGCAAAGCGTTGGCGCGATAGTAAAGTCCTGGATGAAGGGTAAAACAATTAGCGGCAACACGATAATTAGTCCGCCGGTTAAGTTTAGAAAGGAGATTTACGCCTCTCTTACTCTGCCATGTTTCCGTCCAGCCACCAAACGTTTGAGCGCGTCTGAGTAAGAATCTTGAAGGGGCGCTATATACATTTTTGGAATGAATGAATGAATGAATGAATGAATGAAAAGGAACCATGTTTCTTCGCTCCTCTGTATTCCTCAGCCATTGCTGTTTCTCGAGCGTGATTTACGGCATCCTATAGCGTGCCAAACCATGCGATTAATTTGCAATAAATATTCCCATACAAAAGCGGTCGGTTCTCCTTTCTGCCACAAATTTCCGGAAAATCGCGAGCGATGTCTTCTGACGAAAAGTCGTGAAAGGGCACAAAATAATTTACAAACAATTGCGCCGCATAAATTGAATTCTTTTTTGTTCCTTTCTCAGTCCGCAGTTTGAGATCCAACGAGGATATACATGTAGACAATTAGTAAATTAGTAATGTAATGCCACTGCTAAAAAGGTATTAGACCCTCTATACCCAGAAGAGAGCCTGTATGTAAAATTACTAAATGTAATCCTGTAACGGTGCTATCTATTCTTCTAGTCTGTGATCAGCCTTCGAAGTCAGACGAACCACGTACCGCTACCACCGTCACACGAGGAGTATCCATGTGCAAGAGCCACCACCACCACCGCCGAGAGGGCACCACCGTCGTCGGTCAACTGCAACATCGTCATTCCGAACAGAAGGACCGTTCAGCTGCAGGCCTCTTCGACGGAACTGTTGGCCTGCGTCGGTGAGTTCTTGGAGAGTCGGTGCCTCCGTCTGCGTCACTTCCGGGGTCCTGAGGCGGTCAGCTGGATACGGTCCGTTGACCGTGCCCTCATGGCCAACGGTTGGCAGGAGATACCGTTCCTCAACCCGACGAACATCATCTTCTTCTATATGATGGTGCGCGACACGGTCGACACGAACATCGTCACGGTCCAGGAACTCCAGTCGACCGTTCTCACCTGTCTCTACCTGTCCTACTCGTACATGGGAAACGAGATCAGCTACCCGGTCAGACCGTTCGTCACGGCCGACGATGACCGGAAGAGGTTCTGGCACAAGTGCGTCCGGATCGTCGTCGAGATGAGCAACCGGATGTTGCGGATCAACCGCGATCCAGACTTCTTTGCCAGTCTGTTCAAGGAACTCAAGACTTACTCATACGTCGTAGGGAAAACAACGCTCCTGGAGTCCTGTGGCATCCGCAACCAAGGGACCCTGCCCAATGCCTCCACCCGATCCATAACACCACCACCTCCGCCGCCACCACCTCCACCTCCACCACCACACATCGTGAAACTGTCGACGCTGTTGACGACGACAACGACGACGCCAACTGCTGCAACGACTACAACAACAACTACGGCTAATCATTACCAGAACAGTTTCAGCATCTCAACCATCGGATAGAAGCAGTGACCTATATATTATATGCAAAATATAAAGGTCTGCGCTATATAAATTACATCACTACTTCGCACGTTAGGTTGGCGTTTGTTAGACAATGCAGTTATGCGAAGAAATTCCAGTTTCAGAGTAACTGAATGAGCAGAAAACGGGCAGAAAATGGGCAGAAATGGACAGAAAATGGGCAGAAAATGGGCAGAAATGGGCAGAAAATGGGAAGAAAATGGACAGAAAATGGACAGAAAAAAGGGAAGAAAATGGGCAGAAAATGGGCGTGTAGTCTACTGTTACAGAATTCCGATCGTTGGGCTAAATGCAGGTATACCAGCTGTTTAGTCTCTAGCATTCTGCTGGGCCTGTTGGTTCTAATGTATCGATGTGGGTCACGGAACATAGTCTTCTGCAGAGTTAAATCATGGATCATGAAGTAAATGATCACAGAGAGCATATCTTATTAAGTATACAATGCCATACATCATGGTAATATTAAATACAATAATAAAAAGTTACAATGCATTCCGTATGTATGGTAAGTCCGAGATGCTCGTCATGCTATACAAGTGGTTCTATTACATTACATTGCATTACATGCACGTATGTATGTATGTATATATATATGCATGTATGTATGTATATGCATGCATATATGTATCTATGTATCTATGTATATGCATATGTGCATTTGTTACCATGTTACATATGTATGTACGCACGTACGTATGTATGTCAGCATGTCATGTATGCTTGCTTGCATGTATGTATTCATGTGTGTATGTATGCATGTACATTTGTATATGCTTGTATGTATTTCGACATTTATATAGCGCCTTCTTGGAGCCTTCTGAAGGCACTCCTCACTGGCCTGAATAAGGTTGTAGTTGTTATGAGCTGTTCATCTGAAGCCGAATCATTCTGACATACATACATACATACCCACATATATAGTTATATACATAGGCCTACATGCATGCATACATACACACATACATACATGCATACATACATACACACATATATACATACATACATACATACATACATTTATACACACATACATACATACATACATACATAAACACATACAATCATACGTATTTATGCATGACGTGCGATTCAGTGCAGCCAGGAGTAGCTCAGTACAAACAGGACTCGTCTAATATGTGTACATGTTAGTGTAAATTTGACAATGCGACACCACACAGTCTGACAAACATTTTTATTTGCACTGAAGTAAAATAAAATATTTAATCTTATACTGAAAACGAACAGTTGCTTCAAATAAACGAAGAATGTTTTTCCTCTGAACGAATGACGTTGCATTTTCAAATCGGCTTAGGACCTAACAGTACACGCTTGGCTGAAACGATAACTCTGAAAACCTCTGCTATGTAGGACTATTGTGTACATGTTAGTGTAAAGCTGATGTAGTTTATGTGAAACTGTTCTCGTTATGTGTAACGTATTAGAATGAAACCGCGTACAGGTCGAGGTTTCAGAGTAGAATATCGTGTGCAAGTTCTACAATCTCTACATTCGTAGCCTGTAGCGGTAACCTGGTGTAGGCCTATTTTCAACCAGCTCTCTTAAATATCGATAATTTAATTTTTATCTATCTCAAATGTGTTCGGCTGACATATCCATTTTAAGAAACTGATAATTAATTGTTCGCTTGTTTCATTGTTCCTTTTGTCCATACTAAAGAAGATAGAATTCTCAAGTAAATGCATAGGCTACGCTTTTCTATAGCGACCGTTTGGCCACGACCCTGCGCTCTGTCTCAATGAATGGACCGGGTAAGAATCCTTCACCACCGTTTCCCGTTTCAATGGATGCTACGCAATTTAAGGTTCCTGTGTATGGACCGTGCTAGTCCGAGATTTAACTCTCCGAAATAAGCCACCATCGGTATGTAAAGCGGCTTCAGATCGTAATGTTTCTGACTTTCACCTTGTCACCTTGTGCCGTCGATTCGCTGAATCCTAGCGACCGCCATAGTCAGCCCTCTCCATGCATTCCGATCTCTCGTCGCCTCTCTCAGTTCCGGAAGGTTCATCCTCATTGTCTCGTGTATCTCCTCCATCCATCTATAGACTTTACACCCCCGAAATGGTTGTTGGGTGTGTTTGTTGAACCGGATGAGCGTTGGAACAGGGTTATTATCATCATGTTTCAGGCTGTTAGCTATAGGCAATGTCCTAATTACACGATTAAATCGAACTCAGTACTATTATTGGACCTAAAGCTAATGGTCTTCAATGTCAACAATATAAAGTGGAGAGTTAAGACGAGTTGACAATGTTTTGTATATTTGCCTGGATGACACCATGCATTTCCGCAGCTACCCCGGCCATA
>JACEVL010001074.1:0-90000 GCA_020284085.1 Aporrectodea caliginosa
GTCAGAAATAATGGCCTACAGTAATATATTTAAGTAATTAGAGCATCTTTTGCTTACAGGTGAACTTCCTACAATTGGCCATTCAACTATAACCTAGGACAACGAAGATCGTTTGGTCGTACCCATCGCGGCCAGATGACTCGAGATCGGAACTGATGGTGATGATCATGATCATGATCATGATGATGAACTTGTTGCTGCAGATGAACTCTGTGATTAACAACTTAATCCTCTGAGAACTTATTGACAGCTCTGGGGAAGTGTTATGATCACTATCGTTGTCATCATTTTCATATTAAAAGAGATATGTACTTACTGCTTTAAGTTTTAATAGGTGTTGAGCTTTGGTTTTATGATGTGCATGTAAATAATATTATATTAGAATGTTACAAGAACAGACTGTATATTGATTTGGACTTTATATTTAGAATCTTATCTTAGAACCAGTCAGAATGTGTAGTGTAGGCCTATGTATATGATACATGTATATTCGTGAGTGTTATGAATGTTGGTCGTACTATGTTCGTCGAGAGAGTGACTATTCGTATGTGAAGTAAGCTATCACACGTGGTGGTAGTTAACATTGGCGTTTAATTTGGCGACGTGAACACGATTAGAAGCGGCCAGACAGACAGGTGTAAGAGGAAACATCGCTGTCTATGAAAAGAAGACGGCGGAGGTGAAGTGTGTTTCAATCGTGTTGGTTTTTCAACGGTGCTACGGTGCAAGAAGTCGACGTTTGTCCGACGAAGGAAGAGATAGAAAACTTGACGTAAATAATTTATCTAGTCTTAGTGGTCGAGTGGGACGAACCACAACTCGAACTCAGACATGTGGTCAACAGTTGTTTTGTGTGACGGGTGTGGCGAGGACTGATCATATTTAGGTACGAGTCATAATTCGTTCAGACTTCTGTTTGACGTGGGTGTGGTTTTGGAGGACAAGATGTTTAGAGAGATTATTCAGATGAAGCCACGATGTACGGGTCGTTCCTAGTCTACAGTGCACCAAGGTGACGGCCGGTTCCTGGGTGCAGTGGTCCAATTCTGCAGTGGTTGAATTTGAAGGACAAGTCGTTGGGCCGGTGGTCGAGTCGAGTCTCGGAGGTGGAGGAAGAACGACAGTGGTCAAGGTCAACCGTTCCTATTGCTGCTCCGAGACGACGGTGAGGAAGAAAGACTTCTTTGTGGGGAAGATAAGTCTACCCGTTACATTTTATACTTATGAGACAGTTATTGTAGGTGTAACTTTGATTTTTTCGGTGTAATTGTTGGTAAAACAATTTGGCAAGATGAAGCGTTTATCGAGAGAAAAATCGTATCTTAGGGCCAATCAGAATGTATACGAAGAGTTTATTTTATGGGTATGCATACGATACGTGTAACCTTATATTCGTGAGTATTAATAAAGTTAGTCGTACTCTGTTTGTTGAGAGAGTGACAACTCGTATGTGAAGTAAGCTATCACACGTGGTGGTAGTCTACAATCATCATCGTCGACGCTGTCGTCATCATTATCACACTTAGCATTATCGTCGTCGTCGTGGTTTTTTGTATTAGAACTATTAGGCCTATTAATATTAGGCTATATTAATTTTCTAAAGATCGAAATAATTAAACGGATTAGACTACTATAGCTATGACAATACAGTTTGATCAAGGAGGAAAGATCAGGAGGAGGCGATGGAAGATTGGAAGAGGAGGATTCTGAGGAAGATCTTACTCTTTTCTGGTCACTGTGTATTGTTCCATATTATGAGTTCCACATGACGCTTTTCGATTGGTGACTCGGATTCATACAAAGATCTTAATGGTTTGTCAACGCCCGCTCCAGTTTTTACCGCATGGCCAACCTGAACTAAAATCCCTCTAGAGAAGAGAATTTCTGCCTCGCTTATTATTCGTCTGGGGTTCGTTCGTTCGTTCGTACTCTAATCGTACTGATATGCAAGTCACTAACAAATTGTGCGTGAAACACAGTTGCTGCGGTCGGGTCATTGTGCATGACTTTAAATTAATCCAATATGCTGGGTCTAATTAGTTTATAATTAAAATTCGATTCCAGGCTTATTGATGGTAAGACACCGAGTAGGTATAGTCTTATCTGTTGCGACCTTGCAAAAACTGAACGCATTCAGCATAGCAATTAGTTCAGATGTAGATGCCTTTCGCGTGATCTTCAAATTTTCAATTTACTCTTAACTTGGGGTAATTTATTTGCCAATAGTTAATACGAAGAGATGCTTTTGCATTGTCGAAAGAAAGAATTGAGTTTTTGTCGAGATTTCTCGTTGATTTATTTTCTGTTAACTATGCATAAGTTTCTTATCTAATTACGAGAATTTAACCAATTCTATTATAAATGCTGGAGGTCCTTATTCTGTCCTAGGACATATTGGATCGGAAAGCACACATTCAGACTCGTGACTTGCCGTCGGCCTTGGCGTTCGAGAACCTCGCGAACGCAGTCTAAACCTAGAAGACGCAGGCGATCTGGTGTTTTCGGAAATTCTCTGGATCTCTAGAATCCCACACAAATAGTTATCATTGTTTCACGATTAGAAGCGCTATCGACTGACCCTGAAATTCGTTCGTTAGTTAGTTTTCTAGACCCTTAATAAGACACCTTCAGAGTGAATGGCAAAAGCGTTGCTTATTCTAGGGTAACGGAGCTAACCTTCATTTAGCAAAAAAATCACTAGTTAGCAAACGGTGTTTAGATAACTGGAGAAATCACCACGTGTAGAGCTTCACCCATTATCCATTGTTGAGTTACTTAGTGCCCCCAAACAGCTATAAGCTAGGCTACTATTGTTGTTTAGTATTGTTGTTCATATTTGAGTGAAACAGACTTAAAAGTCTGCCTTTTATACGCAGACGGAGTAGAATCCGTAACGCTGTCTGTCTGTCTAAACGGCTTTGCAAACGAATTGCCCTGCATCACTTTATCAAGGCAACTTCAATCAATCAACTTCGTCAATCGATCAACCAATATAAATTTGATATAGCGCCCCTTCGAGATACCTATTCAGAGGCTCTGCCGACTCAACCGCGGCTGAAAAGAACGGTTGTCACTTTAGATACAATTATTACACGCTATTCTGGTCATAAACGTTAATTTATCGACTGCATTTATTTCCAGGATTATAGTTGGCAAATTGATAATTTTCTTGAGATAGGGAGTCAACAATTTACCATGCAATTTCACTTAGTCTCCGCCAACAGTAACTGTTGTTACATTAACGTGTTCATAATTATTAGCCTAAAGCTGCGCTGTGAAGGAATTTAGCATTTTATGCAAGCACACCCGACAACTTTGTAGTTGGTGCTGAGGTGCAAATTAATAGGCTACTCTGTCTTCTTTGTAAAGTCTGAAGATAACTGAGTTGAAGAACAGGCTAGACAGGTCTGAAATGTCATCTTCTTCCTGTTGCATATAGCCTACTCGGCGTCTTTCGCGTAGATTAACTTCGGCAACTATAGGAGCCGAACGGATCTCGAAAGGTTCTGTATAACATCCTTCAAAGTTCTCTATCTACTCACATTCAATCAATCTACCCACAATCTACCCGCTATCCAGTCTTTCAGTTGCACACGCTCTTTTTCTTATTATTCTCTAGTTCGGTCCCTAATCCTATCCTCTCTCAAATTCTGCAATCGCTCCTTAATCTACATGTAGGCTTCGCCAGCTATTTGGAACGAATTGCTGAAGGACCTTCGTCATTTCCATTATTTCCTCATTTTCATCTGCAAATGATTATTGGAACTTTTCTCCTAATTGTCTTTCTCTTTGAAAATTATTTCTTCAGGTATCGTTTCTTCCAGTTTACTAAACTGCAACCAATCCCGTTCACCGTGCACTCGATCGTGCGATCTAAAAAAACGCAGGTCCCGCAATATGGAACAGTCTCCCGCTCCAGCTCAGAAATATTCACTGTTTCTTCTTGTTTAAAGCTCAATTACGCAATTATCTCTTTTCTCGGGTTATTTAAGTTCATTTCGCATGTACATTAGTTAACTAGTTAAGTTTTGTTTTTTTGACACTTCTCTTATTTTCGAACATAGCTTACCTAAAGTAATATCGCGATCACCTTCTTATGATGGTTCAATTCCAAGATTATTTTAGGGTGACCCTTGTTAGCGGGGTTTAGGCCCTTTAAGGACTCTCCTTTTGACGCAATATCTTCGTAATAACCAATTGCATCTGACAAACCCGTTTTGTTTGATTGGTTTCAATAAAAAGTATGGTTATGGTTATCTCAAAAAATGTCTTATTGACTTTTTCTATCCTACGCAAGCCAGCTACTTGTCAGCTATTTTTATGATCCTGCTAGTCATCGATTTCAACCTGACCTATAGGAGTTATGCAGACATCTGCTGTCATTTGAAGTTCAGTAACATATTGCCAGCTTTCTAGGTTAGTTCTTCGTGTGTTTTCGTGTGTAATTCACCATAATATTATAAACATTTTGTAAATGCATGCGGAATAGAAACGTTGATTTTCTCTAATCTACAACTTCGAAACTTATGTTATTTACTGAATAGATATAGTAATGAGGGTTACTGTTGAATTTTGTCGCTACAAAGTTCCTGGATTTCTTTGTGTTTAGGTGAGAGATGAAGAAACAGCTTTTATCCGTCTGCCATCTATCTGGTCCCTCAAGTCCGAATGCAATTCCTCTCGCTTGCTCATCTGCTATTGTCCAGCTTCTTACCTCTCTGAACCCTCGTGTATTTCGATCATAATCGATTTTACAGACAAGCTGCGCTTTCACTATCTATTTCAGATTCATTTATTATGATAATGACGCCGCATAACGTTACATTGGATGTTGCAGCAGTAGGCTACAACATTGATCTGAGAAGACCTTAACAATTTCATTCAACTTTCAATATCGGTATCGGGCAATCCTTTAACTTGTGCGTATCTAGGATTATTGATCGACCTGAATCCAGACAGATTTTGAATTCCGCCCAGTTGTTATTGCGATTTTACAACATTCGTTAAATATTAAATATACTTTACAAAAGCTAAGCTATTTTTGTGGACAGAGTAGGTCATGTAACCAAGAGGAAGACAACTTATTCGTCGCGGAGTCCTTGACAATTGATTGATGTGCCAAGCAGCGCACAATTAAAGACCGTTCCATTGTTTGCCTTTGTTTCGTTTAGGCTTAAGGCTAAAGACCCAAACAGAAATATTAGAAATATTAATATTAAAGGCGTAAACAATTAAACTTATTTATGCTTCTTGACTTCATATTACCTTACTTTACGCTGCCTTACGCTTTTCTTAGCTCAATGCATAACTCACCTTGAGTTGCTGTATAGTCTACCTTAGGCTACTTAATCGGACCTTACCTTACCTTACTTATTTTACCTGAGTTTACATCACCGTACTTCACCCAATCTTAAATAACCAGTTTCAGGTGTCACATTTGGACTGGACTTCGATTTTTCGACTTCGGTTAATATTATGCAACTGTGCATAATGGCGCAGCATTTCTGGATCCTTTTAATCAAAGTGAGCAGTTATTAATTTCGACTGTGTACCAATTTAACAGTGTAATGACCTCTTCTTTTGGTTGAAGAAGTCATTACACTGTAATGTAATGACATTATTTGCATAATATCGCTGCTCAAACGAACGTCGTATGCATAAACTATTAGTATCACCCAAGCACGTCAGTGTTGAGCCATTATCTGTATCAAGGTGTCAAGAATTCAAGCAGAATGGAATACCGTTCGAAGAAGAATGCAAGCTAATCAGCTTAACTTTTACGCAAACAGGAAGCAACATTAATATGAATTTCACACGGCTCTTAAGGCGCTGGATTCTGTCGGTTCTCTATTAGTATTTTATTTTGACTAAAGTTTCAAATAAGTCCAATAAGCTAACATAAATTAGTTTAGATCTAATTGCCCTGACACCTCAGATCATATCAGCGCTTGATCACATATTGAGTTGGGCATACCTTCATTTATTTGATGGTTTCACAAGCTGGATGTAGGTGTAATCAGTTTCCATAAAACACTGCATCTTAAAAATCTGTCAGAAAAGTTCAATAACATTGGACATCATATTAAATTTTACTCAACTCTGGGCTGTACACAGCGTGGAGACAAGCCGAGGACGGGGAGGGTTGGAAGAATTGAGGAAAGCCGAACTCTTGGAAGGGTTATGTCACTAATGAGTATGATGGATATTCTTTAGAACAACTTTCAAAACAGAAATTGCAAGATGAATCAATATTTTACTCCGATTGTTTGTTTTAACAGATTCTTATACTGCAATTTGACGCTTTCAAAGGAAATGCAGTCGGTGCAGGTACTTCCGCAAACAAACTTTAATTACATGACTTTGGCGAATGACTTCTGATGTCTAAATCTAGTTAAAGCGTAACATAATTTTTCTTATAAGGTTCTGGAAATCTTCGCGTTTTATAGATGTATTAAGCTCCTATACATGTAGGCCTACATCGCTTTTCAATCCCTATGACTCATGAATACTTCCTCCTTTCCCCTACGTCTGAGATTCATTTGCGATACTGGTGTTTTCGCTCTTTCTGATTCACCATGAGGAAGTATGACATTGTTCACCTCTTTTCATTGGTTGCCATAGTCACTGAGGTATGGTTTTGTTGTGCTGTATTGTGCTGTGGTTTGCTGTGTTGGAAACACTCAAGCCGTAAAGACAATTCATTACTGCTACAGTTTCTTGAATCCGGGCAGCATAAATGCAATTACTACACGCAACACAATGATTTATGCAACATTCCTGTTTAAAAAGAGCAACGTGAACTTACAGAAACTCTGTATGATTGTAGCCTTCCTTGTATTTTTAATCCTTGTTGTACTGATTATGTCTGCCTCAATTTGCTTCTTGCGTTTATATTGCATACTGTTCATGCTCCTGTCCCTTGTCAGATCTTGTGGGAACTTTCTTGATCTAAGCATGATTCTCTGCGGTGTTGTCTGTTTCTTATATTCCCTTCCAAACTGTTTGACTGTTTGTCTGTTTGTCTAGTTAACTAGTTAAGTTTTAAAGAATGCCTTTTGAATTTGTGTCCTGCCAACCGCTCTACTAGCGCTGAAATAAAGGGTGACCCCATTTAGCGGGACCTAGATCCCTTGGGGGTTTCTTTCTTCCCTGTTGTTCCCGAAGGCTTTGTTTCAATGATTACTTGTGTTTGTCTGTGAAAGAAGGGTGCAATAAAAATTTTGGTTATGGTTTGGTTATATTGACTCAGACACATGGAATCTGAGACGGTTTTGGACTGTAGAAGACTTTCTTCAGCCTCCATCTGATGTACGTTTGATATCAATCGATACTTCAACACTTCTACTGCTTTGGAGTCCACCGAACACCACGAACGAAACACTGATCGGATATAACATCACCTGGGACGAACATGGGATATCCGTTGACAACTCGAGTACAGCATTCAACATCACGAATCTACCAGCACCCGGAAGAAACTACACAGCAAGCATCAGCGCACTCTATGCTACCGAACAAATCAGCGAATACATCAGCGCATCCAATAACACGTGTAAGTCTAAATTATTAGTTTAAGTTACAAACCGGACTCGAACCTCCTTCGGACTACCCTCTCGGAGAACCCTTCTGACTAGACGCAGCGCTTGTGAATAAGCTGGTGCCCTGCGCTTGGCTTTCGAGTGGCGCTTTAGAAGTTTGGAGATTACGATTACAATTACGAAGTTAAGCTCAAATCAAGTTTAAATTCAGATTAAATTCAGTTTAACTCAAGAATACTGGTGACCTTGTTCACCACTTGACGGGGTTACCAGTTCTACACTGCATGATTGTATTACTGTCGGTACCGGTACAAGCCATGAATGATCACGAAAGTATCACGAAAGTGGCCAGATTCACAACCTATGAATTAGAAGAGTTATTAAATCATGACAGTCGAGACTCTAACACTGACGTTGCTAACAGGCATGTTGGCATTTATTTTTTACTAAATAACGAGATGAGATAGATTACGTACTTGTTTACTTTAATACTTTATGCTTAACAGTTGGTACAGAACAATTTAAGTGAACATCAGTGATTAATAACATAATAGTAATAATAATAGTAATAATAATAATAATAATAATATTAATAATATCAGGGCACCTGCCCGGAGCCCAGGTCCGACGGGCCCATACACACTAAGCCAATCAACATGTTGAACCTGAGCATTGTATAATAATTGTTGCAATAATAATGATAATAATAATAATAATAATAATAATAATAATAATAATAATAATAATAATAATAATAATAATAATAATAATAATAATAATAATAATTATTAATAATGATTAATAATAATAATAATAATAATAATAATAATAATAATAATAATAATAATAATAATAATAATAATAATAATTCATTCATTCATTCATTCATTCATTTCAAGTATTTATATAACGCCCCTTCAAGAAGCCTATTCAGAGGCGTTCCCAGTCCATCCACGGTGATACAAATAAGTTTTAAGGAGCCTCTAGAATGTAGGCGAACCATCCCAAGGTAACAGGCGTATCTCCAACTGGAGACCATTCCAGACAGAAAGACCTACATCTGAGAAAGGACGATACTGGCAGGTTGCATTAAAGTTGACTGGTGCTAATTGACTTTGGATGAAGGGCATCAAAATTCACGAAAGTGAAATTAACCTAATTATTCCCATCGTTTCACGAAACGATTTGAGATTGAAATAACATTAAAAATCTACATACAAATACAAAGTCTGTAATCTGTAAAGCTATAGCCTAAATCATCAGAGCGTTGTTACAGACTGGTCTAGTTATGTTTTTTTAAATTTTAAAAACAAACTTATTTCAATCAAAGCCAGCAATGACCAATATAATCTAAGGAATTAAGTATGATAACAGTGGAAGTTTATTTTGCATATTTCGACATTTTGAACTAAAATTCAATTTATGGTGATCTACATAATTTATTATTCAATTATTGAAGCCAAAGATCTCTTTTGTTGTTACGCATCAACCAATTTTGGATCTGCCACCATATAACAGCTGGTTGAGTATTTACCAAAACTATTTTTCTTCTTTTCGACCAAAGATCCTTCGCCTCCATTCAGCATCACCGTTGGGTCGAGACAGATGAACAGATTCGATCTGTACTGGTCAAATGCGGGTATATCAGACAATTGTTTCGTATGGGTGGATGAAGCACCAAACGCAACAACATCCTGCTTTGCTGGCAATAAAACAGCCGTCATCACTTACCTTCCGACGCCTGAAAACCAATACACGATCCACATTGTGATCCAGAGTGGTCAACTGAACAGCACGATTTCAACTGTTAATGTAACACCAAGTTAGTAGGACTCAATAGCGATAAATAGATAAAATAGCACAAACAGGTTTGATGATCCAATTGTTCGAAGACATTGTGTAGTTTGATTTGTTGCTAATTGATTCTTCAGAAGAAACGTTTGAAGCTTAATGGAGAGAATGAGCTCTGATATCATGCCTAAACTTAACTGAATAGCAATTATCAACTACCACTACTACTACTACTGACTACTACTACTACTACTACTACTACTACTACTACTACTACTACTACTACTACTACTACTACTACTACTACTACTACTACTACTGCTACTACTACTACTACTACTACTACCACCACTACTACTACTACTACTACTACTACTACTACTACTACTACTACTACTACTACTACTACTGCTACTACTACTACTACTAAATAATTTCTCAAGACTGTTCTCTTCCGCCTGGCCTGGGTCGGAAGTACCACTGAGTAGAGAGATCTTATATAAATTCCGATTGATTGAATACGGATTCCTATTATGAAAAATTACAATACTTGTTATTAATAGGCCTACCAATAGCAATAAATATTTTTAACACTAATAATATTGCAGCCTATTAATAACAATAATTATAATCGTTTAATTTTTTTATTATGATAACACCTTTGTTTCTACATAAATTCAACCAAATTATAAGCAGACAAATTAAATTGACTATTTTCGGTTAACAAGAGGCCTACCTTTGAACCGTTGTGTGCCATCTGTCTCCTGATTGTTCCAGTACGAGGTGACCAAAACAGACTGAGAGTTTCCTTTTAGAAGGGCAGAAGAAAGGCTGGTCTTGCGCAGCTCTCCGGTCACTGCTAAAATCTTGTTTCTCAGTTCTTGGATAAACTCCAGTGATTATTATTATTATTTTAACCCCGAGGTATTGTTGTTGTTGTCGTCGTCGTCGTCGTCGTCGTTGTCGTCGTAATTATGATTATTTCTGACCCGAGGTAGAAAAAATAAACAGACGCTGGAAAAGAAAGGCGATCTCGCGTCTGTCGCCACCGATGAATGACATACGACGGCATAGTTCACTTATAAATTCCAGAGCCGAAGGATTGAAAGGGCCCCAAATCTCGATGGCCACGGGCTAAAACAGCTGAGACGCAGGAAGCCTCTGGTATTTCTGTATTTTACGGTTGGCCGCCTGCTCTGAATCGGGCCCGACCGAACCGGCTCCGATGTAAGAGCTCCGATGTAAGAGGACCCACAGGTATGGACGACCGTTGCGTCCCACGCCAGGTACTGACCTCGCGTCCACGGTATGAGGGTGGCTCCGTCAGGTCTTTTACCATCCAAACAAAACAGTCCCGCTGGCACCTTGGTAGTGGGGACGTTTGCCTTGAACAGGGCGTGCCATATGATGTCATTAATACGGACTGATCTTTTGGATGTTGACCTGATTACGGCTTGGTTTTGGTGCCTTGTGCATTAGACACCGGCGCAATAGAAGGCTAATTACATTACATTACATTAATGGCATGGTGACGCAGAAAGCACCCAGATGCCCTCCTGAACACAAAGCCATGATGACCCTACGAGCCGACCAAGTCGCCACATTGGCACCTATGGGTTACACAAGGCCAAACCAAGGCTCAGGCCAACCGCTATCCGAACTGCCTTATTGTCGAGGTGCCAGGCCGCACGCGGCAACTGGGAGCGCCATCAACTAGTCCTCCGAATGTGGGCTGCTTATCGCGACGAGTCTGACGCGGTCCACCAGACCAACTCCGTTCTCCTGCAAGCCCTAAAGACAACTCATTACTGCTGCAGTTTCTTGGATCGTGGTAGAATAAATGCTCTTACTCCACGCAGCACAGTAATTTTATGCAACATTCCTGTTTAAAGAGAACCACATGAAACTGACAGAAATCCTGTATGATTGTATCTTTATTACTTGTTGTGCCGGACTTCCTTGTATTTTTAATTCCCAAATACTGACTATGTCTGCCTCAATACGCTTCTTGCTTTTATATTGCATACTGCTAATGATCCTGTCCCCTACCAGATCTGGTGGAGATAGTTACTTTATCTAACCATGATTCTCTGTTGTCTGGTCTGTTTCTTAAACTTTGTTCAGGCTCATCTAATTTGAGACGGTTTTGACTGTAGAAGAATTTCCTCAGCCTCCATCTGATGTACGTTTGATTTCAATCGATACTTCAACGCTTCTACTGCTTTGGAGTTCACCGAACACCACGAACGAAACCCTAATCGGATTTGGCATCGTCTGTAATGAAAATTGGACATTTGTTGACAACTCGAGTACAGCATTCAACATCACGGATCTACCAACGCCCGGAAAAAACTACACAGCAAGCATCAGCGCCTACTATACTACCGAAAACAGCGATTACTTCAGCGTATCCAATTACACGTGTAAGTTTAAATAAGTTTAAGTTAAGCTTGTCCCAGCGTGACTGTAGGGTTATCAGGTTGGTCACGCCGCCTCCTAGGTCGGGGAATCAGCCTCTCATAGGATATAGTAAGCCTACATCTCATATATATATATATACTCATATATATATATATATACACTGTGTCCCGATGAAAAGTGGACCCCAAAAAAAGTGTCATTACTCGGTCAAAACTTATAGCATTTGCCTGAAATTTTAAATACAACAACAGTAGTCATATCACCACTAAATTGCAACGCCGTTTGGAAATCTTGGTGAATTTGTCAAGTTTATGAACGTTTGAGGTGCAGTACTGAAATGGGGAAGTTTCCAACATACAACAGCCATAAAGAAGTGAAGTTCAGCTACAGCTGGTGTTCAAAATGTCCTCCTTGTTCACGGACACACAACCGTAGACGTGGACGTCACTGCTTGATGGCCCGGGTGCACTGATTTGATCTTCGTTGAGCCGGGTGCGAAGGTGAACGGAGCGTACTAACGCGATGTGTTGCTCACTCAGCATCTGCTTCCTGCCATCAAGAAGTTGTCTGGCGTCTACTTCGCATTCCCACAAGACAGTGCCCCTTTGCATCGAGCATGTGAGACCATTGCTCTGCTGTCCCGGGTGACACCCGACTTCACATCCCCGCAGCTGTGGCCGCCCAACAGTCCAGACCTTAATCAAAACCTTCGCACCCGGCTCAACGAAGATCAAATCAGTGCACCCGGGCCATGAGCAATTTATTAGAGAATTATTTCTCAATTATATCAAACTCCGATTTGAGATTGAAATAACATTAAAAATTTACATACAATTACAAAGTCTGTAATCTGTAAAGCTAGAAATCATCAGATCGTTATAATAGGCTAGTCTAGTTATGTTTTTTAAACAAACTTATTTGAATCAAAGCGAACAATGACCAATATCATTTAAGGAATTAAGTATGCTATCAGTAAATGTTTATTTTGCATATTTCGACATTTGAACTAAAATTCAATTTATGGTGATTTATATAACTTATTATTTAAATATTGAAGCCAACAACCACTTTTCGTGTTACGCATCAACCAAGTAACCTTGGCTAAGTTCAGGCAAGGCAATCACTTATTGATTGCATACATACGTCTTTTAAAGTACTCGCAACTTAGGCGTATTGTTAAGGTTGATACATGTAGCAATATATACCCAATATAGCAAAGACATGAAAAGGTCTTCCAATGAACTGGCAATGCCCCAGAATAAGCTGGGGCCTTATCCCGTGACCAAAGTGAAAGACAAAAGCAATCATCAGATCGTTGTTATAGGCTAGTCTAGCTATGTTTTGTTAAACAAACTGAGGCTATTTGAATCAAAGCCAGCAATGACCAATATAATTTAAGGAGTTAAGTATGATATCAGTGGATGTTTATTTTGCATATTTCGACATTTTGAACTAAAATTGAATTTATGGTGATACTTTTATATATACTGTAACTTATTATTTAATTCTTGAAGCCAAAGATCTCTTTTCGTGTTACGCATCACCCAATTAACCTTGGCTAAGTTCAGGCAAGGCAATCACTTATTGATTGCATACACACGTCTTTCAAAGTACTCGCACCATAGGCGTATTGTTAAGGTTGATAGATCTATCAGCTATAGCAAAGACAAGAAAAGGTCATCTAATGAACTGGCAGTGCTTGTGAATAAGCTAGGCCCTTGTCCCGTGCCCAAAGTGAACGACAAAAGCATTTGGGATCTGTTCCTTTTAATGGCTAAGTTCAGCCATTGTATGACAAAAACATATTTGATCTGCCACCATAATATAGACGGTTGAGTATTTACCAAAACTATTTTTCTTCTTTTCGACCAAAGATCCCTCGCCGGCATCCAACATCACCGTTGTATCGAGACAGATGGATAGTTTCGATCTGGACTGGGCAAATGAAGGTTTCTCGGACAATTGTTTCGTATGGGTTGATGAAGCACCAAATGCAATAACATTCTGCTCTACAGAAAATAAAACAGCCGTCATCGCTAATCTTCCAACGGCTGGACAACAGTACACGATCTACATTGTGATACAGAGTGGTCAACTGAACAGCACTATTTCAACTGTCGCTGAAAGAACAAGTAAGTGTGACTCAATAGCGATTAATAGATTGAATGGAACAAACAATTTTGTTGCTCCAAATGTTGCTTATCGATTCGGCAGAAGAGTCCTTTGCAGTTAAGAGAGGAGAATGAGCTCTCATGTCTTGCCAAACTTAACTGAATATCAACAACTACTACTATTACTATAACTATACTAAGAATAATTACTCAAGACAGTTCTCTTCCGCCGAGCCTGGGTCGGGAGCGTCTCTGAGTAGAGATTTTGAAGTGGTGCTATATAGCCTACTCAGATTGATTGAATACGGATCCTTATTACGAAAAATTACAATACTTATTATTAACCCTCGGGCTACCAAGCTTTTTTGTGACATCGGCTACCAAGGGGGGTGTTGGTTACCACCCCCCTGGATTTCGTGTTTGGTTTCACATATCATAACTTGTAATATAGCAATGGGTTCAGCATTCATTTCTGCACAGAATGGTAGGTGTACATTATGTGAATGCACCTCGAAATTACATCACTTTTAACAACGGAACCCATTAATTAGCAATATTTTATATTATTGCGTACATTTTGTGCTTTTTAGACAAACAAATATAAGATTATGTTTGTTTTGAAACTAATCTATGTATAAAAGATACACACAATCATCCCTACACATGTTTATATAGTATAAATGTACATCCATACATATATATCCATACATATATATCGGTTTACGTTGTAATGCTGTATTCAGCCATTTTCACACAGATTACGCGTATTATTATTTATTTTGATCACTTCCGGTATTCAGAAGACAAATGAAGCCCTATATTCCCTCTAAAGAATGGTATAATTGTTTCTTTTCTAGGAAGAATAGTCAATAAGCTATAGTCGAAAAACTAAGGGGGTGGTATCCACCCCCACCCCTGGTGCCTCGGGTATATCAGGTATAACTTTTGAATGGCGTGGGCTACCACCATGATGTTTACCTAAAAATGTGCGCCAATGAATCTGCTACAGCGGCCTAAAATGTAAAAATTATATTCCATATGGAAAAAAGAATTATGCATAAAAACGTAGGGTGGGATGGCAGCCAGGGTTAATATCAATAACAGGGTTAATATCAATAACAATAAATATTTATAGCACTTATATTAATATTACATACAGCTTAATATAATTATTATTGCCTTCCATGGCTGCCGTACACAGTTAAATTCGACTCATGTAATAACTTGTGATCATCCGTTCATACTGATTTGTAATCATCCTGCGTTGTGTCAGTTTCAAATTAAACGAGGATTATTATTATTTTTCTTCAGACAAGGCAATCAATTATTTCTTACATACACAGGTCCTTCAAAGTACTCGCTGCATAGTCCATTCTTAAGGTTAATGGATCTATATACGCTAGAGGAAAAATAAAAAGTTCAAACAATGCCAGGGCAGTGCTCGTGAATAAGCTGGTGCCCTTATCCCGTGCCCAAAGTGAAAGATTGAAGCATTTGGGATGTGTTTTCTTTAATGGTTAAGATCAACCATTATTTGTAACAAAAGCATTTGGGATCTTCCACCACATCAAGGCTCGTTGAGTATTTACCAAATTTATTGTTCTTCTTTTCGACCAAAGATCCATCACCCGCATCCAGCATCAACGTTTGGTCGAGAGAGATGACTAGATTCGATCTGACCTGGACAAATGAAGGTTTCTCAGACAATTGTTTCGTATGGGTGGAAGAAGCACCAAGCGCAACAACATCCTGCTTTACAAAAAATAAAACAGTCGTCATCACAAATCTTCCGACGCCTGGACAACAGTACACTATCCACGTTGTGATCCAAAGTGGTCAACTAGAGAGTACGAGTTCAAGCATCACTGAAAGAACAAGTAAGTGGAACTCTTTTGCGACACATGCAACTAAGAATACATGAAATGAATGCAGTCCTCATCCTATCACGTTCCCTTTCCCCTACCCACCAATCCCTCCGCAATCCTCTCTGTGTCCACTTCTTCTCCGTTCCCCTCGTCTACCCCTTTCTCACCATCTGCCTCCGAATTTACCTCTTCCAATCTCCCTCCACTGCCCCACCCCTGCCGCTCCATGAACCTCCTACTTCCGCTGCCTTCCCTTTCACTCCCATTTCTCCCATCCATCCACCTTTCCTCCAAACCTTTCGTCCCTTCCGCTTCTCTCCATCTCTGTCGTCCACCTTCAATCACCGAACCCCTCCATCCCACGTTCCATCCCAATTCGTGATCCAGTGCACTGGAATTGCTCGTGAATGAGCTGGTGCCCTTACCCGTGCCAAAAATGAATAGCAAAACCCATTTGGGAGCTGTACCCTTTATGGTTAAGTTCAACCATTATTGTGCGAAAATGTATTTGGGATCTGCGACCATACACAAGCTCGTTGAGTATTTACCAAAAATGCTCAAAAATATTTTTCTTCTTTTCAACCAAAGATCCATCGCCTGCATCCAGCATCACCGTTGTATCGAGACAGATGGATAGTTTCGATCTGAACTGGGGAAATGAAGGTTTCTCAGACAATTGTTTCGTATGGGTGGAAGAAGCAGAAAGCGCAACAACATCCTGCTTTGCAGGAACTAAAACAGCCGTCATCACTAATCTCCCAACTCCTGGAAAACAGTACACGATCCACATTGTGATCCAGAGTGGTCAACTGAACAGCACGATTTCAACACTCACTGAAGGAACAAGTAAGTATGACACTCACGTGATCAGTAGATCGAACGAATTGCAGAAATATTTGTTGGTCAAAATATTTTAAGACATTATTTTGGTTTGTAACTAATTGATTCGGCAGAAGAGACCTTTGCAGTTAAGAGAGAAGAATGAGCTTTCATATAAATGCCAAACTTAACTGAACAGCAACAACAGCAACAGCAATGAGAGCAACAACATCAGCAACTACCAATCTTATTGATACTGCCGCTATCACTATAAATAATTACTCGCACCATAGGCTATTCTTAAGGTTAGTCCGGTACAGCAAAACATGAAAACGTTGTCCAGTGCACTAGCAGTGCTCGGGAATAAGCTGGCACTCTTTCCCCGAGCCAAAAATGAAGGACAAAAGCATTTGGGATCTGTACCCTCTAATGGTTAAGTTCAACCATTATTGTATGTCAAAAGCATCTGGGATCTGTCAAAATATAAAAGCTCGTTGAGAATTTACCACAATATAATAATTATATGTTGGTAAATTCTCAACGAGCTTTAATTTGGTGGCAGATTATTCAATATATTGTTCTTCTTTTCGACCAAAGATCCCTCGCCGGCATCCAACATCACCGATGTATCGAGACAGATGAATAGTTTCGATCTGAACTGGGCAAATGAAGGTTTCTCAGACAATTGTTTCGTATGGGTGGAAGAAGCACCACACGCAGTAACATTCTGCTCTACAGAAAGTAAAACAGCCGTTATCACTAATCTTCCAACGCCTGGAAAACAGTACACTATCCACGTGGTGATCCAGAGTGGTCAACTGAACAGCACGACTTCAACTTTCACTGAACGAACAAGTAAGTATGACACTCTCGCGATCAATAGATCGAACGAATAGCTGAAACAATTTTGTTGCTCAACCTATTTTAGACATTATTTTGGTTGTAGCTAATTCATTCCGCAGAAGAGACCTTTGCAGTTAAGAGAGAAGAATGAGCTTTCATTTGATGCCAAACCTCACTGAACAGCAACAACAGCAACAACAATGAGAGCAACAACATCAGCAACTACCAATCTTATTGTTACTGCCGCTATCACTATAAATAATTGCTCGCACCATAGGCTATTCATAAGGTTAGTCCGGTACAGCAAAACATGAAAACGTTGTCCAGTGCACTAGCAGTGCTCGGGAATAAGCTGGCACTCTTTCCCCGAGCCAAAAATGAAGGACAAAAGCATTTAGGATCTGTACCTTCTAATGGTTAAGTTTAACCATTACACTATGTCAACACGATTTTTGTTCCTGGGCAATGAGTGTAATTTCCTGGTTATTTGTGCCTCAAAAGTATAGGAAATGGTTGTTATTCTGTTTAAACTTTGCTTTTGTGGACTGGAGAATGATATTTAAAAGAAAAAAAACTATTTCCACAACAAACGAGCGAATTTGTTTGTTTTTGTTCACGTGAAGTCAGAAGAAAACTGTATAGCTCACAAGAAACCACAAAATGACTCTAAAGCAACATGTATCAATACTAGAATGATACAAAACTTGACCACCCGAAATTTAGAAAAGCGTAGTTTTGCGAGATTTACGGTTATACTGTAAATCACTTTCACGAATCAGCCCCAGATGTAGTCTCCCATCATGTTCTCATTGTACTGTCCTTGGTAGCGACGTTCAAAGTCTAGTATATCCTGGTGGAAGCGCTCGCCTTGCTCCTCCGAGTATGCTCCCATGTTCTCCTTGAAGTTATCAAGGTGAGCATCAAGGATATGAACTTTCAGGGACATCCTGCATCCCATTTTACTGTAGTTCTTCACTAGAGTCTCAACCAGCTCTACATAGTTTTCGGCCTTAATTGTTATTGTCCAGGAAGCCTCTAACCACCGCTACGAAGCTATTCCAAGCCGCTTTCTCTGTCCTAGAAAGCATCTTGGAGAAATCCTTACACTCCATGATTCTCTTTATTTGTGGTCCCACGAAGACACCAGCTTTGACCTTTGCCTCAGACAGCTTAGGGAAGAAACCTTGAAGGTATTTGAAAGCCACCGATTCCTTATCTAGAGCCGTGACAAATTGTTTCATTAGGCCCAATTTAATATGCAGTGGTGGCATGAGCACTTTCCGAAGATCCATCAGTGGCTCCCACTTGACATTTTTGCTACCCACATTGAACTCGGTCCGCTGGGGTCAGTCCCGCTTGTGGTAGTGCGCCTTTTTGTCTCTGCTGTCCCAAAGGCAAAGGTAGCAAGGAAACTTTGTCCAACCCCCTTGCAGACCCATCAGGAATGATACCATTTTGAAGTCTCCTATGACATCCCAGCCGTACTCGTCGAACTTCAAGGCGGCTAACAAGGTTTTCACGCTGTTGTAATCCTCTTTGAGGTGTACCGAGTGAGCCAGAGGAAGAGACGGATACTTGTTCCCATTATGGAGTAGCACGGCTTTGAGGCTCCGAGATGAACTGTCAATGAAGAGACGCCACTCGTTCGGGTTGCAGTCGATTCCAATTTCCTGAAAAAGACCGGTAACGTTGTGACAGAAGCAGAGTCCATCTTGACTGGTAAAAAGCTTGAAAATGCTTGATGACGCTTCCTCTGATCTGCGATTTGAACACTCTCATCCAACAGGTTCCACTGCTTGAGTCTAGACGTCAAAAGTTCTGTATTGGACTTGGTGAGATCAAGATCTCTGATGAAGTCGTTGAGGTCTTTTTGGTTTGGATAGTAGGGCCCCTACGGATTTTTGTCATGAGCTAAAAAATTATAGTCTGGATCTACAACGTCTTCATCGCTCTCTGACTCTGATATACTTGTTCTTCTGAAGGCGACTGATTTCTATCCGGAGCAGTGCCAAAATATGCCTTGTAGGCCTCACACATCTTAGCAGATTTTTCCACAGAGTACCTTTTCGCTCTTGTCTTCATAAATTGGCCGCAGACATAGCAGAATGCGTCAGCCGGATACTTGCAGCCTCTTGATGCCATTTAAGTTGTGTCTACAGGCTATGCACCTAGTCAAACGTACAACTAAACTGAAGTGCATGGTGGGCTAAAGGCATCTTTATTTATACTACTACCTGTAGCTATTTATAGGTGTCGAAGGTTCTCGCACATTCTAGAATATTCCCGGAAGTTCACAAAAGCTGTACAGCTACTTCGAGTTAACACATAACTGGCTATATATTTCAATGTTCCGAAGAAGCAGTTACATTTCAGAATATATCAGTCTCCTGGCATGAAAAGCAAAGTCTTTGGGGTATAATGGCCATTTTCTATACTTTTGAGGCAGAAGCAATTAGGAAATAACACTTAATACCCAGGAACAAACAAAAAGTAAAATTTTGTTACGTAGTGTTATTGTATGTCTAAAGCATCTTAGATCTGCCACCATATAAAAGCTCGTTGAGAATTTACCACAATATAAAACTCCGCCACTGATCGTTTTCTGTCAGTGCCAGTCCCAAGCCTGGATGAAGGAGGAGGGCGACGCTAATGGTCTTCGTTATCACACAGTGTCGTTAAACTGAAACTACTACTACTACTACCACATATAATATATATTGGTAAATTCTCAACGAGCTTTAATTTGGTGGGAGATTATTCAAAATATTGTTCTTCTTTTCGACCAAAGATCCATCGCCAGCATCCAACATCACCGTTGTATCGAGACAGATGAATAGTTTCGACCTGACGTGGACAAATGAAGGTTTCTCAGACAATTGTTTCGTAAGGGTGGATGAAGCACCAAACGCAACAACATTCTGCTCTACAGAAAGTAAAACAGCGGTCATCGCAAATCTTCCAACGCCTGGAAAACAGTACACGATCCACATTGTGATCCAGAGTGGTCAACTGAACAGCACGATCTCAACTGTCACTGAAAGAACAAGTACAGTAACTGGTAGGTATGACTCACTCCGGATAAATATATCGAAGAGCACAAGCAATTCTGATAGGCCTACTCCAATTATTCGAAGACATTATTTTGGTGTTGCTAATTGATTCGGCAGAAGAAAAGCTGCAGTTAAAAGAGGAGAAAGAGCTTTCATATATAGGCTACATCATCATCATCAATAACCATGGGCTCAGTGCCCATATCTTGCCTAAACTTAATTAAATAGCAACAACAATAACTACCACTTTTACTACTACTACCGATATTACTATAATTACTAAGAATAATTGCTCAAGACTGTTCTCTTCCGCCGTGCTTGGGACGGGACAGGAGTGGCTTTGAGTAGAGATCTTGAAGGGCGCTACATAAATTCCGATTAATTGAACACGGATTCCTATTATAGAAAAATTACAATACTCACTATTAATATCAAAAACAATAAATATTTACACTTATATTACTTACAGCAATAATAATAATCATTATTTAAAAATCTTTTTTTATTATTATAGGAACTTTATTTCTTCATAAATCCGACTAAGTAATAAACAGAATAATAAAGTTGGCCTTTTTCAGTTGACAGTAGGCCTTCCTGTAAAAAGTCGTGTGCTAGGCCTATCTTTCTCCTGATTGTTCCAGTCCGAGGAGACCAAAACAGACAGGGAGTTTCCTATTATAATAGAAAGGTACGTAAATGGCTGGTCTTGCACAGCTCCCCTGTCGCTTTATTATTATTATTACCTTTACCCCGAGGTACACCAGACCTATTTTTGTTGTTGTCGTTCCTATTACTATTATTTTTTTTATCCGAGGCAGAGATAAACCGTCAGGAAAAATAATTATGTTAGCAGCAAAATATTTTTCTCAGAAAAATCAGGCCTCGTTGAAGGTTTCACAACCATCCGGAAATGTGCCTCTGAATGCAATGTCGTTGTGGCGATGGACGCAGGTGGAAAGACGTTGGAACAGAAAAGTAGTTTTACGTTGATCTCCAGAAACAGCTGAAATGCTTTGTCGCAGCTGGGAGAGAAATTCTGCACTCTCAGCACTTACGGGCCCAAGGGTTTCAAAGGCAACGGGAACAGACATGTGAGTTGCAGGCAGCAATACACATTTGGCACACTAATGAACCGCGGCCTGTTAAGCAGCGGAACCTTCTGAAATCGCTATCTCTGACAAGTAGGAAGCAGCACAAGCGTGAACCACTGTAGTATCCAAGGTCGTGTATTTACCGGCAGACCAAGGAACAAGTGTAGCACCGTCGGGCAGTTTGCCATCGGTCCGCAGAAGACTCGTCGGGTTCTTTATGCAGGGACATCTCCTGTATGTAGTGATCGCTAAAATTGATATCGTATAATGCATGATGGCGATGGAGCGTCCCTTCCATAGATTACAAACTGGGTATGGAGACCACCTGAGCCAACAGCATCTCCTCATTGATTATTTGGTTGTCCCGCGGGTGCGTACTTCTACGTCTAAGAGTTTCGCTATTGTTAGTTCCAATAACTAGAACCGGTAACCTCAGGACTGAACTTTTCTCTATTTCTTTTGACCAGTTCCGCCAGCGCCTGAAAACCTCTCTCTTTACCAGTGAAGACACTGGCCCTCGGGAGCGCCTCTGTTTTTGAATTACTCTATATAAATATTCGATTACGATTACGATTACGATTGACACAAAATGAGGGCGGCAGAGGTCAAGGCCTAACCAAAGACCAACTGCCACTCGCAATGTGCCTGCAGGCTGCAGCATGCCATCTAGTGTTGAGTCTTTAAAAAGAAAAAGAGCAGCCCCGAAAAAGTGAGTGATTCGCAGTTAATACACTGGAATTCTAAAAATGAAGGATCTTTGGAAGGAGTCAGTGAAGGAGAGTAGACTCGCATTTATTCATGTTCAGATTCAACCCAAGGGAAATGGTTAAGAAAGCCAGTATCCTTGGCAACAGTTTCTTTGCTGCCACCAGTGAAAGGTCATCCAGATAACCAATGCGAAGGTCAGACTTGCGAGGCAGTGACTGCAAATACCACTGGACGTTCCTGCCTGGTCAAAGGTATTAAAGTGGACGGTCGTCAAGTAATTTTATTAAGTGCAAGAAAAAATCAACCAAAATATTAGGAAGTATGTTCACCTCTTTCCATTGTTCGCCATAATCACTAAGGTATTATTTTGTTGTGCTATGTTTTGTTGTGGTTTGCTGTGCTGAAATGTGCTGTACCGTATTGTATTAGATCACAGTTACTAGAAAAAACTCAAGCCGTAAAGACAACTCATAACTGCTGCAGTTTCTTGGATCCGGGTAGAATGATTGCGATTACTCCACGCAGCACAATAATTTTATGCAACATTCCTGTTTAAAGAGAACAACGTGAAACTGTCAGAAATCCTGTATGCTTGTAGCTTAGTACTTGTTAAGCCCGACTTCCGTATACTTTTCAATGCCTGCTATACTATTATGTCTGCCTCAAAATGCTTCTTGCTTTTATAGTGTATACTGCTCATGTTCCTGTCCCTTGTAAGATCTGGTAGATACAGTTACTTGATCTAAGCGTGATTCTCTGCGGTCTGGTCTGTTTCTTAACTTGGTTCAGGCACATTTAATTTGAGACGGTTTTGGACTGTAGAAGACTTTCTTCAGCCTCCATCTGATGTACGTTTGATTTCAATCGATACGTCAACGCTTCGACTGCTTTGGAGTTCACCGGACAACACGAACGAAACCCTACTCGGATTTCACATCCGTTTCTTCTGGAACGGAATTTGGACATACGTTGACAACTCGAGTAGAGCATTCGACATCACGAATCTACCAACACCAGGACAAACCTACACAGCAAGTATCAGCGCATACTATACTTCCCAACAATACAGCGAATATATCAGTGCATCCAATTACACGTGTGAGTTTAAATAAGTTTAAATTAGGTTTAAATTATGTTTAAATCAAGTATACTGGTGACCTTGCTTATCACTTGACAGGAACTAGGTCCCAGGGTTACCAGTTCTATACTGCATGATTGTTTTATAGTCGGTTGGAAGCCGCGAATGCACACAGTATACGAAAGTGGCCAGCTTCACAGAGTATGAATTTGAAGAGTTATTAAATCTAGAGCTACATCATGGCAGTCGAAGCTCTAGCACCGCTGACAGTGAAATGGCGACCATTAGCAATTTTCACGTGGCTGGAAAAGAATACAGAATCCACATCGTGGTTAAGAGTGGATCATTAAACAGGTCTACGGTCACAATTATCCACAAGTAATCGTAATCGTAAACTCAAAATTTCTAAAGCGCTACTCTAAAGCTAATCGAAGAGCAACAGCTTATTCACGACCGCTGTGTCGTATCAGATGGGTTGTCATAGGAGTGATGTGGAGTGGAGATCCGAGTCCGGTTGTCATAGAGAACGACTACCTGTCCAAGCAGCAAGTTCATTCATTATCAAACAATTATCACTTATTATATCAAACTCCGATTTGAGATTGAAATAACTTAAAAAAATTGCATACAAATAAACACTCTTTAATCTGTGAAGCTACACATCATCGAGGTGTTATTATTGTCTAGTTGGGCGCTTTTAAACAAACACAACTTATTTGAATCAAATCCAGTAATTACCAAGTTAATTTAGGGAATTAAGTATCGCTCGCTCGCTAAGTCCTACGGCTACTGCTACCCTTGTCCATTCTTTTGTCACTATCAGACTTGACTTCTGCTGCTCTCTCTATGTTGGCCTCCCGGCTGCCCGACTAAGCTGTCTGGTTCGCGTCTTACGCTCTGCAGCTCGCCTTATTGGCCGCATACCTAAATTCGACCACATCTCCAGCTATATGCGCGACATTCTTCACTGGCTCCCGCTTAGGCAGCGTATCGAATATAGGGTAGCTGCCCTAGTTTGGCGCTGCCTGCTGGGTCTTGCTCCTGCCTACCTTATTGAGCTTTGTAGCCCCACCCTTAGTGCTCGAGGCTCGCGCTCCCTCCGTTCAGCTGAACAGGGTCTTCTCTCTGTCCCTTTGCTCGTACCTCCACCAGGCAGAGCCGTGCCTTCTCTGTGATTGGCCCCTCGACCTGGAATGGCCTACCTCTGACACTCCGCTCCCTACCTAGAACCCCTTCTCAGTCATTCCTCTCTCAACTTAAAACGATCCTATTTGGCCGCGTTGGGTTGGGAGCGCCTCTGAGTAGTTCCCTTGAAGAGGCGCTATACAAATTCAAGTAATGAATGAATGAATGAATGAATGATAGACTATCAGTCGCTGTTTATCAGATTTCAACATTTTTAACTAAAATTCAGTTGATGGTGATCTATGTACAACTTAGTATTTGATTCATAAAGCTAGATAACTCTTTTCGTATTAAACATAAATCTTGAACCCTTGCCAATGGTCAAGCAAAGCAATCACTAATTGCGTTCATCCATTCGAAGTACTCGTACCATAGGCGTATTGTTAAGGTTAATGGATCTATCTGCTAGAGCAAAAACATGAAGAGAAAGACAAAAGAAATTGGGATTGTTTCCGTTTAATGGTTAATTTCAACCATTATTGTATGACAAGAGGAATTTTTATCTGCCACCATATAAAAGCAGATTGAGTATTTACCAAAAACATTCTTCTTTTCGACCAAAGATCCATCACCGGCATCCAACATCACCGTTGCATCGAGGCAGATGAATAAATTCGATCTAACCTGGACAAATGAAGGATTCTCAGACAATTGTTTCGCATGGGTGGATGAAGCACCAAATGCAATAACATTCTGCTTTGCTGGAAATAACGCAGCCTTCATCGTTAATCTTCCAACGCCTGGACAACAGTACACGATCCACATTGTCATCCAGAGTGGTCAACTGAACAGCACGATTTCAACTGTCACTGAGAAAACAGGTAAGCATGATTCAGTCGCGATAAATAGATTGAATAGCAGAAACAATAATATTCTGATGCTCCAATTATTCTAACACATTATTCTGGTCTGTTGTTAATTGATTATGCAGAAGAGATTTTTGCTTGTTAAGAGAAAAAAATGAGCTCTCAAAACTTGCCTAAAATAACAGAATAGCAACAACAACTACAATGACTACCACTATTACTACTAATGCCAATATTACTATAACTACTAAGAATAATTGCTCAATACTGTTCTCTTCCGCCTGGCCAATGTTCTCGAAAGTAAAGGAACCACTACATGTCTTTACAGCAAGTTCATTAATTTGCAATTATTTCTCCGATTTTAGATTAAAATTACTTTAAAACGTTGCAAACAAATACAGATTCTTTAATCTGTAAAGCTAGAAATCATCATGGCGTAGTTATAAACTGGTCCAGTTGTGTGCTTTCGATTTAAAAAAAACAACTTATTTCAATCAAACCGAGAAATGGGCAATTTAATTTAAGCAACTAAATATAATATCAGTCGCTGTTTGTTTTGCAGATTTCGACATTTTGAACTAAAATTCAATTGATGTTGATATGTATAACTTACTCTTTGATTCATGAAGTTAAGGCTCTCTTCGTATTAAACATCAACCAAGAAACTTTGCTTAAGGTCAAGCAATGCAATCACTTATTGCTTACATGCCCACGTCTTTCGAAGTACTCGCGTCATAAGCGTAATATCAAAAGAGCAAGAGGAGGCAACTAAGGTTTATTTATCCATGCGCTAGAGCAAAAATATGAAGAGGTCATCCATTGCACTAGAAGTGCTCGTAAATAAGCTGATGCCCTTTACCCGTGCCAAAAGTGAAAAATCAAAGCATTCGGGATCTGTTTCTTTCGATGGTTAATTTCAACCGTTATGGTATGACAAAAGCATTTGACATAGGCTATGCCACCATATAAAAGCTCGTTGAGTATTTACCAAAAATACTAAAAAATAAATTTTTTCCGACCAAAGATCCATCACCCGCATCCAGCATCACCGTTTTGTGGAGACAGATGAACAGAATCGATCTGACATGGACAAATGATGGTCTCTCAGACAATTGTTTCGTATGGGTGGATGAAGCACCAAGCGCAACAACAACCTGCTTTACTGGAAATAAACTAGCCGTCATCACTAATCTTCCTACGCCTGGAAAACTGTACACGATCCACATTGTGATCCAGAGTGGTCAACTGAACAGCACGATTTCAACTATCACTGAACGAACAAGTAAGTATGAATCACTCGCGACAAATAGATCACAAACAATTTTTTAAATCCTATTATTTGAAGACATTATTTTGGTGTTTTGCTAATTGATTCGGCAGAAGAGACGTTTGCAGTTAAGCGAAGACACAGAGCTCTGATATCATGCTTAAACTTAACTGAGTGTAAACAAAAGCAACAACGACAACAGTACAACAACAACAATGATAACCAATGATACTACTACTGCCGATATTACTCCATTACTTATTATTCATATTAATAGCAATACATTTTTATGACACTTATGCTACCGGTACCTTAATGACAATAATATTAATAATTATTATTATTGTAACTATTTTAATATTTTTTTATTATTATAACAACTTAATTTTTTTATAAATCCAACCAACTTATAAACAGACTATTTAAATTGGCTATTTTCAGTTAACAATACCTTACGTATAAATCGTCGTGTGCCATCTGTCTCCTGATTGCTCCAGTGCGAGGTGGTCAAAATCGGCAAGTAGTCATTAGTATTTTTCCAGGCCGGATCTCCTTAGAATCAGTCATCCACGCAGGAGCTGTTGACTACAAATTCCTGTATAAGGTCTTAAAAGATATTGCCTGCTGACACTTAGGAGAGATCAGTAGCTCATCTGCCACTATTAGCCGCCTACATCACGAGGAACCGTTACCTCTGACTAATGGTATCCCACTGCGCCCTACGGAAAATGCTCGCGCACCAAATCCTAGACTGCACCAGTGCTGCCTCAGCCAGTCCATCCCTAGCATAGTCCAAGAACATGGTGGGAATCAACAACCCACGCGACATCTTCATTGGAACAAACACCTCCCAGGCACCCTAATTTCCGTCCCGTTAGCAGCCATTAACACGCGATGACAGGGAGTCAGTTCAAAACCCTCTATAGCCTTATACGGCATCAAACTCACTTCTGATCCTGTGTCGATCAGGCATTGCTGCTTTCCTCGGTTAATGGTTCCCCGTGTATATATATATATATATATATATATGGCGGTGCCTCCTACTCGGTTCGTCGACCTCTGACGAGTGGTGTGGTTCATCGCGACATCATCCTGCTGTATCAGAGCCTCCGGTTCGGCGGCGGCTACTTGATGGCGGAAGCGTCGGCCCTGACGGCAATTTCGGGAGAAGTGACCGGATCTCCCGTAGTTGTAGCAAGTCAGTTGTTCGCATTGGTTGTTCCCACGGTTTTGAGCCTGGCTCCTCGGCTCCGCGTCTCTGGTGGCGCTGCCTCGTAGCTCCGTGAACGGGCGATCGATGTGCTTCTCTATGTCTCTCTGCCATTTACGCTTGCTTTAGAGTTGTGCTGCAAGGAACCTGTCCAGCTGAGACCGGATCTGGATGTTCACTTCAGTTCCCTGCGTTCTTTGGACGCATTTTCCGCCTGTGCTCGGGCTCGATTGTTCGCTGGTAAGCTTCCAGCCGTAATGCCGTATTTTAGGCCTCTTGCAACGATTCTGGTTCACGCCCCCGGACTTTCATGGACAGCTCCCGGTCGTGAATCGCCTCTAAAAAGGTATCTCGGGCGATTTTCTCGGTCGTCTCATTTGACGGTACAGGGTACGCCAACACGACAAACCGACTTATAAACTGAAGATGGTTGCTCGATGTCTCATCCGCATGCTGGCGACGATAGCGCAGTTGCGCACTGAGCGTCTCTGTCTGTCCTTCGGTACCTTATCTCTCGCGGAGTCGCCCGGTTAACTCTTTGTATGTGATGTCCGGATGCGTCACGACGTCCCGTAACAACTGCGTAACAGCCTTTTTTAGAGCATAGCGCAAAATGTCGACACGATCCGCTGCTGTCCATCCATTGTGCCGAGCGCACACGTCGAATTGGCGCGAGAAAGAACTCAAGTGAACCGGTTCCGTTAAATTTTCCCGGCTTCGTGTGTGCTTTCTGTATCCGAAGAAGACGTCAGCAACCTCGAGACGTTTCGGTTTCACTGTGTGTTCCTCTGGTTTCGCCACGTCGTTCTTCATTGCTGGCCTTGGATCGTCAAAGTCAATGCCTTCGAGCAGGAAATTGGATTTTATTCTTGTTCTCTTTTTCATTGCCGGTGTCGAACCGCTTGGCTGATGAAGCGCGGCTCTCCCACGTTCAACAGCTAGTAGATGACGAAAGATTGTTCGCCAGTCATTTCCAAACGTCCGTTGGCGGTCGTCAATTCGTGATGCTGAGACCACAAAGGAACGACTCCGCTTCTGGTACCAGTTTGTTCGCGGATTCTGGTCTTCTAAATTTTCCACAGATGTCGAGTGGTTCACAGCTCTACAAGGATGTCCGAAGCCTCTGATCTGATCGTCCAGCTGTCGTGGTATATCGAGAAGCTTAACAGAGTCAACAACTGCACAAGTAGAAGATCGATTTATTCGTTCCACACAGTCGATCGACAATGTCACACGAAACTACTATCTTGACAGCGAGAGAACTGCTTCCCCTTTCGATTACCAACCAGGCCCTCTAGCGGCTACGTCAGACCACTGGCCCGTTGATCACAGCAGGTCCTCAACACTGGTCGAAACTTCAAGGTTGATGCCAACCTCAAGACCGAACCTCTACACTGTCTTCTCGAGGCTGACTCTTATTTAGCCAATATCTCCCTTTTATCCCCAAATTTCCTTTTATCATCGTTTTATACATGAGTTTCCACTACAAAGCGCAGGAAGTCGATTTATTGATCAGCTTAGTACAGTTGCAAAATAGCGCTACTCGATACCGTCAACCATATAGTTGGTGTCAATTCTATAAGAATACAATTTTATGAAACCAATGGTTGCCCATAGCGTGTCGATTTAAGATCGTCACCCAATGGTAAAACTAAGGCAGTCCAAAGTTGTCAAAAATGGAAAAGTCTTCCCCAGCGGCCCATGAGGTTAATCGTATAGTAGTTGTAAGGCATGTTTTGCCCCGAGGTACAAGAATCCCTTAGAGGATTGGATTAGAATTATTTCTTAAGTTTAACCCATTATTAGGTTATTAGTGTGTGGGAAGCAGAGCCGTAGAAATTCAGTTCTTGTCTCAGTTCTGTGACTATTTATTAAAACGATAACAGCTAAATACTGGTTTTCAACTACGCTTGTACGACTTGATCCAAGCATTGAGTCTTGATCATCGTCTGGTGTGTGTAGGTTCGCTTGTGCCCCAACTGGGAGCGACTCCACTGAGTCCTCACTCTGCGCTGATTTACTGGACGCTGTCTGAGGATATGAGAACCGTCCCAGAAACTTACTACAACTTGGCAATCACAGACATCCGAGAGCCAACCATTATCATCAACAGACACGTCGCAGGTTGAATGCTTTCAACTCATTATTCCAGATCATTTATGTAGCGCCCCTCGTTCCAGTTTACTTTGGAATGAATAGAAAGTCGGTGATAGAGTAGGCCTACTGTTGAAACGTGGTTGCGGATAATTCTAAAAAATTCAATGGTGATGTAAGTATACATTACTGACCGTAGGGTCCTGTGTCAGACGCAATGTATGTTCTACCTCCCTATTTGTGTAACATAAGCCATTTAGTGGTGATGGGTATTAATAAATGATTGCCATTGTCCTCGGTCGTTTGTCAAGTCAATTGCTCCTCTTTGTGTTGGTCCAAGTGATGTTATGATCTATATTGCATTAGGCACCATCAATTAGTTAATTCATGGCTATGTGGGTGACTGCCGTTCAATTAAAGAGTGAAATTTCAAATTAAAAAGGAGGAAACTGATCCTAGTTTTCAGCAGGCTTAATTTATAAGTTCTACTTGAAGATTAAAATTGAAAAGGACAATTGAGCTAATTGAGACAAAACCTTACTTCCCTGTCAGGTTTTTACAACCGTTTCGTGGTAGTCAGTGGGCTAGATGCATTCTGGAATTATTCCGTTGCAATCGTTGCATACATAGTCGATGACAATGGAGAAGAACTGGCGTCAGAGGGAGCTGAAGTCGTTTACTTTCAAACTATGGAATCAAGTTTGTGCAACTGAACTCAATAATTTATTGCCCAACACATCATATCTCGCTAGAATAATTCTGCATGAATTTATAATAATTATTATAATAAATTCTGCATTGTTATTATAAGAAAAGTAGTGTTTGTTGACTGACTGGCTGAATGACTGACGGACTGATTGACTGACTGACTCACGGACAGACTGACTGATTATTTTATTCATTCGTGCCTTCGCTCGTTCTATCAGTCGTTCATTCACTCAACAGTGACTCTGAGTATGTTCTCAGTCTTCAGATTAATTAATTGCCAGTGATCTACTCAGGGTGACAATGCGGTATCTGAGAATTGTAATTCAGCATTTGCCACACCCCATTAGGCCTATTCATTTTTGCCAAATTAATGTAGTGCTGTAAAATCGCAAATGTACTTTATGCCTGGATTTGTGCCTTTGCATAAGTCTTACAAGTCTCTCTTGAAGTGGCGCCACATATAAATATTTTGTTACAATTAGAATAATTAGCCAGAGATTTTGCCTGCACGCATCAATTGACTGCACCCTGGTACCAGTTTCTGTTGGAAAAGGTTCTACGTAGGTTCATGATGTTCTATTGGAAACAATAATTTTCTTGACAGCTCCGGGACAAGTACACTCGTTTGTTGTCAGAAGTTTGTCAGATGCTCAACAATGCAACGCATGCGAAGTAACCTGGGAAGCACCAGTTGAAAGAGAGTTGAATGGCATCGTCACTCAGTACATCATCCGGTGGCATCAGGTAGGCTAGGAAATATATTCACCCGATACACTTGTATCTGATATTAAACTGTGCTTCCGATTCCGATTATTTATCAGTTACTTGTTCATTGCATTTATCATGCGCTCAAAGACAGTACATATGAATCTGTGCGCGCGAAAGATTTGCCCAGCATAGTTACCAAAATCGTTAGGTTACACATCAGAGCACTACCGATTAGTTCAATGCGCCGAACAGATGATTCAATGTCAAATAATTCAGTGGCTAATTAAAATAATTAATGAGAATGTAAAATTGAATATTTTCTCCATAGTTAGACAGGTTTGGTAGCTCTAGTAATTGGGAACTACTGAGTTAAAAAGAAATTGTTGAAACCTGCGAACAGATTTAATAATAATAAACTTTATTCGGATTAAGTGAAGTTAAAATAAAACAATTGACAACTAATTAGATACGTACTAACATAATATTCAACCAGTCACGGTGCGTCCGGTGCCTTACACCGTCAAGACTTCGAATGCTTGAAATTCGCCCGAGAATCTATCTTAGCTCTTCCACTGAGACACCGAAGTCACACCCTATTTGAGTAAAATGTAAAAGCAATTTCTAAACCTTGGACTAGCCAGGTGGAGTTGACCCCGCCGATTATAGCGGGCAGCCTCATAAATAATGAAATAGCCAACCTATACTAGAACAGAACCGCCCATTTTGGAACCGTAACCATTTACGGTGCAAGTACATTGTAGTGATAATTCAAAGCCTGGATAAAAGAGGAGGGCAACACTAATCAACAATGTTATGACACAACGGCGTTAAACAACAACTAACTAACAAGACGCCGATAGGTAAATAACACTGGCGTACCTATGTAATGTGAAGTCGTTGTCCGGTCACCACTACCTTTTGCTGCAAGATATAAATTGACCATTTTCAGTGATCCGCCAAAGTACCGTTGCTATTATTGTTTAGCAATTTGCGGCTGACTATTCATGTAACTGATTATTATGATTATTTTTCCAGGTTAACGGTGCCGACCATGGCAGCACCGAAGTGCCAGCTGATCAGCGTCAGGTGACCGTTCGTGTTGAACCTGATGATAAGAGATACAACTTCACGGTGCGTAGTTTATTTTAGTTAACCTACTGATTAGCAAACAACCTTTTCAGATCTACTCAAAGGTGGCTTCAAAGTATTATGTATGAGCACTTGTTATAGCGCCCCTTCAAGATTTCTACTCAGAGGCGCTCCCGACTACAGCGCGGACACTGAATAGGAGTTTCACTCCGAAGCGCATGAGCAACTACGATTGAAGGACTTGCCCAGGGTCCGTACGCGGCAGCTTGAGGTGGATTCGAACACGCAACCCTCCAGCTGCAAGGCACCGAACATACCCCTACACCATAGAACGAGAATGCGCATATTACGAATATTAAGATTTTTATAAATTGACGAATATTGACGAATATTAAAACTGGCCAACGAATATTAAGAATATTATTTTTTAGTTCTTTTACTTCTTAATTATTCAAAATCCGGGATTAATTTTTTTAAAGCATTGCCAAAAATATGCATAAGAACAGTCACATTATTACAGTTACTCAGCCAAGTACAGACCTATATGGTGGGTAAAATCATATTTGATTATATCGAGTGGCGTAGCTAGGCCTACATGTAGGTATTTTGGCGCAAATACCAGCCTTTTGAAACTAATGTCGGCCAACGACTATGACTCAGGTTCCATCCCCTATCCGTCCAAGATTCCTCTCCACTGAGTTGAAGGATCTTGCTACATGTATCCGTCAGCCGACCGGGCAAGCTCAATTAACGGCTTAACGCGTCATTGATATGCTGGCGTAAACAACATATATCTTCAAATAATATAGAATTACTGGTGGAGGGATTTCAGATTAAGAGAGAGAGAGAGAGAGAGAGAGACAGACAGACAGACAGACAGACAGACAGACAGACAGACAGACAGAGACAGACAGACAGACAGACAGAGACAGACAGAGAGACAGACAGAGACAGAGACAGAGAGACAGAGACAGACAGAGACAGAGGGGGCGGCAAGATTTGGGTAGTTGGGTAGGAAGTGGGAATTAAGCCTAAGCTTCTAAGTAGCTGAGCACTAAGTATAGCGCCGTAAAACCACCGAACATGTTCTTAATTAGTAGTCTTAAACAAAGCAAAAACTGCGTCATCAACGAATATTTACGAATATTTACGAATATTAAAAAAACCTAATATTCAAGAATATTTACGAATATTAAAGCCTGAAGTCACGAATTCTCGTTCTATGCCCTACACCACCGCGCCCCACGGTAAAGGATGCGGCAAAGTTTCAAGCTAATCGAATCCTTGATCCAGCAAATGTGTTCATTTTCCAAAGTTTTATGAATATGACCATTTATATAGCGCCTTACAAGAACCTGACGAAGGCACTTTTACATTTTTATACGCTATGGAAAGTTTATCAAGGACTGTAGGTTTTATGTCATCACCCTAGTGCGTGAGAGATCATTTTTATATTCAGATCTAAACTTAAACCTTATCTGTCTACAATAGCTATAAAAAAAGTTGATTGACTGCACTCTGTCGGTGAGAAGATGAGGCGGCAAGGGGAAAACTGTTCACCAGCCGTTATGTGTTGGGAGCTATGAAAGTGTGGATTCGTTAATACTTCAAACCCATGTTTGCCTTCGGGGCTTGGCTCAAGGAACAAAAAAGATATTCATATAATTCAATTATCTTATATTAAGAATTTTGTGCACTTTAATTCAAATACTTCAGATCCAGGCAGAATCTAATGTGGGAGAAGGCGTTGCAAGTACTCAAATACTTCCGACAACTGGTAGTTGCCGTGAGTAACTGATTCTACATAATTTAAACAGCCTTCGTTGATACGGTAGGTCATATTTTCTTGCTAGTTTTCTTCCATTCTCTTTCATACATTCTTCGCCGTCTTCGTCTTCCTTGTCTTCTTCTCTTTAATATTCTCGTCTTTGCTTTCGTCTTATTCTCTTTCTTCTTTTCCCTCTTTTTCGCACTCCTCATGTTCTTGTTCCTGTTCACATTCTTGTCCTTGCATCTGTTCCCATTCTTTTTCTTGCTGTTCGAAAATATTTTTGCTTGGCATTGATGAATATTACGAGTTTTTCTTTGTAAATTCTTCCTGTTTAGTTCCGGTTCCGGTTCCGGTGCAAAACTTGACCAGTGTCCTATCGAAGGCTGGTTCTAACGACCAGGACGATCAGTCAACAACGAATTCGTTCGTCGTTAATTACGATCCGAATTTCTTCCAAGAAAACGGCAACGGAAATATTACATATAGTGGACTCCTTGTCCGAGAAGGTTTGAAAATAACGAGTCAATTCTAATGATGAAATTTATATGGTAACGTTATATTTGCATTAATTTACGTACCGTAGCCTTTGACCGTATGCAGCATTCTTTTGAAAACTATCTTAACACTAGAAGTACCGAGAAATCGAACTTCCTAGAAGCACCAAGGGGGTCATTTTGACCCCAAATAATTTATAATGCAAAGTCAATTGCAAATTCAATGAAATTGACTATCAACTTTATTAACATAAATTACATGAGCATAAACAAGTGTAATAAGTAAGTTGGAATGGAATAATAGGAGATCCTCTCCTCTCACCAGATCTCCTATCCTCTCGCCAGACCTCCTCCGCTCTCACTACATCTACTATCCACTCACCAGTTCTCCTATCCTTTCACCAAATTTCCTATCCTCTCACCAGACCTCACCCTATCTTCTCGCCAAATCTTCTATCCTCTCACCAGATTTCTTATCCTCTCACCAGACCTCACCCTATCTTCTCACCAAATCTTTTATCCTCTCACCAGATCTCCCCTCTCACCAGATCTTCTCTCCTCTCGCCAGATCTTCTATCTTCTCATCAGATCTCCTCTCCTTTCACCAGAAAACTCTCCTGTCTTATCACCAGATCTCCTATCCTCTGACCAGATCTCCTCTCCTCTGACCAGATATTCCTTCCTCTCACCAGATCTCCTTTCCTCTTTCCAAATATCGTCTTCTCTCACCGGATCTCTCTCTCCTCTCACCGGATCTACTCTGCTCTCACCAGATCTCTCTCCACTCACCAGATCTCATCTCCTCTCACCCGATATCCTCTCACCAAGTCATCCTTCTTCTCGCCAGATCGCCTATCCTCTCACTTGATCTCCTCTCCTCTCACCAGATCTACTACCCCTCTCACCTGATCTCCTATCCTTTCACTAGATCTCCTCTGACCACATCTTCTTTCTCCCACTAGATATCCTCTCCTCGCACCAGATATCCTCTTCTCTCACCAGATATCCTCTTCTCTCACCAGATCTGCGCTTTTCTCACCAGATCTCCTCTCACAAGATCTCCTATCCTCTAACCAGATCTCCGCTCCTCTCATCAAATCATCCTTCTCGCCAGATCTCCTATCCTCTCACTTGATCTCCTCTCCTCTCGCCAGATCTACTATCCTCTGGCTAGATCTCTCCTCTGACCAGATCTGCTTTCCTCTCACCAGATCGCCTATCCTCTCATCAGATCTCCTATCCTCTCACCAGATCTCCTCTTCTCTCCCCAGATCTTCTTTCCCATCGCCAAATGTCCTCTCCTCTCGCCAGATCTCTAATTCTCTCGCCAGATCTCCTATCCTCTCACTTGATCTCCTCTCCTCTCGCCAGATCTACTATCCTCTGGCCAGATCTCTCCTCTGACCAGATCTACATTCCTCTCACCAGATCGCCTATCCTCTCATCAGATTTCCTATCCTTTCACCAGATCTCCTCTTCTCTCCCCAGATCTTCTTTCCCATCGCCAAATGTCCTCTCCTCTCGCCAGATCTCTAATTCTCTCTAATTCTCTCGCCAGATCTCCTACCCTCTCACCTGATCTCCTCTTCTCTCACCTGATCTCCTCTCTTCTCTCACCAGATCTCATCTCCTCTCGCCAGATCTCCTATCCTCTGACCAGATCTCCTATCCTCTCATCTGATCTTCTCTCCTCTGACCAGATCTTCTTTCCTTTCATCAGATCGCCTCTCCTCTCACCAAATCTCCTCTTCTCTCACCAGATCTGATCCTATCCTCTCACCAGATCTCCTCTCCTCTCACCAGATCTCCTCTCTTCTCACATTTATTACGTAATTAGCTTTGATATATAATATTATTGAATAAAAAACAAGAAATGCGTAAGCCTGATACGCAAGTACTGAAACAGGGGTCAGATTGACCCCTTGGTGCTTAAAGGTAGAACAGCAAAAATCTCAGAAATTGTTAATCCCCCGAGTTCAAATTTTGGCAGAGGGTATACCCTACGAAGTTAGGAAAAGTCATGAAATTACAGGACTCTGGCTATATCTGGGGCCGAGGTGCGTTCCGCTAAAAACCAAAAGGGGTCAGATTGAACCCTTCGGTGCTTCTAGTGTTAAACGCACTTCATTCACTCCTTCATTGCGAAGATTTATATAGCGCCCCTTCAAGGTTGCTACTCAGGAGTGCTTCTGACTCCAGCATCGCTGAAAATTACAGTTTGGAGGTGAGAATAGAAAGAGTCAGAGTGGACCTGGGACGCAAGCGCAGCACCAGAGGGAGCTCGTTCCAGAGCGAGGGACCAACCTCCGAGAAGGCACGATTCTGCTTAGTAGCTGTGCGGGAAAAAGGGACCATGAGTATTCCCCAATCAGTAGAACGGACGCTTAGATGCTTAGATTTGCTAGATAGTTGTAGGTGCAATGCTTATGTGAATTACTGCAATGCACTATATGTATCTGGATGCATACCAAAACAATGTTGGCTTTAAGCTGTTCGGAATCTGTGTCTAAAACGTGGCAAATTATCGGAAATGCTTAATAACCAATCCTATCTAGCTTCTTCTTAAACGCTATGGGGCCGTCCATAAAGTACGTCACGCTATTTTGACCATTTTACCCCCCTCCCCTGTCACAAACTGTCACAAAACTCGGACCCCCCCTAAAGTACGTCACACTTTCCGAAAGCAAGGCTAATACATAAACAAGGCTTCGCAACAGCATTATTACTAGCGCTCCTAGCGAGAGGAATCGTGAAAACACATTCAGGAGATATGCATTTCATGCTATTTTGACATAAAACTAATTAAAATGTTTCAGAAAATTTTTGAAAATTATTTTTAAAGCTATGAAATTCTACTAAAAAATAAAAATAAATTATAAATAAAATAAAAAATAAATAAATGTGTGACGTCACACATGGCCTGACCCCCTCCCCTGTCACAAACTGTCACACTTTCTTAAACCCCCCTCCCCTGAGCGTGACGTACTTCATGGACGGCCCCTATGATAGAGTCCACTGAATACTATAAACCACTACTACTCAAACTGTGGTCCGCCGTCCGGTTCACGAGTGATTGGTAACCGGGCCGAGAAATGAAAAGCGGTAGCACAATTCTGATCCTACTCATATAAAATGTAAAACTGTATAAGCTAACACTATATAAAGCATTGTCGACGTTAAATTACATACTAAACATGAAGCAGTAACATACAAGTAGGTTTAGTTAGCTGTTATGAGGCAGTAACATAGGTTTAGTCGTAATGAAAGATGACAATATTATTTAATCTAAATTTTAATATAACATGTCATAAATTATAGTCTATCTGAGCTGATGTTGAAAACGCTGGGTCGCGGTAAGGCTGGTTAAACATTACCAGTGAGCAGCGTGAGTAAGTTTTAGAAACACTTATCTAAACCATTTTGCACAAGTCTACAACTCTTGCACTGAAGAAGTTTAGGCTTACTGCTTCAGCACTGTTTATAAAGCGTGGTATTTGTTTTTGTAACGTCAAAGAACATAACGTCTCTTCAAACTTTGTAATTTCGTAATTGAAAATTTATAAAACTCCACTCAACGATTCATTGGCGCTGCCGGAACAAGTAAGTCCTACCGGTATCACAAACAAATATAATGGACTTCAGCCGTTTCTGCAACAGAGGAAGAGAAAACTTGAGTAGCTCAACACGCAATTGAACATAATAATTATTTATGTGACATATGTAACATTCAAGGCGTTTTTCACTGTTATAGTATCAGACAATGAAGCTCTCATCGGAAAGAATGACACTGGCGACCAATCTTATTATACTGATGCTCTGACGTGGAGTGAAGCCATCAAGCAAGTGAAAATTCCCGAGTATCGGGCAACGGGAGACGACTGGCTGTCTGGTAAATCTTTTGGCTAAATTAGAGCTTCATTTCGACCAATATTATTGATAGACTAATTACAACGGCGATCAGGATGAAACGAACTTACCGCAAGCTTAAGATGTTTATGTATGCAGGTATCAATATTGCCGTTTCCCGTGACATAGTCTCCTCCCCTCTAAAAGTGTACCCTGGAGATTCTATTTCGCAACAGATTCTCCCCCGACGGATCTGTTTCAGAATAAATTCGTCACCCCCACAGACTGTCTTCTAGAGCAAAGTCTGCGGGGAGAGAATCCCCCGTTGAAATAAACCTTTTGAACTTTTTTGGGAAAACTGAAAAATGCTGAAAATGGAAATTTATGAAAGTCAAGTAATAACGCTTGAATTTGTTTTTCACGTTGACAGGGATCTCTTTTTTCTGGAGCCCTTCCTTTTTAACTGGTAAAGTTGGGAGCTCCGTTTGTGCTTGGTTTTCTTAATTGGTATTGGTCCATCGATAATAAATAGATTTTGGTTTAGCATTGATTATTTGTTGGGTATTAATAATTTTATAAGAACGCAGATGTATAGATGGGTCTAAATAGGTAGCCCTAAGAATTCCTTTGTTTTCCTTTGTTTTCCTTTGTTTTCAGCGAGTTATTTTCATGTTATAGTTAATTTTGTTCTTTCTCAGACTCAAAGCCGGTGACGAGAAAAAAGCGCAGTTATTGGTCACAGTACACTGTTGGTGATGATGACACCTGCTCAAAAGACGTCAACGTAAACTGCAATGGACCTCTGCCACCGAATCGCGAATACAAGTAAGCTAACTACGACAACCACAAATCTGTATTACATGTGATCTCAACTGCCGGCAATATTGACTACAGGTCACCGTCAACTACAGGTAGTTTCATCGATATTTTTATTCCTGGTCTACAGAGAATTTCTATAGCGCCACTACATAAGCTAACTACGACAACCACAAATCTGTATTACATGTATCATCATCTGTGTATATCGTAATTTATTTGGCGCCTTTATGAAAAAATATAATATTGATGAGGAACCACCCGCAACCGATGTGGTCTAATGTTAGGAATCGTGTGAGAAAAGTTCCGCAGTTCATTGTCTATACTTTTCTGCTTCAGAGTAAGTGCACTTCTCTGCACTCGAAGTGGATGCTACAAGACGCAGTATTCCTCCGATGTCTACAAAACCAGTGAGTGCTAGCAATAACCGTCTGTCGTTCGGATTTCAGCTGCTTCGGTTATATATTTTCACCGTCAAACACAGTTCGAACGCCTCCTTATCGTGGGATGCTCTGCGCTTAGCATTTTAAACGGAGATTCAGTATGTAGCGACCAAATACTTCGGGTAGACGTTCCTCCGCTATGTTCACTTGTCACGGTAACCGATACTTAATTACGCCTCTTCTCAGAATCCTTTATTGAATAAATGCATCACGATTGCAGCAATCTGTCTGTCTGCCTAACAGTGCCTATGGACTATGTGTCCTGTCTGTCTTTCATTGTCCTTCTGTTTATATGTCTGTTTGTGTGTGTGTCGATCTATAGTCTATGTCCTTTTGTCTGTCTGTCACTGTCCTTATGTCTATGTGTCTTGTCTGCCTGTCTGCCTGTCTATGGCCTATTTGTCCTTCCCTCTGTCTATGGTGTCTGTCTGTCTATGTGTCTGTCCTTCCGTCTATGTAGTCTGTATTTGTCTATTTGTCTGTTTTTGTCTGTGTCAATTAGAGGCACCGCAGTCGAAGGCCTGGATTGCTGCTGTCGTCATCGTACCGATTGTCTGCATCGTCGCTGTGGTTCTCATCGTTCTATACATCAGGCACAAACGACAGCAAAAAAGAGTGTCTTCCTCATTACCACTAAATGGTTCGTTTACTACGTTATGGTCGTCATCATCATCACCGTCGGCGTCATCGTCATCGTGTTCGTCGTCGTCATCATCGTTATCATCGTATTCATAATCATGGTGAAGTCTATATGACAAAGGCGGTATGAAAGTCGTGATCTTAATCGTAAGCTCCAAATTTTTAAAGCGCTACTCTAAAGCTAAGCGCTGGGCACCAGTTGATTCACGAGGGATGGGAGCGTCTGAGAAAAGCTGTACAGCTGATTATGCATTTCTCGTTATGATTAGGCTATGGCTAAATGGAACAACTTTACCTTCTGCCAAAGAGATTTTCCAAGATTGAAGGAAGCTGAGAAGAATTCTCGGAATAGACTTCGCTTCTCTAATTTCGCGCAACGTAGGCCTACTTCTTTTAGCGCCTCTATCGTTATTCTTTGTGGGTGTGTATTGTGTAACTCTATCATATATGTATTGTATTGTATTCAAACATTTATAAAGCGCCTCTCATAGGGTGAACCATTCAGAGGCGCTCCCAGTGCGCAAGGTCAAAGAGAAGAAAACAGTTTTGAGAAAAGCAAAGGTGGAAGAGAGGTTACTAGCTAGAATTTGAGAGCGAGTAGATGGAGACAGCGCATTCCAAAGAGAGGAACCAATTGAGGTAAAGGACCGGGACTGAGCCATAGCTGTTCTAGTATGAGGTACTAGAAGCTCAAGTCTGTTTGATGAGCGTAGAGGTCGATGGGAGGAGGCTGAAAGAGGCCGCAGTAAAACATCAGCTAAATATTTTGGTGCAAGACCCCTTTGTGGCTTGAAGACTAAATGAGGATTTTGAATTTAATGCGAGCAGAGAGAGGAAGCCAGTGCAGTTGTTCAAACATGAAAGTAGAAATGTGAGAGTACCGTGGTAGGCGTGCTATTAATCGGGCGGCAGCATTTAGGACCGACTGAAGAGGTGAAAGACGAACCTTAGGAAGACCAATGAGAAGAGAATTACAGTAATCAATTCGGGATCATATGAAAGCACGAACCAGAGTGGTGAAAACAGAAGATGAGACAGAACGCCGAACAGCCCTAAGGCGCCTTAAACGAAAATAAGAGGAACGTGTTAGGTTAGAGACATGATCTTTAAAAGAAAGGGAGCTATCTAGCGTAACACCCAGATCACGTACAGTTGAAGAAACGGAATAGTGCGGGAAACTTTCCAAAAGGAGAACAAAATCAATCTTCAGAAGCTGTTGGAGGTGCCAAACCAAATGAACTGGGTTTTGGAGGCGTTAAGGCAGAGACGGTTTGATGCCATCCAGGAGTGAAGAGAATTAATTAATAATGTGGCCAATGATGTGATTGTGAGAGATCACAGGCACGGTAAAGACATTTATTAATTAATTTGTTCCTTTGATAATATCATCACCAGCAGCAGTAAGTCTTCAATTTTTCCATATTTTCTTCCTTGTTGAATTACAAGAAGGAAGAAAAGACCAGAATATATGGGAAAAGTTTAATACAATGAAGGACAGGAGGAACTTAGATGAGAGACAGGAGGAAAATGAGAGGAGGAATAGGAGGAGAAAGATCACATGTAGGACGAAGAAGTGACAAGGAGGAGGTTTAATACAACAGGACTTCTATTACTCGGCTGTCGTCAATGTTCAATCTCGGTGCAACATGGCCTGGGTACTGGACCGTGCCAACTGGGTTTTACGTGTGTGCAAGTGCTCCATATATAATAGTCAGAAATAATGAATTATTTATATATATATATATATATTTCATTTATTAGATCATCTTTTGCTTACAGAAGAACAACCTTCTACAATTGACCTTTCTACTAACTTATGACCTAGGACAATGAAGATCGTTTGTTCGTACCCATCGAGGCCAGATGACTGGAGTCCTGAATTGATGACAATCATGAACATGATCATGATCATGATCATGAACTCGTTGCTGTAGATGAACTCTGTGATTATTTACTTGCAGGTTGACAACTAACGCCTCTCAGAACTTATTTACAGCGCTGTGGAAGTGTTATAATCACTATCGTTGTCATCATTGTTAGCGATATTTACTTAATACTTTGTTTTAATATGAGTGCCGCTTTGGTTTTATTATGTGTATGTAAATTATATTAGAATGTTACAAGCACAGACTTGATAGTGATTGTACTTTATATTTTGAATCGTATCTTAGAAACAGTCAGAATGCATAGGAAGTGTTCATTTTATGTGTATGTATATGATAAGTGTACATGTATTTTTGTGAGTATTAATAAAGTTAGTCGTACTTAGTTTGTTGAGAGAGTGTCAGCTCGTATGTGAAGTAAGCTAACACACGTGGTGGTAGTTTACAATCATCATCGTCTCGTCGTTATCATCATCACCATTAGCATTATCGTCGTCGTTGTTTTGAATTATAATTATTATTAATATTTTGTTAATTTATGAAGCGCAAGATAATTAAACTGCTTAGACTACTGTAGATATAGCAACACAGTTTGATCAAGGACGAAAGATCAGCAGGAAGCGATGGAAGAGGTGGAAGAGGAGGATTATGAGGAGGTTATTATTAAGAAGATCTTAATCTTTTCTGGTCACCATGTATTGTTCCATATTATGAGTTCCAAACGATGCGTTTCGATTTGGTGACTCAGATTCATACAATGACTTTAATGATTTGTCAACGCCTGCACCGGTCTTATCGCATGGCCAACTTCAACTAAAATTCTTATAGAGGGAATTCCTCCCTCCCTAATAATTCGTCTGGGAGATCATTCGGGCTTTACTGAGACTGATTTGCAAGTCACTAACAAATTATGGGTGAAACACAGTTGCTGCGGTCGGGTCATTGTGCATGACTTTAAATTAATCCAATATGCTGGGTACAATTAATTTATCTTCTTCTTCCGGTTCTCTGCCCTCAGGCAGGTTCATAATGTACAACGATCCTGAGCCTCCTTCATTTAACCGTAGTCGTTCTTCTCCAATGCCTAGTCCAGAAGCATCATCCTTTGTTTTCCTCTTGTCTTTTCCCCCTCCAATCTCCACTCGATGATGTCTCTTATTAGAGAGTCTCCCTCATTTCTTAATATAGAGTCTCCCCTCATTAATTAATTCATAATTAATTGATAATTTGGTCTTCCAAATTCGAATCCTAGCTTGTTGATTGTAAGCCACCGAGTCGATGTAGTCTCGTATGTAGCGACCTTGAAAAAACTAACGCATTCAACAAAGCAATGAGTTTAGATGTAGATGCATTTTGCGCGATCGTAAACTTTTCAATTACTCTTCAGTTGGGAAAATTATCTTGCCAATAGTTATTATAAAGATATACTGTTGCATTGTGGAAAGATAGATAGCGTGCAGACGTTAGGCCGCAGGTCGAGGGTCACTGTTCCTGTGTCCGTGTTTCGAGTTCATTTCCTGGGTCATCTTGAGGGTATTCCACTTTCCCCGGAGTATCGTCCACTCCTGCGCATCAGCCGAGTTCATGGAAGTATTGGAAGAGAAGAACCGATCACACTGACCGGCCAGAGAAGCCGAGGTCGAGTCAGTCGAGACGCAGGCGATCAAGTGTTTTCGGAAACTATCTGAACTACGAATGTATCTCTTGACTACCACACACAAACAGTCTTCGTGGTTTGACGATTAGAAGCTTATCGACTGACCCTGAACTTCTTTCGTTAGTTCGTAATCGAGATACTTATTACGACATCTTAATAGCAACTTACAAAAGCGCTAATTAATCGTTATCTAGATACGTATTACGACATCTTAAGAGCAACTTACAAAAGCGCTAATTAATCTAGACTAATTAATCTAGACTTATCGTGCTAACCTTCATTCAATAGTTAGCAGACAGTGCTCATGTACGTAGAGACGTCGCCACTGGAGGCTTACGCACCAGTGTAGGGCCTTGTCCATTATCCAATTTAGGGTCGCTTAGTTTCCCAAGATAGGCCTAGCTATTATATTGTTGTTCAGTGTTGTTCATATTTGAGTGAAAGAGACTGAGAAGTCTGCTTAAATACGCAGAAGGCGTAGAATCCGTAACGCTGTCTGCCTGTATACACGGCTTTGCAAACGAATTGACCTCTGTCACTTTGCTAAGGCAACTTCAATCAATCAATCAACCACTAATATTATAAACTTGTTATAGCGTCCCTTCACGATACCTATTCAGAGGATCTCCCGGCTTAACCCCCGATGAAAAGTACGGTTTTTATTTTAGATACAATTATTGCACGTTATTCTGGTCATAAACGTTTAATTGGGTTGAAGAACAGGCTAAACTGGTCTGAAGTGTCACCTTCTTCTTATTGCCTAAACTCCGCGTAGACCGACTTTCGGCCTGTACAGGAGACGAGCGTATCTCGAAAGGTTCTCTAGGCTATAATATTACATAGGATATCCTTCAAACTTCTCAGTCTACTCACATTCGCAGTCTACCCACTATCTAATCGCCCAGATGCACACATTCTTCCTCGTACTATTCTCTATAGTAACGGTCTCTAGTTAGATCCTCTTTCAGATTCTGCAAACGCTCCTTAAGAAATGGTTTTTATCCGTTCTGTCATATATCTGGCCGTTAAAGTCCTGATGCAAGAATCATCATCTCCTCCTTCTTGCTCATCTGCTATATCAGCTTCTTACCTCTCTGAAACTTCGTGTAGTTCGATCATGCATGTATATCGGTTTATTTGATCTTGTATAGAGATAAACTGTGTTTTCAACATCGATTTCAGACTCATTTATTATGATAATGACGCCGCAGAAGGCTACACTTGATGCTGGCAAGACCTTAAGAATTAATCAGCTTTCAGTAGCGACATCGGGCAATCCTTGAACTTGTGCGTGTCGAGTATAACTGGATCGACCTGAATCAAGTCAGATTTTGAGTGCCACTCGGTTGTTATAGCGTCGTTAGATCTATATGGGTAAATATTAAAAACACTTTACAAGACATACAAGTGCTAAGCTATTTTGTGGACAGAATAGGCCATGAGTCGAGTGGTAGACAAACTATTCGTCGCGGACAGTCCTTGATAATTATAATTAATTAAGGTGCGACGGTCGTTCCGTTGTTAATTTGGCCTTTGTCTCGTATAGGTTTAATTAAGGCTAATCACCCAAACACTCTTAGGACTACTAATATTACAGACGCAATAAAATTAAACTTGCATAATTATGTTACTTTACCTCACCTTCCCTGGCCTTACGCTCTCTCACCTTGCCTTAGCTTAGTGCATAACCTACACAATCTGTATTTACCAGTTTCAGGTTTCTAATATGAACTGGACTTCAATTTTTGCACTGCGGTTAATACAATGCAACTGTTATATTGAACTCCTGTGTTCATGAGATTGCTTTTTTTACCTGTTCTGCATTTCAATGTATTGATCCTATATTATCGTCTCGGAATTTTAGACTTCAGTCTAAAAGAAATCGATATTCGTGGAACAATGTTTAGCGCAACCACTTCTTGGTTAGCTGTAACATTTTGCTTTACCTGTACGGTGTGTTAGGCAACTGAGGTAAATACATGTTGAAGCTTCTACCAGTGACTAAATTGCTGATGCAGAGGTGGCGGATCTCCAAATCTATCTTTCCAAATATAAAACTTAAGCCTATGTGGCGATTCTTTAACAGATATATTCGCTATCTGCTATCTGGATAAGTAGACCTACTAAATATCTAATACTATACACATGGTCGATTGTTAAAACAGAAACACATTTATGTGACGGATCACATCATTCATTCATTCATTCGTTACTTGAATTTGTATAGCGCCTCTTCAAGGGAACTACTAGAGGCGCTCTCAACGGTACTCATCCCCAGAACGGCCAAATAGGACCCTTTAACATGAGAGAGGAATGAGGTGACGGATATCATCATATAGGTTGCGGGTATCATAGTTCAGGTGGCGCATCTCAAATCCGAGTTGTCGTATCTCAGTTCTGTCACGAACCGGCTGAATTTAAAAACTGGCTTTAAGAAGCACTCGAAGTCTTATAAATAGAGTTACAAAGGACTGGCAGATGGGTATCTAGTTGACAAATTACAATTTTCTTCACGTTGATTGTAGCTTAAACATCTATGGCTCTTAAAAGCGTCTTTTTAACGTTATCATGCTTCGCGTTATTAATAGTTTGCCCAACCGTCAATCGATACGATTGAACTGAATGAGTTCATAGTCTTAGTTTCGGCTTGCAACAGAATCGGCCAGCGATGACGGACAGATGGTCGATGCTGAACACGAGTAGACGTGGATTTTTAGTTGCGACCGCTTTTCAAAGTCTTCGTGTACTTTACAAAATCGTCCAACATGAAGAAGTATTTCTGGATCCTTTTAATCAAAGTGAATAGTTTTAATTTCCATTGTGCACCTATTTAACAGTGACTACGAGAAGCGAAAATCTGTACATAACTTTGAGGGGACAGACTTTTTCTGGGGCCGGGTTTTTGCATGTTTTTTGGGGGACAGATAGGCCTCAGTAAAATCTTTAGGGGACAGTCCCCTCTGTCCCACCCTCCATCATTTACGCCACTGGGTCCTACCAGTTCCCATAAAACACTGTTTCTTAAAATCTGTCAGAAAATAGCAATAACATTAGGCAACATATTGAATTTTACTCAACATTTGGATATGCACAGCTTCGAGACCAGCCGAGGACAGGGACGGTTGGAAGAATCGCTGAAACATACGAACTGCTGATAGCGTTATATCACTAATGAGGATTATGGATGTTCTTTAAAACAACTGTCAGGATAGAAATTGCAAGATGTAGCCTACCAATATTTTACTCTGATTGTTTGCTTTTACAGATCCTTGTACTGGAATTTGACGCTTTCAAAGAAAATGTAGTCAGTGCAGGTATTTCCGCTAATAAATTATATGACTTTGGCGACTGGTTTCTAAATCTCGTTGAAGCGTTACATAATTTTCTCTTGTTTGGTCCTGAAAATCTTCTCGTTTGAAAGATGTGTTATGCATCGCTTTTCAATCCCGCCATTTCCCAACTTCTGCGATTCGTTTTCGATCCTGGTGCCATCGCTCTTTCTGACTCACCATACGATGAAGTATGTTCACCTCTTTCCATTTTTTGTCATAATCACTAAAATATGTTCTGTTGTGCTTTGGGTACTTGTCGGTTAATTCACCGGAATTAATTTTTTCATGTACCTTGTCGGTTAATTCACCGGATTTAATTCTTGCGTCTATACCTTGCCCGTTCATGCACCGGAATAAATTTCTACGCGTTTCTTTCCTTTTAAGCACCGTTTCGTCATCAGAAAGCATGGACGACACTAAGCCTAATCCCTGACCCTAACCGACCCTCACGGCGCGTAACACCTCAACGTAACCTATATGGACTATAAAACTTGAAGTCGTGAGGGTCGTTTAGGGTCAGGGTTAGGGTTAGTGTCGTCATTGTATTAACGTGAGGGGCGGTTAGGGTCAGGGTTAGGGTTAGTGTCGTCATTGTATTAACGTGAGGGTCGGTTAGGGTCAGGGTTAGGGTTAGTGTCGTCACTGTATTAACGTGAGGGTCGGTTAGGTCAGGGTTAGGGTCGTCATTATATTAACGTGAGGGACGGTTAGGGTCAGGGTTAGGGTCGTCAGCTTAATTGTGCTTGAAAGTACAGACATTTATTTTACGTGGGGAAGTCATTACCATTGCAAATATTCATACCATTGCAAATATTAAGCTTAAATCCGGTGAATTAATTTTACGTGAGCAAGTAATTGAAACAATTAATTCCGGTGAATTAACCAACAAATACCGTCCTTTGTCGTGTTGTGATGCGTTCACAGTGGCGTACGGAGCTGAAATACCGCCCGGGGCGACGGCCCAAAATGCCTTGGCCACTTAATTTTGGATATGCTACTTTTTTCTAAGAGATTGCAATTTGCATGACGATCGTCGATCTTATTACATATAGCCTACTCATATACAGCTACATTTTATACAGTTGATAGCCTTTCTGTATTTATCACCTTTCACTGCATTTTTTAATTATCCGTTTTAACTATAGGCTAGGCTGCATTTTCAACTCACTGAAATCTGTATTATTGGATAATAAAACATCTTATGCGTGAGTTGCGACTGTCGCTGACTCGCCGCTTCTGTTGTGGATGTGGCAGAAGCAAAATATCGGATGCATCACCACCTACTTTTGATTTTTTCGATTTTCTCTGCGCTTCCTATATTCAGCCCCACTTAGTTCAGCCTCTTACTTATTTTCATTTATAATCAATCAATCAATCAATCAATAACTTTATTGCATCAACTGCAGCAACTGAACATCAGAGTTTAACAAACAATGCATCATAAACAAAAAAGTTAACATAATATGCTCATACATCGAGAGCGGTGTCAGTTGAGGCAAATGGTGTCCCCGAAGGGACCGAAGGTCCCGCTAGTCGGGGATACCCAACAGTGTCTGGCAAAAAGGTCCTTTGATGGTTCTTCTAACATTATGTGTTATTTTATATTAATCTCCTTAATTAACCTAGTCTAGCTTAACTAGTAGTCTCTCCACCTAATCATATTACATGGGAGAATTGATGCGTATTCCCGCTCCGTGCCGAGTGACTCTCCCCACCCCAACCCCCGGTTCGATAGTGTCCTTCCCCGTCAATGACCATCCCCCGTAGATTCCTCATGTGCTTAATAGGTACTCTTTCATTAGTTGTTTAAAGTGATGCCTATTTTTCTCTTTCTGTATGTGAGGCGGAATTGAATTCCAGACCTAATGAATGAATGCATGAATGAATGAATGAGTATTGCGAGTGTCTGTAGTTAATACGAGTGGGCCGAGTGGAACTAGTAGGCCTAATTAACAATAATAGTAGGCTATCTCACAGTAAAACTGTTAAAGTTATCATCTCATTAGTTACAGTTCAAAATAATAATAGTGCAAACAATACGGAACAATCAAATGGAAATGAATTAATTTAAGATAGGCACCAATTTTTATTTACGGAAAATAATAATAGGTCTTTTAAGATTTTTTAAAATATGTTTATGTCATAATTTGGCGGAAACAGCGTACAGTAATTATTGGTTCGTTAATATGACCGTTATGCAAAAGGCCAAACACAACGCTGTCGCGCTGCATAGGCCTACTTCAAAGATTATTAACCGTTATTCCGCTCTATTGTGATGGTGTAGACACTAAATACGACTTACTGTGCGCAGTATAAGTTTCCGTTTTAATAACAATAAAAATCAAATTAAATGATGTATTTTATTTACTTGGTTATTTGGATTATGGATAATAATATTATATGCTCATATTTAGTACACATTACAAAGAGACTGCTTCCTTTTCTACAATGCTGTTTAGCGTTTAACGTAGACATCTCAGAGTGATACCTAACGGAGGCTTAGAGGCGGCATCGGAAGCCAAGCCGACTCGGCCAAAAGTGACGGTTTCTTTCTTTCCTTTCTTCTTTTTTCCTGTTTTGTTTCAGTTCTTTTTTAATTTTTTTATCCAACATTCACTCCTTTTTTGTTTTTCTTCAACCCTATTTTGCTGCCCGGCACAAGTGCCGCCCGGGGCGACTCGCTCCCTCTGACCCTCCCCCCTCGGTACGCTACTGTGCGTTGTGCTGTATTATATTACGTCACAATTACTGGAAACACTCAAGCAGTAAAGACAACTCATAACTGCTGCAGTTTATTGTATCCGGTAGAATAAATGCGCTAACTCCACGCAACACAATAATTTTATGCAACATTCCTGTGTAAATAGAATGACATGAAATTGACAGAACTCTCTATTATTTTGTAGCCTTCTTACTTGCTGTCCCCGACTTCCTCGTGTTTTCAATTCCTGCTATGGCTTCCTCAACACGCTTCTTGCTTCTAGATTGTGTACTGCTCGTGCGCCTGACCCTGGTCAGATCTGGTGAATACAATTACTAGATCTAAGCATGATCCTCTGCGGTATGGTCTGTTTCTTAGATTGACTCAGGCATATTTAATTTGAGAATGCTTTGACTGTAGAAGCCTTTCTTCCGCCACCAAATGATGTACGTTTGATTTCAATCGATACTTCAACGCTGCGACTGCTTTGGAGTTCACCAAACACCACGAACGAGACCCTAATAGGATTTTACATTACCTGGGATGAGTATTGGGATTTCGCCGACAGCTCGAGTACAGCATTCAACATCACGAATCTATCAACACCCGGAAAAACTTACACATCAACCATCTGCGCAGCCTATGCTTCCCAACAAAACAGCGAGATCATCTTCGCATCCAATAACACGTGTAAGTTTAAATTAAGTTTAACTTAAGTTTAAATTAAGTTTATATTCAGTTTAAAATAAGTTTAAATTTAGTGTAAGTTAAGCTCAGATTAAGTTTAAATGAAGTTTGAATTAAGTTTAGATTAGGTTTACATTTAGTTTGAATTGAGTGTAAATAAAGCTTAGGTTAAATTTAGATTAAGTTTAAATTTAGTTTAGATAAGGTTTAAATAAGGTATAAAATAACTTTAAATTAAGTGTAAACTAGGCTTAGGTTAGGTTAAAATTTAATTTAAATTAATTTTAAATCAAGTAAATTGGTAAGAACCTCGTTTACCACTTCATAGGACTTAGGTCCTAAAGTCACCAGTTCTATACTACTTGATTGTTTTACGGTCGGTCGCGAGCCGTGAATTCACACAGCATACAAAAGATTCAAAACCAATGATACAAAACCTATTATAGCTCGCCTTCCTCGATTCTCTCACATCTCTACATTTATGGCTGATCAACTTCACTGGCTACCTCTCTCTGCGCGCCAATTCAAAGTTCTCATTCTCGTGCTCAGATCTCAACTGGGTCTTGCTCCAAAATATCTTTGTCACAAAATTCTCCGTCCCATCTTTGCCACGTCATTTTGTCCTCTCAGATACTCTGACCGGCTTGACCTTTCGTTCCCCGTGTCAGGACTACAATGGCTCCATCCAGATCTTTTGTCTGCATAGGTCCCTCCCTATGAAATGGACTGCCTCCTTCTCTACGCTCTACAATCCTCTCTGCTAGCATCTCTACCTCTTTCTCTCAGCCTAAAATCTTCCTTTTCCCTCGGAGTACTTCGCACTGTGAGCGCTTCTGAAAGGCTTATGCTATGAGAAGCTCTTTATGATCAAATACAATACAATACAATATGAATTTGAAGAGCCATAAAATCATGGCAGTCGAGGCTCTAACGCTGACATAGCTAATAAACAGTTGTATTGTGATGTGTTGTATTGTATTGTATTGTACTCCACGTTTATATTGCGACCGAGCCACCCGCAGTAAAGATCCGAGAAATTAATCTCTGATAAACCGACCGACCGACCGGGAAGCGAACCCGGGGCGCCGGCGTAGAGAGCGGGCTACCAACCCACTCGGCCACTCAGGATCCTATATATATATATATCGCCCTTATAAGGGTTTGTACTTAGACTAACTTACGAATTGCCTGTAAATCGCCCTTGGAATTGTTACGCTGGACCTCTCGCATGGTCAGTTGGGGTCGTTCCTCTTGCATGCCTTTTCAGTACCATTCATTGGGGCGGATTGATCGATTCTCTGAAGCTTAAACACAGAAACAGCCATGAAAAAATTGCAGATAAAACCGTCTTCACGGTGCATAGTATGAAAGCAAGTTTGTCAATGTCCCAAGACGCAACAAATTCTGCAGCATAACGCAGGCTTAATTAATTTATGCATGACCAAACTGTCACTAAGCGAAATATGTAAAACTGGTTGTCTGTTGAATAGTTTCCAAACGTTTTCTTTTTTGTTTAACAAAAGATCCCTCGCCAGCATCCACTTTCTCCGTTGTAACCAGTGTGATTCTCCTTACAGATTTTATTTTAGTTATAGTTACAGTTATAGTTAATGGTTTTTTATTTTAGTTATAGTTATAGTTATAGTTAGTATTATTTTTAGTTATAGTTATAGTTATAGTTAATGGATTTTTATTTTAGTTATAGTTATAGTTACTACTTATTTACAATAAATAAGGCTATAAGCAAAATTGTGCGTATTAACACGCTGTTTCACAATTTGCTCAGAGCTTTGACAGCCTTTGAAGCATGGGTGCGTTCAGCTTCATGAATACAAGAGTTTCCAAAGTAACTGACAAATTGCATAATAAAAATTTCGCATTTTTCGTTCTTAATAATGTCGAATCGTCCATATTGAACTTCCTATTTTTGTTTTTTGCATTAACGAAAATAAAGATGAATTTTCGTTATTGTTATTTTCGTTATAGTTATAGTTATAGTTAATGATATTTTTTAGTTATAGTTATAGTTATCGTTAACGAAATCATTTTATTTTCGTTAACGAACATTTTCGTTATCGTTATCGTTAACGAGAATCACACTGGTTGTAACGAGACTCACGAATGGATTGCTTCTGAACTGGACAAATTCCGGTCAGTCCACCAACTGCTTCGTATGGGCGGAACAATCACCAAGCGCAACAACATCGTGCTCTACTGGAAGTAAAACAGCCGTCATTGATAATCTACCATTGGCTGGAACAGTATATACGATCGACATTGTGATCCAGAGTGGTGAACTAAACAGCACAGATTCAAGCATCACTGAAAGAACAAGTAAGCGGAACTCTTTTTTGCACTTACAAATGATAATCACATATAAATTGTAGGCTAAAATGAATAGATAAAAGGCAAGAAATTAATTTTAGAAATTCATTCATTCATTCATTACGAAGTTTTATATAGCGCCCCTTCAAGGTTACTACTCAGAAGCGCTCCCGACCACAGCACGGCTGAAAAGGACAGTTTTGAGGCAAGTATAGAAAGATTCACCCGTGCTGAAAAGGACAGTTTTGAGGCAAGTATAGAAAGATTCAGAGTGGATTCTGGGATGCAAGCGCAACGTCAAAGGAAGCCCGTTCCAGAGGGAGGGGCCAACCACTGAGAAGGCCCGATTCTGCTTAGTAGCTGTGCGGGCAAAAGGGACCATGAGCACCGCCCGCTCAGTAGAGCGGAGAGAGCGACGACCCGGAGCACCCAAGGTAGGGCAGCAGAGGTCGCGTAGATAGGCAGGGGCTAGGCCCAGCAAGGACCGAAATCTATAAATATAAAATGTAATAATAAGAATAGAAATTAATTTTTTTTTAATTAAAGATAAAAATAAAATATAAATATAAAAAAACATATAAATATAAAGAAATAAACAGGAAATGAATAGGAAATAAACAGATGTAGGGTAGGGTGGGGGAAGATGGACACCTTAAGCACTGTTTGATCAATAACGACAATAATTATCAACTTTTGACACGCTTTAAAACATTTTTTGAAAGTCAAGTATTATAGTATTGTTAACCAGCAGTAAACAATCTTCTCTGATTGAACATATTTCTGTCATATACATTAAGGTATGACTCCCTCATGTGTCCATCTTGTACCTCGAAGATGGATGTAGAGGCAAGATGGACAGGTGGATCTGCAGGTCTACAATACTGCATTTACTTAAAGTTTCAGCTTTATTTTCTTTTAATGCGCTAAATAACAATCTGCAGAAAGCACAATACCACATGGAATCGTTCAGAGATTGAGTCATGTGCATAAAACAAAGTATTTAACCAGCCATAGCCTAAAGTATCGTACATAACACTTTCCTGGGGTAAGATGGACACCAATTCTTCTGTTTCTAACAAACTGTGAACTGTACATAGCAGTATGCAATATGAACTGCCAAAAAGTAACGAGGGGCCTAATTACAGTTATCTGTTGTGAAATATAAATTGGGTGATGAACTTTCGTGTAGGGTAAGATGGACAGACACCCTACTTCGATTTCACTGCAGTGACACCGCCTATGTGACCAAGAAGTGTCTGTTTAAATGCGCTAAATAACAAGCCGATATACAAATCTGTTAAATAAAATACTAGTCATAGCCGACGAATAATGACCGCCTACACAATTCCCTTAGCCGTTTAACTAAGCCTCTTATTTAACTTTAGTCAAAACACGCCCTTCCTCCTACAGGTGGCGATCATCGATAGGCCACGCCTCCTTCAGTAGACTGGTATCCGACTTCGTATGTTTAAACGACGCGTCGATAAATGCGTTCCATCTTACACCAGTTACGGGGTAAGATGGACATTAGAAATGAATGTTTCGTTGAGTTTTCCGTAGAGTGTCCATCTGACCCCGGTGTCCATCTTCCCCCACCCTACCCTACTAATAAGAATGGCTTAAAGCACTGTTGTTGTCCGGACCCAGTAGTTGTACTTATTAAAGTGAACTGGTGCTAATTGACTTTGGTTGCAGAGCATTAAAATTTAAGAGAGGCGAAGGAACCTAGTTGTTCCAACACAGCCAAATCATAGTACAAACTAGCCAAGAATGATACCCAATTTTGAATCTTTGATAATGCAGGTAATTCACAACGTTTGTTTAGAAGTACTTAACAGCAACAGAAAACCACATCTGTATATTTAATTTCAGTTATTTAATTACACTAGAATACTTTAAACGTGGGCCTATTTCACAACTCTACGAATAGATATAGCCTATCTTTTGGAACCACGGGAACGCAGAAATTAATAGTTGATAGCGGTTCTTTGTGGAACAGTTCCTTCTGTTGCGTAAATCTGACCGTTACCAATAGAGGTACAAATTGGTTGAATATTTCCTTCGACAAGGGCGTACAGTGAGACTCGTGTTATGCCTGGGCCGACAACGCCACTGGATCATATGCAAGTGAAACGGCCACCATTACCAGTCTTCCAGTGGCTGGAAATGGATACGCAATCCAAATCGTGGCCCAGAGTGGATCTTTTAACAGTTTTAGTGTCACAACTATGTAAAGGACAAGTAAGCGTGATACACGAAATCGTAATCGTAAACTCCAAATTTATACAGCGCTACTCTAAAGCTAAACGCAGAGCACAAGCTTATTCACGAGCGCTATGTCCTAAGAGGTCCAGTGGAGATCCCAGTCCAGTTGCAATATAGAACACCATGTTCTCGAAAGCAAAGAGAGCAACTACCTGTCCAAACAGCAAGTTCATGTTAAAGAACTAGACTTTTGCACGTCTTACCATTGTAACGTATACAATAAAAGCGCCATCGACTGAAATTAAATGAGTGTAGTCCCTCTGCCGCTCGCTCTCCCCTCTCCTCTTCTCCTCTCCGTCCTTCCTTCCTCCTCCGTCTCCGTCTCCCTTTCCTCTCCGTCTGCCCTCCGTCTCCCTTCCACTGCCTCTCTCTATCCATCTCCATCCGCCCCTACCTCTCCCAATCTAACTCCACCACCCCACACCTTCAATCCCTTCCCCTCTGTGATGAATAGCAGTCACAATCAGTGGTGGTTGGACCATGAATGAGAGGTTAGGCTCTTTGCACATGCGAAGAGGCGCCTATTCGTATTATATCACACTTTGATTTGAGACTAAAATAACTTCAAGATCTTCCCCACAAATACAAATTCTTTAATCTGTAACGCTAGAAATCATCAAAGCATTGTTATAGTTTATTCTTGTTCTGTGCGTTTTATTTTAAAAACAGCTTACATGAACTTATTTGAATCAAACCAAGTAATGACCAATATAATTTTAGGAATTAAGTATGATGTCATAGATTTGCAGATTTCAACATTTTTAACTAAAATTCAATTGACGTTTATCTACATAACTTACTATTTAATTCTTGATACTAAAGATCTATTTTCGTATTAAATATCAACCAAGGAATGTTGATTGAGGGCAGGTAAGGCAATCACTTATTTCGAACATACCAACATCCCCACGTCTTTCAACGTACTCGCACCATAGGCGTATTCTTAAGGTTAATGGAAATATCCGCTATAGCAAAATCACGAAAAGGTCATCCAGTGCACTGGCAGTGCTCGTGAATAAAGTGGTGCCTTATCCCGCGGCAGAAGTTAAAGACAAAAGCTTCTGGGATCTGTTCCCTTTAATGGTTAAGTTCAACCATTATTGTTTTACACAAGTATTTTATAACTGACACCATGTAAAAACTGGTTGAGTATTTACCAAAAACTATTTTTCTCGAGTTCCATCGCCCGCATCCAGCATGACCGTCGTATCGAGACAGATGGATAGTTTCGACCTGACCTGGACAAATGAAGGTTTCTCAGACAATTGCTTAGTTTGGGTGGATGAAGCACCAAGCGCAACAACATCCTGCTTCATTGGAAGTAGAACAGCCGTCATCACTAATCTGCCAACGCCTGGAAAACAGTACACGATCCACATTGTGATCCAGAGTGGTCAACTGAACAGCACGACTTCAACTATCAGTCAACGAACAAGTAAGTGTGACTCACTCGCGATAAATAGATCTAATAGCAAACAATTTTGATGCTCCAATTTGTTGAAGACATTATTTTGGTGTTTTACTAATTGAGAGACGTTTGCAGTTATGAGAGGAGAATGAGATTTCATATCAAGCATACTCTTAACAGACTAGCAACAATAAATACAACTACTATTACTACTACTGCTGCTGCTGCTGTTTTACTACTGCTACTGCTACTGCTACTGCTACTGCTACTGCTACTGCTACTACTACTACTACTACTACTACTGCTACTACTAATACTACTGCTACTACTACTACTACTACTACTACTGCTACTACTACTACTACTACTACTACTACTACTGCTACTACTACTACTACTACTACTACTACTACTACTACTACTACTACTACTACTACTACTACTATTAAGAATAATTGTTCAAGATTGTTTTCCCTTCCGCCTGGCTTAGGTCGGGTGCGCCTCTGTGTAGAGATCTCGAAGGGGCGCTATATAAATTCCGATTAATTTAATATGGATTCGTTTTATGAATAACTGCAATACTTATTACTATTATCAATGACAATAAATATTTATAATACAATACAATTAAAAATTTATAGCGCGCTTTAACAAGACAAGTCTTGCACGTTGCGCTGTGTTCTTAGCCATAGTTTAATGTCGAATGGATGAGCTTTTAAGTTTGATTTAAATTGAGTAGCAAATGAACATTGACGGATTATAACTGGGTTATAACTGGCTTTCCATTCTCTGGCACGATTTTCAAACTTCCTCTTGGGGCGAGGAACGGTAAAGTCTCCTCGCGTAGCCGATATGAGTCCTCTAGGATTTGAAGCGGAACATGGTACAACCATGGATATCATATATGAAGGGAAGGTTCCAGAATGGATATTATACATGCGGAGGAGATTTTGAAAGCGACACGGCGCTTATTGGAAGTCAGTGAAGTTGTTGAAGAGATTGTGTGATGTGATCTCTTATGGCCAAGACCTTTCATTATTCGATCGGCGGCGTGCAGAGCTGATGATAGAGGTTGTAGTGTCGATGTGCGAAGCCAGATAGGACAGAGTTACAGTAATCGATGCAAGAGATGACAAGGGCCTCATGAGTAAGAAAACGAACTCAGATTTCATTCAGGCAACGTTTCAGTTGTCTAATTCTACTCTACCTACGACAGCACATTGAAAATACAGAGTATGACGGAAAGGCTCTCTGAAAATCATTAAACTCTATTTTTATCCCCGCAATCCCCTAGGCCCTATTAAATGCTCACTCTCATCTGATGAGCTTCTTGATCACTTTGTAAATAAAACTGAAGCTATTCGCTATTTCATCAAAGACTCCCCCGTCTATCTTGAATTCTAATCACCTAAATTATCCTGGTCATGTTATGAGATCACTCTGCCTGAAGTTGATGAGCTCCTTAATGACTCTTCCACCAAGCACTGCGAGCCAGACACCTCTCCGATCTGTATAATTAAATCTCTTCGACATATTTTTGACCCTAACTTAATCCTGCTCATAAACTGCTCACTCATCACAGCTACCTTACTTCCCACACATGGGCGTCCGCAGGGGAGCAAGGGGGAGCATTTACTCCCCCATGGATTTTACGCATATTCAAAAATAAAATTTGTTGATTATTATGACTATTGCAACACGTTTTTCAAGTCCAAAACACACTTAATTATCTAGATAAGTCGCTGACCACTACATACGATTAAAGTTGTCATGAAAAACCGTTTCTGAAAGAAAGAGAAAGTTGGTATGATGTTTGGTTGGATCAACTTGGAACGAGATTCCACTGTCTATTAGGCAACTTCCTAATTTATGCCTCTTCGAAAGAGAGATGCGTCGCCTTCTAATTGGAAATAATAACTGACCCATGGCTCCCAAGAACCTAAATAATTGATACAACAGCAGCTACTTCAAAACTGCTCGACTTCAAAACTGCCTCCACCATTGCTACCTCCATTGTCCACTCAAAGCTTGACTATTGCAATTCCCTCTTTATCAACCTTGAATCTACCCAACTAAAGCGTCTGCAGCTCATCCAAAACTCATTAGCCAGAGCTGCCACCAGAACGCCCAAGCATCATCATATCACTCCCATCCTCAAATCACTCCATTGGTTAAAAATCCCAGAGCGAATTCACTTCAAAGTCTTATCACTAACCTACAACTCTCTACAACACTCCCAGCCCAGATATCTTCGCGACCTCTTCACCATCCAGCCAACCCGCTCTACCAGATCTTCCTCCATTCTCACTCTCTCTCGACCTCCTGTGACTACTCATCTCAAGTTCTCCAACCGAGCAATATCCAACACTACACCACGTCTCTGGAACGACCTGCCTCCTGAATTCCGCACTTTTTCGGTTCCTCAACCATCATCTCCAATCACCAATCATCATCCGCATCAGGCTCCTCTATCCATCACCGCCAAGGCTTTCCACTCGAAACTAAAGTCTGTCCTCTTCAAGAACTCTTACCCCGACTCAACTGATCATCTACCTTCAAACTCTCGACCTAAACGACACCCACCTTAGCAGCTACTCTGACCCCTCTGATCCTCTGGAAACCGGACTCGGACCTCCTCGGACTACTCTTTTGGACAACCCTTCTGACTAGACGCAGCGCTCGTGAATAAGCTGGTGCTCTGCGCTTGGCTTTCGAGTGGCGCTTTAGAAGTTTGGAGATTACGATTACGATTACGAGCTACTGATCCACCCCATCCACAGCTTTAAAATGAGATTAATGTGAGCCAAATTGTTTCATAGTTACTCACACAAATTGACTGTTAACATGATATGTTTGATGTTGAGTCTTTAGTTAAGATTTATCTTTTTTGTTCATTAATACGCTTTTTTTAGACCTGTCAAATATTTTGGCCTTCCTTATGAGGCTGTACTGCAAACCTAGGGGGCCCTACTTAGCGGGGCCGTGAGACCCTTTCAGGGTCCCCTGTGTGACTCAATTTTCTCATTGATTGTGTACTAATGTTCTAATGTTCTTGGTTGGTCACCAAATAAAATGATGATTTGATTTGATGGTTGAACAGAAAGCGCGATGGGTTGATCATAGCAGAATACATGACTTTGAGTGAATTCTTAAGACACGCAGAATTCTATCCGTCGGGCATAACTTTGCTGATTGCATTGGCTATGCCAGTAACCACATCCACCATAAAAAGATAATTCAGTACGCTGCGGAGGGTTAAAACATGGATTCGTTCAACAACCAGTGATGACCGTTTATCAGGCTTCTGTATGATGAATGTACATCGAATACGATTGCAGAAAACATAGACGGATTCATAGACACGGTGATTAATCACTGTGGACTAAAACACAGACGATTGCAATTGTTATTCAAGAAAAAGAATCAGACTTCAGTTATAGAAATTGTAATTATCATCTTGGTTCTTAACAACGAATGGCTGTGATTTTTCAACATTTTTAACTTTTATCCAAACCAGATTAGATAACCTAAAGAATTTAACATAATATATAAACATTGAAATTTTAGCAGTTTTTTTTAAATAAAGTTTCAGATATAACTGAAAACAGGATCCCAGAACGCTTACAACAGGTCCCATATCATGTCAAATGAGTCCAAAAGCGCTGGCTGCTGTTGAAATACGCGCCACACCCTAATCGCAGGAGCGATCGCCGAGGGTGACGCGATCGGTTGCTTTCGGCACTCTTGTTAGTCCCCCGTATCAGCAATTTACAACTTTTCTCCCCTACAGAAATGTTTGCGGACGCCCATGTTGATGACATTCCAGTAATGATGTTGAAACAATGCTCCCATGAAATCTCACCCGTGTTGTCTGAGATATTTAAAATATCATTGTCTAATGGTGTCTTTCCGGAGCAACTGAAATTGCTACGGTAATTCCGATTTTTAAGTCTGGTTAAAAATTAAACTTTTCTGTAATTACAGACCAATATCTATTTTATCTCCTTTTTCCAAGATTTTGTAGGAAAAATTAATAATAGGCTTCTTGGAATTGTAACTCAAAATGATTTGCTTGTGGAGAGCGAGTTTGGTTTTAGCATGAATTTGTCTGCCTACGTGGCACTTCTTGAGCTTACAGATAATATTGGCATATCTATTGATGAGCATCAATTGACCATAGGGATTTTCCTAAACCTGGCAAAGACTTCCGAATTTCGATACAGTATAATTATTATTATTATAAATAAAATTGTAAAGCGGGCATGGTCACACCGAAACGTGAATCTGAGGCGCGGAAATGAATAATTTTATCAGTAATTTAATGTATAATTTATTTAAATAAATAAATTTATAAGTAAATTAATTTATATTATATTTATAGTAGGCCTAATGTATAAATTGATATAATTTAATATAATTTAAATATCAGTAAATCACAAGAAACTATTAGATAACCTTGAACACTATGGAATCAGAGGCACGCCTCAAAATTGGTAGTCTAGGTAGGCCTACTTATCAAACAGGTTGCAATATGTTTCCAAAAATTACTCTTCGTCAACTAGTTTGTAGGTGAAATGTGGAGTTCCTCAAGGTGAAACTTAGGACCTCTGCTGTTTATATTATACATAGATGATTTGCAGTCTGTGACAGCCTTTTAAATCATGTTTGCTGATGACACTAATAGTTTTGTCTTCGGGAATAGTCGCCTCGTGTTTACTGAAACTCTAAATAATGATTTAAGGCTGATAAGCCATAGGCTTCTGCAAACTTGTTATCTTTGAACTTAGATAAGACCAATTTTATGTAATATGGTGATTCCCGATGCGGAATTCAATATATTTCTAAATGATGTGCGACTCGACCGTGTACATGAAACCAAATTTCTGAGTGTTTTAATTACTGATAAGCTTAAATGGAATAAACATGTGGATATGAGCACCAATAAGGTGTCAAAGGTAGTTGGCATTTTACGTAATGTTGGGCATTTACTACTTGCTGATAAACTGAAGCTATTGTATCATACCCTATTAGAACCATGTATCAATTACTGCTGTGTTGTTTGGGCGTCTCCTTAAAGAACCTCCAATTAGGATCGCACACTCAAGCTTCAGGAAGCTGCCTGTCGAATTATTTTCCACTCACCCTATTTGGCTCACTCTAACCATTTATTCAATAAACTCAAAATTCTAAAAATGTACGACCTGTCATACATGTCTATTGAAATCCTTATGTTCAAGTTTGGAAATAATACATTACCCTACATATTTAAAAATTATTTTATATCGGTTGCTCAAATTCATTCGCTTAATACTCGTGGGTCTAATAAATGTGTCGTCCGAACTACTTATAGAATTATTTATCTTCAGAATTTTTGGTCTTCCATTGTGGAACTCATAATCGGATGATATTAAAAGGGAAAATAGTTTCTACATTTTCAAGAAAAAATAAAAAGTATTGCTATTAAAATATTCTAATGTTGATGTGTAGCTTTTTGCTCAATATACTTGTATCTGCTCACCCGTCTTTATCTATATACCATACTTTGCATTTGATATGTTAGCATTACTGTTCCAATCTTCTAATTTTTTTAATACATTTATTATTAAAGTCATTATTGATATTGGAATCATTATGGTGCTGTACTGCTGTTATTGTTATTATTGTTACTACTTTTACTATTATTTAAGTCCATTTAAGTCCTAATTAATTATCAAATACATTATGCATTTATCCTTCGGTCTCTCTGGTACTATGCTCCTCTGGCTAAGATCTTTTCTTAGTGAGCGCTCCTTTCGTGTGGTCCATGGGTCCTCTAGGTCCCGATGGGCCCCGCGCCCCTATGGTCTCCCCCAGGGCTCCGTCTTGGGTCCCCTTCTCTTCATAATTTATACCTCTGATCTCGCCTCTTTACTTGCCTCTCACGCTATGCTAGCCCAGCTATACGCAGATGACGTTCAGGCCTGCCAACACTGCCTCGCCTCTGACGCTGTTGTAACCGTCCACGCTATGAGTTTGGCCATGGAATCCTTGGGGGTCTGGATGTCGTCCAACCGTCTCCGCCTCAACTCCTTAAAAACTCAATTCATTTGGCTTGGCACCCGCCAGCAGCTGGCTAAGTTAGATACGGCTGCCCTTGCTACTGCCTTTCCTCATTTTGTCTTCTCCTCTGTGGTCCGTGACCTTGGTGTTACTCTGGATCAGGAGCTCACCTTTGCTCCTCACATTCACTCTTTCAGCCGCGCTTGCTATTATCAGCTGCGCCAACTACGCACCATAGCTCGCTCGCTAAGTTCTACTGCTTCTGCTACTCTTGTCCATTCTTTCGTAGCCATCAGACTTGACTACTGCTACTCTCTCTATGCTGGCCTCCCGGCTGTCCGACTGAACTGTCTGGATCGCGTCTTACGCTCTGCAGCCCGCCTTATTGGCCGCATACCCAAATTCGACCACATCTCCAGCTATATGCGCGACATTCTTCACTGGCTCCCTCTTAGGCAACGAATCGAGTACAGGATAGTTGCCTTAGTTTGGCGCTGCCTGCTGGGCCTGCTCCTGCCTACCTTAATGAGCTCTGTAGCCCCACCCGCAGTCCTCGGGGCTCGCGCTCCCTCCGTTCGGTTGAACATGGTCTTCTCTCTGTCCCTTTTGCTCGCACCTCCACCAAGCAGAGCCGTGTGTTCTCTGTGGTTGGCCCCTCGACCTGGAATGGCCTCCCTCTGGTCCTCCGCTCCCTTCCTAGAACCCCTTCTCAGACATTCCTCTCTCAACTTAAATGGTCCCATTTGGCCGCGCTGGGGTTGGGAGCGCCTCTGAGTAGTTCCCTTGAAGAGGCGCTATATAAATTCAAGTAATGAATGAATGAATGAATTATGAATATAATCAAGAAAGAGGGGTCAAGCTTAGTATAGGCTATTAGCTTTCTTGGCTCCTGTTGCACAGTACTTGCTGTTTCATGATTGTTACCTAAAACCTGATCTGTGCAATAAACAAATTCAATTCAAATTCAATTCAATTCAACAAGGTTTTCAACTACGTTTCTATGACTTGACCTAATGATCTAAGCATTAAGTCGTGATCATCGTCTGATGTGTGTAGACCCGTCTGAGCCTCGACTGACAGCCACTCCACTGAGTCCTTACTCTGTGCTGATCAACTGGACGCTGTCTGACGACTCTGGAACTGAACTAGAAACTTACTACAACTTGACAATCACAGACACCAGAGAACCAACGATTGTCATCTACGAACACATCATAGGTTGAATGCTTTCAGATTATTAATCAAGATTAAATACGTAGCGCCAGTTCTTTTAGGTTATTTAGGAATGGAAATCGGCGATAGAGTAGGCCTTCAGCTGAAACTTGGTTCGGGATAATTTTCAAAAATTCCATGTGAAATGAGTATACATTACTGACCGAGAGGTCCTGCGTCAGAGGTGATGTATCTTCCACCCCCATATTTGTGCAGCGCCTATAAAGAGACCGCCTTAAGTTTAGGCTATGATGTATTCACGATGATCATCAGTTCCTGACACCAGCTATTTGACGGTGATAGGTACGAGTAAATGATCTCCATTATCCTCGATCATTTGTTAAGTCCATCGCTCCCCTTTGTGTTAGCCCTGCGACGTTATGATCTATGTTGTATTAGCCGTCATTAATTCACTCATTTATGGCTGTGTGGTTTACTGCCGCTCAATCGCTGAATTAAACAGTGAAAATATAAATTAAAAGGAATAAACTGATCCTGGTTCTCAGTAGGCTTAATTTGTCAGTTCTACTTAAAGTTAGCATTTTGAAAAAGACAATTATGCTAATCGGGGAAAAAACTTACTTCCCTGTCAGGTTACTACAACCGTTCCGTGGTGATCAGTGGTCTAGATGCATACTGGAATTATTGCGTTGCAATCGTTGCTTACATCATCGATGAATATGGAGAAGAACTGTCGACAGAGGGAGCTGAAGTCGTTTACTTTCAAACTCTGGAATCAAGTTTGTCCAACTGAACTCAATAATTTATTGTCCAACACATCATTTATCGCCAAAATAATTATGCACGAATTTATGCTATATGTTTCATTTTTATTATCAGATAAGTAGGCCCACTAGTGTTTGTTCACTGACTGACTGACTGACTGAATGATTGAATGAATGACTGATTGATTGATTAACTCATTGATTACTTCATTCATTCGTACTTCCGTTCATTCATTCAGTCGTTCATTCACTCAAAGTCGCTCTAAAGATGTTCTCAATACTCATTAATTAATTAGTTGCAATAGTTATCTATACAGGGTGACAATGCAGGATCTGGCAATTGCATTTCAGCATTTACCACACCCCAGTATTGACTATTGCTAAATTAATATAAAAAATGGAGCCTACTTAGCCCTGCTGTAAATGTACTTTGTGCCTGGATTTGTGTCGTTACATGGGTATATTTCACAACAGGAGGCAAATTAGATATATTTCCGTCTTCTCCTTTGGACGGCTTACAGAAAGAGTAAAATTATAATTTATAATTTTAAATATATTGTAGGGCATGAATTAGTTATAAAAATTATTTCTATTATATTATTTGGATGATTAGTATGAGAAAAGAAATTATAAAGTCCAATTTTAACCCGAAATTGCATTGTCCTTTCTAATGGTGAGTCAATTCAACGTTACGTTACGGTAACAGCTGAAACGCTGAACTGATGGTTTATAATTGTTAGAAAATTCATTAACTTACATAATTATATCCATTGCTCTATATGGTTTTTATTAACTTATTAACGAACTAAATAATTAAAAAATAAATAAAACCCTCTGTCTTCAAATATTGGTTACAAAACCGTTACGAATGGGTTTCTGCCATCTGTTGAATAAATTGAAAACTCTCGGTTTTTGAATTGACATCTTCGATAACAGGGAACATGTTTGCATTGATTTTACCAACAAGAAATCAATATGGATGTTTGCTTCTGTTGACAATTTTCGGATATTTATCTGGTAATGTAATAGTATGAAAAAGATTTACAACTCCGTGATGTAATTATTGCACTTTGCGTATATATATAATTTTTTTCTTTCAAAAATAATATTGAAACTGACAGCCTGGCCACCATAAACTAACTATTTTTTGTATCTTAACTCGTACGGTAAGCATGGAGACCTAATTATGATTATTTGACAACTCCGTTACTACAACTCCGTTACATTATTTTTCCATTAAAATGAATTTATTTAATGTTACATGTAGATAATTTATCGTCAAAATAATTTAGATTGCTGTGGAATAATTTAATGCCCACTTAATAATTATAATTAATCACTAATTATAAATAGTGGCGGTATATTGTATTGTGTATTTATTAAGTAACGGAGTTGTAAATATTCAGGAATCAAATTTTCGGTATATTTGTATTGTGTATTTATTAAGTAACGGAGTTGTAAATATTTAGGAATCAAATTTGTATGTGTTTCACATAGTAAAAAATGAAATAAAAAAATAGGCCAATCTGTCAAATTTAAGCTCTGTTCAATATTACGTATGCTTCAGGACTGCTAGTAAAATATTTGTGTAAGAAATTTTTTATATTTTGCGTGACTTTCTTTTTCTCTAATTCTATTTCTGAATTTGGTGCCTGTTGTGAAATATACCCACATAACTCTTAGGGTCACGTCCTACCCGCCCTCAACCGTGCAGTATGGCACCTGTAGAGGAACTTCCGATGACTCCTGTACGGGGGCCGAACCCAATCCTGACGGACAGGGCAACCCACTCTCCTTTCTTTTAGTAACAAGCGGGAAACTATAATTGGCAATTTGACATGTGTCTTGGCGCGTACGCGGACACTGGAGCGGAACATTTTTCCACGGTCCATAATATTATCTTTAGAGCTGCCTTGGTCTATGTATTTGGGACACAGTCTATATGCAGCACTGTGTGGCCCCGAGCATTTGACGCACTTGGGTGTTTCAGCGTCCTCGCATTCGGTTCGACTGTGAGCCTGCCCACATCTAAAACATTTTAATTCATTATCACAGTTGGATTCAACGTGGCCAAACCTCTGGCACTTGTTGCATCTCATCGGAGATGGGTAGAATTTCTTCACTTTGTAGCGGAACCCATCGATCTCGATGATCTCCGGCAGCGCGGTTCCCTTCTCGTAACCCACGACCTTGGCTTTGCTGTCGGGCTTTCCAATCCTTTTGATGTACTTTGCACCGATCTCTTCGGCGATTTCCTTCAGCGTTTCGTCGTCTTCTTCGAGACCAAAGATTACACCCTACACATCGTAGCTTACCTCGGGTCTCTGTTCTTTGTTGTCTGATCTAGTTGAACGAGTGAGAACCCATGGCTCGCTCCACTCATTCTTCTTTCCGTCGATTTGGTTGATCGCCTTTATTTTCTCTTTCTCGGCTTCTGTCCTGCAAATAATTCTGAGACTATCTCCAGAAATCTGGATGGCCTCAGGAATACAACGACTGGCGGTCAAGATTGCCTTTTTCAAGGTTCTTGGTCACGATCTAAATAGAAATGGAAGAAAGTTGCCTTCGCTCTTACCGTATATGCTACGTTTGAAAGAGCTATCCAATTCTGCTTATCTGTCATTTGAAATCGGTGTTCGGTAGTAATTCAGTTGGAATTTACCTGAGCTTTTGTGTGTTTCCCGTTCCGGCTGATTGACCTGGCTGGCCGAAGCACTTTCCTTTTGGCCCAAGTCGATTCTTACGCGTGGGGCAGCACGTGACATGACCTGTGGAGAAGAATTTATTTTCTTACCGTTTTTTTTCGACGGTTGCCCATTTTTAATTTGTTGTTTCCTCTGTTGTTGTAGTCTCCATTTCCCCTTCACTGGTTGATTCTTTTCTAAACCGCTTCCACGGTGTCTTTATCTCGTCTTCCAACGAATCGCTAGTCACGCGCTCATTGCGCAATGATTTCACCAGGTGGTCAAACCGCAATGGCTTCTTTTTGTTTCCAGCTTTCGCTGACGCAGCGATCGCGTTGGGCATAACAGCCCGGCTCTCCATTATCTGAAATATAAGAACAAATTAATACACAAAATATAAATACACAATAGAACGTATCGAAGAACTAACCACAGTCCACCAAAATCAAAACTATTCTTCAAAAGCACGTTGTATTTTGTCAAAGTAATCTCGCTCCGCAAGATCACGTCTGTATTCGTCAACCCTGTGCCGGGAAAATTAAATTGTTTCGGCTTAACGACACTTTTTCATATCGAAGATGATTAGTGTCGGAGGCAGAAAGCAACCTCGTACTCCACGTTTAAATTGCGACCGAGCCACCCGCAGTAAAGATCCGAGAAATTAATCTCTGATAAACCGACCCGACCGGGAAGCGAACCCGGGGCGCCAGCGTGACGAGCGGGCTACCTACCCACTCGGCCACTCAGGATCTCTGTGCCGGGAAAGCCTCGAGTCAGCCTTATATAGACCTCCAGTGGCGGGTGAAGTTCGCGGCACTCAACGGCCAATCAGCTCCAGCCGCGGTAAAGCACTGGCCAATTACCGTAGAGCAACAGGGTGTCAACCACGGCCGATATATTTGGAAAATTCCACAGCACGCATGCAAGCGCAGGCAGAGAAGACGGTAGCACCTCTAGCGAACCGTGAAGACCAAGTTCGCCACATTAGAAGTCTCTCTCGATGTGGCGACCACATATAAATCTGTTATTACGATTAGAATAAGTAGCCAAAGGTTTTTCCTGCACACATCAGATGACTGCACCCTTTTCTGCTGAAAAAGGTCAAACATAGGTTCTAGGTTCATGAATTCTATTGAAAACAATAATTTTCTTGACAGCCCCGGGACAAGTACACTCGTTTGATGTCAGAAGCTTGTCAGACGACCAACAATGCAACGCATGCGAAGTAACCTGGGAAGCGCCCGTTGAAAGAGATTTGAATGGCGTCGTAACTCAGTACATCATCCGGTGGCATCAGGTACGCTTAACAAACACAATCACACGATACACCCGTATCTGATTTTAAACTCAGTTTCTCGCGTTTCTGATTATTTATTATTTCAATCAATCAATCAATCAATCAATCAATCAATGCTTTATTGATCACCGAAAAACATATAAACACGGAAACAAGTAGTTTAGTTATACATACAGTGTCAATGGGAAACCCCAAAGGAACGAACCGTTCCGCTGACAGAGGTCGCCCGATTACTGTCAATCATTTCAACCAATGGTTTGGTTCTTAAATAACATATCCGTGAGTAATTACAATATCGACATTCCCAGCATAGTACGCATGACATCAAACATTAGCTGCTAGGTAAACGTGAACACTTCGCATACAACCAGCCCTTAACATTTTATCTAGAAGTACTTAACAAGTAGCAAATCAATTGAACTTTACAAACACACAGCATTCAATAGGTAAGACTTTAGTTTGTTTTTAAACTGGCACAATGATGGAAGACATGTTATCTCTGTCGGTAGAGTATTCCAATATATCGGTCCATAGGTTCTAATACTATGTTGGCGAATAGTGGTATTTATACTGTATTGGTGGTACTTATTAGCAGACCGCGTTTGATGGCCGTGGACTTCTTGATTTTTGCTAAACCAACAAGTGAAGCTTGTAGGTAATGAGTGCATGTGGAACCTATACATAAAGATCCCCACCTGTAGCTTATTGTTGCTTTCAAATGGCAAAATTCCCAGACTTGTGAATAACTGCTTTGTATGAGCTCTAAAGGGTACATTGCATATAACTCGAATAGCACGTTTCTGAAGAGTTATCAGAGAAACCAATCTAGTACGATAGGTTGTTGCCCAAATGAGATTACAGTAGGTGAGATAGGGATGTATTAACGAATAATATACGTTTAAAAGTATTTTTTTCGGTAGGAGGTGCCGAATTCGGGAAATTATGCCTATATTTTTGCCAACTTTTGAGATATATAAGTTATATGCTGTTTCCAGGATAGTTGCTCATCTAAGTGATTATTTATTATATTTATTTATTGCATTTATTATGGGCTCATAGCCAGTATTAAAACGGGAATCTGGGCGTGCAAAAGACATGTCGAGCGTTGTTAAAAGGTGTCTGTTTAGCGGAAGGAAATCAGAATCGATAGGTTCACATCAGAGCTCTACAGAATAGTTCAATGTGTTGTGTAATTCTGTCGCTAATTAAAACAATTAATGATAATCGTGCTAACTGTAATATTGAGTATAATTTCACTAGTTAGACAGGTTTGCAACCATAGTGATTGGGAACTACATGTAGCTGCACCTAGTTAAGAAGAAATTGTTGAAACATGCGAACGGATTTAATAATGATGATGATTATTCTGATCACAGAGGATGAGAGTAAGGTTAACATAAAACAAATGGCAACTAATTAGATACGCACCAACATAATATTAAACCAGTCACAGTGCGTCCGGAGCCATAAACTATAAAGACTTCGAATGCATCCGAGAATCTATCTTACGCACTTCCACTGAGAGCCCGAGGTCACGTGAGTCACCCATAGCGCTAAATCCTGATTGTGTAAAATGGAAAAGCAATTAATTTTCTCAACCTTCGACAAGTCAAGTGAAGCGACGACCCCACCGATTATTATTATTACGATTATAAAAGAAACCTTTCCTACAAACCCCGAAGACGAGGTCTGACCCTCCAGACAAAATAATGTCCTGCTCCTTATAGCAATTTTTCCTAAATCCCGAACAGTGGCGTAGCAAGGTTTTGAAGGGCCCTTGTGCAGAGCTACTGTGATGGGCCCTCCCCCGTGAACCCCTCTCGATTTCAAACAAAAAACGAAGTGCAGAAAACACTGTTGCATACAGCATAAATAGGTAAGATAATGGAATTGGACAAGTCACAAGTGTCAAGTAAACGGTAGTCTAAGAAGAAGATTCATAAAAGTTTAAATGTTCGTATGCACGCTTTCTCTTGGGTAAAAATATTCACCACCTTTGAAGTGTCAAGTTTTTTGGCATGATCATTTTCTAGTTATAGTGGACAGTCAGTAGTTAGTTATCTAGCGGTTTGAAAACAGTGTAACATTAAACATGTTAAATTGTAGCCTCACATAAGCCCCCCCCCCACTCCTAAACAATTGTACGATCATTGAACCAACCCATCTGACACCCATATCTATAGTCCAACAAAGCGGACATATTTACATGCAGCTGGTGTGTTATTCTTGTACTCATCATGAACCTGATTTATCAGTATGCGGCATGGATACAGTCTGGTTCAATTTTTAGGGGGCATGTGTCAACCTTGTATATGTATATAAGTATGTATATGTGTATATAGCCTTTTTATCTGATAATTTGAGGCTTTTAGCCGGCGTAATTAGCGGGTCGGTCCCCACCATTAGGCATATGATATCACTGCGTTATTACCCAAACAAACAGAGTCAATAATTGCAGTCAAAAGCCGCAGTCTAAAAGTCTGCCCTCGTCCCGGTTAAAGTCTAACATAAGAACCGCATGATGAGTACAAGTAGGCCTATAACAGAGCAGCTGCATGTAATATGTCCGCTTTGTTAGACTACATGGGTGTGAGATGGGTGGTTGAATGGTCGTAGAGTTGCTTGAGGGGCTGTGGGCTTAATATGTTGTTACACTGTTTTCAAAACCGCTGGATCGCTAACTACTCAGCATCATGAATTATGAAACAGCCAGGGTCTGCACTAAAACTGAATCGCCCCTATAATGGTGCGCCTAACGTGAACCATCTGTGGAGAGGAGATGGCTGAACGACAACACGATGCCACAAAGTTCAGTAGGACGCGGATTCAATACCCACTACTCAGCCTTCAACTCCCTAGGGGCAACTGTAAAATGAGCAGTAGGATTATTATTTTTACCCGAGGTAGATAAGAAGATCCCTCAGGTAATAAAAAATTGTCCGGAGACAGAAAAAATTATTATTATTGTTATTATTATTATAATTATTTTTATTATTATTATTATTATTATTATTATTATTATTATTATTATTATTATTATTATTATTAAAAGGAAGTTTCCTTCAAGTGCCGAAGACTGAGTGCCTGACATGCAGACTCAAAAGTCCTGCTCCATATAGCAATTTTTCCTAAATACCCGCGGAATCTTTGATACCTCGAGCAAAAAAATTATAATGATAATAATGATAATAATTATAATAATTGTTATAATAATAATAATAATAATAATCTTTATTAATTCAAACCGACAGGAATACAGTAAGATTTCTTGACATAGTAGTTACAGATGATAACAAGTTTAACAGGAGTCAAATACGAACCCGCGTCCTTCTGATCTTGGTGCCAGCGTATTGGCATTCAACCAAATCCCCGCCCCTACGCATGTGACTGATTTTATATTTTTCCAGGTTAACGGTGCTGATCATGGCAGCACCGAAGTGCCAGCTGATTGGCGTCAGGCGACCGTTCCTGTTGATCCCGATGATAAGATATACAACTTCACGGTGAGTAAGTTATTCTAGTTAGCCAACCAATTAGCAACAGCCATTGCAGATCTATCTAATCAAAGGTTGTTCCAAAGTGAAGGATGCGGCCAGGCCTCAGGTCAACCGAATCCTTGACTCAGCAAATGTGTCCATATTCCAAAGTTTTATTAAACTTTTACATTTGATAGGCTATGGGAAATTTTTCATGAGCTGTAGATTTGTAAGCCATAACGCAGTTCATTTTTCTATTCAAGTCTACAATAATTGTGCCTTATCTGTCTCAAAGTGCTATAAAATAAGTATATTGACTGCACACTGTCGCTAATACTTCTTGCCTATGGTTGCCTTTTTGGCTTAGCAACATGGGAACTAATTACCTTTTACTTTCTCCCAGGGCCGTTATCACGAAATAGAGTATCCGTCCTAAGACTATCCGGGGATGAATGAATTTATCCCCCCGGATGGACTATACCGGTATATAGTATCCGGGGGATAAACCATTTCTATCTCCCATCGTGTGAAATCATCCCCCGGGATAAAAATGCACAGGTATAAGGTATTATCTTTTTTTAAAGCGTATAATTTATAAATATATATTTTAGTCAAAATCCAAACCCAGAAATATTTAAAGCAAGTAACTCTAAGTTGCAGAGGGATACATTTTGAATGGGGGATGATTTCGTACGACTCATGGTGTACCAGACAAAACATTAAGCTCAACTGTGTCATTTATTTGGTTTTTTTTATTAGTACACTCAACCCTAGATAATTTTGAATCTTTTGGGGGCGATGGTAACAAGCAAAACACTTCGAATTACCGAAAAATCCGAATTACGGTACCAAAAAAGAAAAACTATTTATTAAAAAATCATTTGTTCAAGTAATCATAAATCATTTTCTGCTTGCAGTTTTTCACCGTCAGGTTTCAGTTTATCAAAATTACAATAGGGCCCTAAAGCTGAAAGCAATTTAAGTAAATAGGCCTACCTGTAATATTAGCATATTACAAACAAATTAGGCCGACTAGATGATGACCAGGCACTAACACTAACTGCTAAAGTAGTTTCAGTTTTGTTGAAATAGTTGGAAAGCCATCCTTTTTGTCTTAAATACCAATTTCTGTTTTTTGTTTTTCTTACAATTTTGAGCCACCGATGACTTCTGACGCTTCATAGCATTTTACCTAATTTTTTTAAATCTAAAACTTTAATTTTATAGGATCAATTAAGTCCGTAAATTAATTGATTTAGATATAATTAAGAAAATTGCTATTCAACTGTAAATGTACAGATATTTGTAGGGAATTAACTTAGAGATAGATTTACTAACGTTTCAAGTTACGGTTTTACATTAATTGCCAAACACAAGTAACCCTTGAAAGTAATGATACAACAGAGTTAACTGCTTCTTCAGTTAGTTTTAAATCGAAATCGCCCCTCTAAGACGCCATCTTATTCAAACCAAAAACGAACAAGACCGACCAACTTTTACGTCACTAACTCTTGCACACCAAAGATGACGTTGACAGAGAAAAGGGCCAATCACCAAAGGGGTGCTCCAATTTGCCGTAAGGCTATTGGCGTAATTGACCGTTACGGAAAGCGGGACACGGGTGCATTATAACACTGATCTGATGTGAGGCTCGGAGCTGGCCCGAGTCTTCACAGGACTGAGTCAGGAAGGAAAGAAGGATCCTCCGAAGCGTATTTCTCTGGACCAGTCGAAGACTCCAGAATTAAGACTAAGTGATTTCGTGACCGCGAACAAGCGAATACGCGCAATTTCGTCAAGATTCTTGACCTGCCAGATTCCTTCCTGAAAGTTGCTGACAAATCATGACTATCGTCAAGCAGAAGATTATGTTCGAGATCTCGTGATGTCGACGATACCGCAGAACGAGAGGTGGCACTGATACAAGAATAGAATGCTTTGCTGACAAAAAAGTAGTTCAATTTGCTCTTCTTGTCATCACGGAACACCGCAACCTGTACCCCGAGGGCAACAATGCAACTGTCCTCCAGGGTCTCGCTTCTGCTTCGTTCCAAACTGTTGGAGCTAGTTGAATGCTCTATTGCGCTTGTCCATTTACACTACTGCACTGCATTCGAATGATTGATCATATCGGAGGCATTTTTTAATACGATTGCAGAAAATAAGCAAAAATTTCAAGTCGTAATCGTAATCGTAAATTTATATAGCGCAACTTCAAGAAATACTCCTCAGAGGCGCTCGAAGTGGATTGAGCATACCCTAAATATTTACCAATATTTAAGAAATGTTATACCAAGTAGCTTCTACAAAGGGAGAACCTATTTGGAGGAGGGACGGTGCAATTTTAAAGTTGAAATCGTATCGTATCTACAAACTTGTAGAGCGCCTTTCGCAGCATAGACTATTTAGAGGCGTGAAATATAAGGTTCACCCTGATATATATATATATATATATATATATTAGATATATAATATCACCACGTCATATTAAGAAAACGAACTATTGTATTGTATTTGAACACTTGTTATAGCGCCCCTACCAGATTTCCCATTCAGAGGCGCTCCCGACTACTGCGCGAACGCTGAATCGGAGTTGCACGCCGAAGCGCATGAGCAATTGCGAGTGAAGGACTTGCCCAGGGTCCCCCTACGCGGCGACTTTGAGGTGGATTCTAACCCGCAACCCTCCAGCTGCAAGGCACCGAACATACCCCTAAACCACCGCAACCCCCAGCTGCAAGGCACCGAGGAACATACCCCAAACCACCGCACCCCAGTTGTATTGTGATGTGTTGTATTGTATTGTATTGTACTCCACGTTTATATTGCGACCGAGCCACCCGCAGTAAAGATCCGAGAAATTAATCTATGATAAACCGACCGACCGACCGGGAAGCGAACTCGGCGCGCCGGCGTGGGAGAGCGGGCTACCGCCCCACTCGGCCTCTCATGAACCTTGATAAGATATATATATATATATATATATATATATATATATATATAATCATTATTCATACGTAAATTCTTTCGCCAGGGCAGACATTTGCTACGAGATATCTGCTCCACTTCTGCTAAGAATTTATATTTAACCCAAACTGTTGGTGAGAAGATGATGTGGCGATGGAGAAAAGTGTTCACCCGCCGTCATGTGTTGGGAGCTACAAAATTTTGAATTCGCTAATATTTATTACCCATGGTAATACTTCAGGGCATGGCTCAAGGAACTAAAAAGATATATATAGGCTATAGGGTTGCGGTTTCGAATCCACCTCAAACCGCCGCGTTGGGACCCTGGGCAAGTCCTTCACTCGCAATTGCTCATGCGCTTCGGCGTGAAACTCCGTTTCAGTGTCCGCGCTGTAGTCGTGGAGCGCCTCTGAGTAGAAATGTTGAAGGGGCGCTATAACAAGTGCTCAAACATACATATATATATATATATATATGATGTGATCATGTCATATTAAGAATTTTGTGCACGTTAATTCAAATACTGCAGATCCATGCAAAAACTAAAGCGGGTGAAGGCGTTGCAAGTACTCAAATACTTCCGAGCACTGGTAGTTGCCGTAAGTAACTGATTCTACTTAATTTCAATATTTTTTATTGATTCGTCTTAATTTTCTTGCTAGTTTCTTTTTTCGCTTTCATAAATTCTTCTCCGTCTTCGTCTTCCTTGTTTTCTTACTCTTTAATATTCTTCGTGTCGTTTTTTCCTCGTCTTATTCTCTTTCTTTCTTTCCTCTTCTTCGCATTCTGCTTCGCACTCCTCACGTTCTTGATATTGTTCCAATTCTTGTTCTTGTTCTTCGCCAATAGTTTTTGCTTGGCATTGATGAAATGTGAGTTTTTCTTTATTACTTTATCCTGATCAGTTCCGACTCCGGTGCAAAACGTGAGCAGTGTCCTAATGAAGCCAAGTACTGAAGACGACCGGTCAACAACTAATTCGTTCACTGTTATTTACGATCCGAATTTCTTCCAAGAAAACGACAACGGCAATATTACACATAGCGGACTCTTTGTCCGAGAAGGTTTGAAAATTATAACGAGTCAATTCTAATGTGAAGACATCCTCGATTACTCAAGTTGACATAACTTTACATTTACGCACTGTTACCTGTGACTTTGGAAAGCACTCATTTGAAAATCTGTTAAAACGTACTTGTTTAGATCTGTTAGGTAGTTATAAGTGCAACGCTTAAGTGAGTTACCGAAATGCGCTATATTAAGTAGGGTAGCCTATCCGGATGCATACATAGGCCTACACAACATTGTTTTCAAGCTGTTCAGAATCTGTGTCCAAAACGCGATCAATTACTGGAAATGCTTAACATCCAATCTTATCTAGCTTCTTTAAAAGCTATGGTAGCGTCCACTGAGTAGGCCTACTATCATCTAAACCACTGCTACTCAAACTCTTGTCCGCGGACCGGTTCGCCAGTGATTGGTTACTGTTATGTTCTAATAATCGAATTAGATTATAAAATGCCGATTATGATAAGTGTGATTAAATGTGTGTCAGTACAATGGTTGCACACATCGGCGAGTCTGCAGAGTTGACGCAAGGCCACGAAAAAGTGCTCGAATGATTCACCTGGTTGTTGTCGTCGAGTAAAAAAATGGAAGCGATCAACAATGATATTCTGCACACCTCGGATGAAGCTGTGGATAGCTGTAAGAGCCTCCTCAACAGTGGGTTCATCTGGTATGACACTGTTAATGGTGAATGATTCATTGAGGACAGCTTGAAAATCTTGCGGCATGTGTGTCCTCAGTGCAGCATTGCAGCAAGCTGTGCAGCTCGGTCGCGCTGGTAAACGTGGTTGATCAGTGCATAATCGTCCCACGATTGCCGCCAGCTCGTAAATTCCGCCATGGACGGGTGCCAGACAACAAAGTAATGTTAGTCGGAGGGCGGAGAGTCCGTTTTCCCATTTGAGTGAGATGGTTCGTTTCGGTGTTGTTGGACAGTGGCCTTGTTTGTTGCATTGCCTGAAACAATTGGGTGAAACGTTCCTCCGCAGCGCGTCGTTCCTGACGGAGTGTTTCCTCCATTTGTTTCCGATCATCCGCTTGCTGTTGTATGATTTGTAAGATAACAGACATTTGATCTGGGTTCGTGGCTGTTGTGTCGTTTCCCGATTTTTTGACGCTTCTGCTCATTGTGTTTTGCGCAAAGTTTGCGTGCTTATAAAATCGTTTAGCGTTTGTTGGCGAGGTTCGTTAGTGTTTTTGCTAACCTGATCTATTATGAAACAACTGTCGACTGCGCCATGTTATGTTCTAATAATCGAATTAGATTATAAAACATTTAGTCAACGACAAATTAAGAAAACAAAAAACAACCGGAAACACTCTCCAAGGCCCAAGACTATATATCACTTCTTCTTCTTGTGGTTCTCTGCCTCTCAGGCAGGTTCAAATGTCCGACGTCGCCACTCCTCTCGTTGTTGGGCCTCTTCTTTCAGTTTCCTGTAGCCGTTTGTCATCATCCAATCCAGCATCATATATATCACTAGAGTGTGCATATAAGTCACTAGAGTGTACATATCAGAGTATCCGTTTCTCTCATATTTCGACTTTCATGACTAATAAACTGCATTGGCTCCCTATTGAGGCTCGTATCCAATATAAGATACTCCATTTGGTCTCTAGAGCTTATCATGGCCAGGCTCCAAAGTACCTGTGTGATCTCCTCCGTAAACCGGTTTCTGCTCTCTCTCTCAGGTCCCTTCGCTCTAGTGATAGAGCTGACCTCTTTGTCCCCCGGACCAGGACAGCCATTGCTCAACGCCGCGCCTTTGCAACTGTGGGTCCTTATTTGTGGAACAACCTTCCCCACAAATTCGGGCTGAGATTTTGGCAGGTGGTTTTCCACCTCTGTCCGTTGCTTGAAAACCTTTCTGTTTCCTCGGAGTGCTCACGCTGGAAGCGCCTCTGAATAGTTATTACTGCTAGAGGCGCCATATAAATGTCCAGATACAATACAATACAATACAATCAGTTACCGGGTCGCAGAATGAAACCGGAAGCACAATTCTGATCATACTCAAGTAAGAGCGCGGTGGTGTAGGGGTATGTTCGGTGCCTTGCAGCCGGAGGGTTGCGGGTTCGAATCCACCTCAAGCCGCCGTGTAGGGACCCTGTGCAAGTCCTTAACTCGCCATTGCTCATGCGCTTCGGCGTGAAACTCCGATTCAGTGTCCGCGCTGTAGTCGGGAGCGCCTCTGAGTATAAATCTTTAAGGGGCGCTATATAAATATCTGAAATGAATGAATGAATGAAGATATCAAATTGCATAGGCCTTCCATATCTAAAATATATGTGACATTAGCTTATATGACAGGTTTAAACATGAAGTAGTAACATAAGTTTAGTTGTAACGACAATAATTATGATTAAATCAAAATTTTATAATATCGTGTGACATAGTCTACCTAAGCTGGGTTTGAAAGCACTGATTAGCAGGTAAAACAATTGCAGTTACCGGTCCGCAGCATGAGTAAGCTTGATAAGCACTTATCTAAACCATTTGCACAAGTCTACAACTCTTGCACTGAAGAATTTCAGTTTCAATGCTCCAGAGTCTTTTTCAAAGCGTGGCATTTGTTTTTTTTAACGTTTCTTCGAGTTTGTAATTTTGCAATAGAACATTCATAAAAAGCCGTCCAACGATTGAGAGGCGCTGTCTGCCCAAGTTAGTGCTATCACAAACAAATATAATGGACTTTAGGCGCGTCCGCAAGAGAGGAAGAAAAAGACCGAGAAGCTCAACAAGCAATTCAAAATATGTGACATGCAAGTAATTTTTCACTGTTTTAGTGCCAGACAATGAAAATGTCACCGGGAGTACCGAGTTTGGCAACCAGTCTCTTTATACTGATGCTCTGACGTGGAGTGAAGCCATCAAACACGACAAAATTCCGGAGTATCGGGCAACGGAAGACGACTGGCTGTCTGGTAAATCTCTTGGCTTAATTAGAGTTTCATTTGATCAATATAATTGATAGACTAATTACATAGGGAATCACGATTAAAACGAATTCACCGATTTGTAGGCCTATATGCAGATATCAATACTGCTGGTGTTACAATAATAAAGTATCCCCCAAACAGAGTCTCTTCTGGCGGGTATAATGTTTCCACCAAAGATAATGTATCGAAAAAAGCCTCCCTCATTGAAACAGAGAATCTATTTAAATGACAGAGACTTTTTCCCATCTACGATACAAAGTCTCTCCCTTCAAAAATCACCATTTTATTTTCGGTTGCTATTCTATATAATTTTAGATAAGATTTAATATGCGTAGCCTATATTCTTAAATAAATGATTTCTGTTTTATTAGTTGAATTGAACCTGAAATCAATACGAAATTAAATGAAATAAGAGCATTATGACATAAATGTTCAATAGTAATACTACTGTATGTAGCATGCAACGCATGATACAAGTGATTTATTTATGATAATGAACATATTAAATCCTATTTAAAATTATTTAGACAAGCAACCAAAATAAAAGTGGCGATTTTAGAAGCGGAGACTTTGCATCGTTGATAACGGAGATTTTTTCAATCGGGGAGTCTTTGTTCCGGTACAGTCTCCGGGGAGACATTATTTCAGCGATAGCGAGTCTTTGTTTCGGGGTAGACTTTAAATCGAGACAGCACGGCGTCTTGTGAGATTTTTCGTCGGTTGGCTGCCAACTCGTGAGGTACGACTGGTTACCGTGGAAACGTTGCAGTCAACGCTTAGCTGGGAATGGTCAGTGAGCATAATCGTATACTGCGGACACTCATTTGTCTCAGTGTCAATCAACGTTAATAGCGCAAGTCGCTGCGCTCTTCTTTGACCGTGGAGATGTGCAGGTGATGCGCATCCGCACTTCAATACGTCGTGCTTTCCCATGTGTTGGGTCATCCTTCAGAAACAGTCTTCCATTACATATACGCTCCGCTGCGTTTGGTTTTATGCCGTAAACATTCTCAAACTGTCTTAAAAGCACTTGTTCTTGATACGTCAGATAGCCAGGTACTAAAAAGGCGCCATATTAAGTGTCTTTGTACATGCATAGATCGGGAACAGAGGCTCTGGAAACTGTCGCCCTCTGTGGATGTGAATTTGTTGTTTGGCTGCATGCTTGCTTGCTGTCTCTGTCTGTCTGTTCTTCTGTATGTCGGTCTCTCTCTTTTTTCTCTCTCTGTGTCTCTGTCTCTGTCTGTCTGTCTGTCTGTCTGTCTCTCTCTCTCTCTCTCTCTCTCTCTCTCTGACTCTCTGTCACTCTCTACGTCTCTCTGTCACTGTCTGTATTTGTCTGTGCCTCTCTACAAGTATTCTTTATATTCTCCGACCGTATTCTTTATTTATTAATAAATTTCTAAGTATTATATCCAGATAATTATTAGCACGCTTAATATATTAGGCTAGCGGGAAACCCTTTTGTGAGGTTCTTAATACGAAAATTAATATAAAAAATTAAAACAATTAATAATTTTATTAGAGTGCTTTCATGTGGACACATACTTGGGACCAAATAGATAGCCACAAAACAGTAATCAGGGCTCGGTTAAATGCCTAATAAAAAATTATGCGATGTCATGGTTCATGTTAACTGCACATTCCAAGACATGCCACCTGAGCTATATTACTGCCAGTTATGTTTGGAAAATATTTTTCCATTCAATAGAATACAAGATGATCTAGAATTTCAAACCATCATCAGAGGTTACCAATATGCAAATAACTTTGATTATGCTAAACAGTACTCTTAACTATTAAAGCAGGTATTGACTTGACTACTAATGAAATGCAGTATGAGGCAGATGTTGATGGTCTTTACTTGTGAGCCATCCGGCAGGGTTCTACATTCTACAAGGCCCTCAAGTCTATCTTCTTTAATCGTGGCTGGGACGGGAGCGCTTCTGAGTAGCTTCTTGAAGAGGCGCTATATAAATGCTCTGAATGAATGAATGAATGAATGATGGATTCTATTATGCACAATTGACTCCATTCTGGACCAAATATTTGGATTCCCATTGCCTAAACGCCCAATTCGTATCCGCAAAGAGATCTAGCCAATCCCTTGTAGCCAATATGATCAAGAAATAGAATATGTACCAGAATACGATAACCTACTTAAATCCCGATCCTCTGGTAGAGGTGGAGGGGGAGGCCTTCTTGTTAATAAAGAAATATTTTCTTCCTATGCAGTAAAACACTTTCCTACTAACGATGCAGAAATGGAGAGCCTATTCATACAGATTAACCATAACTGTAAAAATGAAATTATTGGGGTAGTTTATAGACCTCCGAATGGAGATTTAGCAAAGTTTAACATAGCATTTGATAAACTACTTAAACCATGCAATATTTTAGGTGATTATAATATTAATATACTAAATACTGATACTCACTTGGAAACTCAAAATTTTCTGAATATTCTATTAGCCAATGGTTTCTATCCTTTATTGATAAACCCACACGAATGACCCAGAGGTCAACTTCACTAATAGATAATAAATTAACTAATGTCCACCCAACTGAAATAGTAACTTGCTCTATCTCGATCACAGATATTTCAGATCACTTTCCCGTCTGCTGTTTTGCTTGCCCCATCCAAATAAAACGGCACCCCGACAATTGCGCGCAGACAATTGCGCGCCGACAATTGCGCGCCGACAATTGCGCGCGGCCAAAAAACCTCGACAATTGCGCGCACCGACAATTGCGCGCACCGTGTAGTATTAAAGGTACTAAAAAGAACTATATGCTAATATAAATAATTTGAATATGGTTATTTTATTTCATTCCAGTTATTTTGGATATTTATCCTTCAAGGCGCCGAGCTTACCAATTAGCCTCCCTCCCCCGTTACTGACCCTACCAAGAGAAGTTTCGAACCTTACACTGCAACCCTTAGAACGCAAAAAAAGAGAAAGCGAGCGTAAACGCCTGTGAATCGGTGTTCCCTAGAGCGCATTTGGCCGGTTGTTTTTTCCACTTAGGCCAATATCTCTGGCGCAAAGTTCAGGACTGCAACTTAGCAATTGTCCTGCGCGGAATTGTCGGGTCGCGCAATTGTCGGCGCGCAATTGTCGGCGCGCAATTGTCCTGCGCGCAATTGTCGGGTCACCAAATAAAACAACCTCAGGATATGAGATTTACAAACCGGCAGGGCCTAGGACAGGATTTGGAAGCCCAGGGCCACAACTAATTTTCAAGGCCTTTTTCGAATATATTTTAAAAACTCAGCAGAAAGATTCAAATCACCTTTCGCATCTTCAAAGCCACGAATTTATCGATAATGCTTTGATAATTTAAAGTTCTAGCGATATCAGAATTAATGTTTAACATAGCCAATCCATTAAGACGCTGCTGACCCATCGTGGAACGGAGCTAGTTCTTTGTTCTTTTCTGGTTACTGAATGATCTCTCAGCATCTGCAGCAGATATAGGTAACGTCATGAAAATTCTCAAGGAAATAAACACATTTGGAAACAGATCAACCAGATTTTGAGTCACTATTTCTTGTAGTAGATTTCTTGGAAGCTTGAAATTAATTTTTTATATTTCTTTGAGAAAAATCATTTCTTCAACGAGCTCAGGTGATATGTCTTCTAAGCGGTTTAAAGTTCATCTCGTAACTGCCTCTTTCAACTGATCGTAACTCATAGAATTGAATTGCCATACAAATTAAAAATTCTCCACGATGTTTGCAATAGCTGAGAATCTTGTTGAAAGACTTTCAGAGAGTGTTGAAAGAATCTTATTGAAAACTTTTCTATAAAAGCCTTTCAACAAGATTCTCAGCTATTGCAAACATCGTGGAGAATTTTGAATTTGTATGGCAATTCAATTCTATGAGTTACGATCAGTTGAAAGAGGCAGCTACGAGATATACATTATATATACAAAATTCTTCTACATTTCTTCTACTTTTCTATAAAAGTCTTCAGCTTTCTCTTGCGTCGTGCATATGCGATTGATGGTGAATAACTCCTTAATTCCGTAATTCCCCATTTCAATAAATAACTCCGTAATTCCGAAATTCCGAGGCCCTTTATCAAGTGAGGCCTGGGGCCAAATGGCCCCGGTGGGCCCCCCCGTCCTAGGCCCTGCAAACCGGCATTTGACCATGAGAAAAGTTTCTAGCTTTTAGACTTCTTTCGAAGTACTGTGTTGATGGTTTGCCATGTCTTATGTAGATTAGATCTATGGTATTCCAACTTTTCAGCATAATATTTATTTTGACTTGTGCAGTTGCTATGTTGTTCATTTTTTCAGTTTGTAAAAGTGTTTCACTGTTATTTGTTTGTTGCTGCTGCTACAATAAAAGATTTCAACTTTGTTTTCTGCGAGTTATTTTCATGTTGTAGTTAATTTTCTTCTTTTCAGACTCAACTTCTGTGACGAAAGAGAACAGCAGTTTTTTGTCACAGTACATAGTTGGTGATACTGACACCTGCGCAAAAGACAGCAACGTAGCGTGTAATGGACCTCTGCCATCGAATCGCGAATTCCAGTAAGCTAATTAAGACTACCGTTAATTACTATTACAGGTAATCTCAACTGTCCGTAATTATATTGACCACAGGTTAATCTTAACTACAAGTAGTTTCAACTATATTTTGTTATTCATGGCCTGCCGAGAACTTCTATAGCACCACAACATGCATCTGTGCATACTGTAATTTATTTGGCGCCTTTATAGAACAACTCAGTATTTCTGCGGAACCCGTTAAGGCTTCAATCGCAGCCGCTGTTATGAATCGTGTGAGAAAAGTTCCGCAGTTAATTGTTTATGCTTTTCTGCTTTAGAGTACGTGCCATTGCTTGCACTCGAAGCGGATGCTACAAGACGGAGTATACACTCTACATCTACATAACAAGTGAGCGTTACCAAAAACCGTTTGTCGTTCGGTTTTCAGCTTCTTAGCTAACTAAGCACGGTAGCCGATTTGTTACTTGAGCGTTCGGCTTGAAACGCGAAGGTCTATGTGTCCTTATGTTTATCTGTCAACTGTCATTGTCCTTCTGCTGCCTATGTGTCTATCTGTCTGCCTGTCTATGGTCTCTCGGTCCTTCTGTCCGTCTGTCTGTCTGTGGTCTGTGTGTCTTTCTGTCTGTCTGTCATTGCTCTTCTGTCTATGTGTCTGTCTTGTCTGTCTGTCTGTCTATTTTCTATGTGTCCATCTGTCTGTCTGTCATTGTCCTACTGTCCATGTGTCCGTCTGTCTGACTAAGGTCTATGTGTCGTTCCGTCTGTCCACTTGTCCGTCTTTCTGTCCGTACGTCTATGGTTTCTGTATTCTGTCTGTGTGTATTTGCCTAGTTCAATCAGAGGCATCGACGTCTGACTGGATTGCTGCTGTTATTGCTGTTGTCTCCTTACTGACTGCGTGCATCGGCGTTGCAGTTGCCATCATTGAATGCCGCAATCTAAGGAAAGGCAAAAAACCTTGCTCAGCATGCCGAAGTGATTCAGACGCACCGGATACGGAAAGAGATAGTAAGTCTTAATCAGTACCACAAAATGGTTCACCTTCTTCGTCCTTATCACCATCATCATCACCATTGGCGTCATCGCCATCATGTTCATCGGAATTATCATCTTTGTCATCCTATTCATAAACTTTGCCAATTTGCGAGACTGCTTCTTTACTATCTTCTCCCATAAATGCCCTTTCAGTACGTAGCTAATCAACCAGAGCTCGAACTGAGAATTGAGGTTTCGCAACTGTTACAGCACTGTGAACGCGGTAATCGTAATCGGAAAGTAGAAATTCCTAAAGCCCTTCTCTACAGCCAAGCGCAGGGCACCAGCTGATTCACGAGGGCTGGCAGCGTAAAAGAAAAAGCTGCACAACTGATTGATATGCATTTCTCGTTGTGATTAGTCTATGGCCAAATGGAACACTTTTAACTTCTGCCAAAGAGACTGTCCACGATTGATTGAAGCTGAGAAGAATTCTCGGAATTGACTTCGCTTCTCTAATTACGCGCAACGTGGGCCTTGTTCTTATAGAGCTTCTATCGTCGTGCTTTTGTGGGTGTCGCAACTCTGTATATGTGACCGTTGATGTCACGGTGAGAGATCCCAGGCACGGTGAAAGACATTTCTTAGTTAATTTGTTCCTTAGCTAAACTCTTCACCAGCACAGCACAAAAAATGAATTAAAAGAAGCAAAAACAGACGGAATAAGTGAGAAAAGTTGAATACAATGAAGACATTGAAGAGTATGAGGATTCAGAAAGTTAGATAAGAGACTTGATTGCAAGAGGATAGTGAGAGGAGTAGAAGGAGGAGAATGTTTACATGGAGGTTGAAGAGGTAGACAAAGAGGAAACATAATACAACAGGACCTCATTTACTCGCCTGTCGACAAACCGAATCCTCGGTGCAACATTGACGGGAGCTGTGATCATGGTATCGAATAGGACCGCGTCAAGTGGGTTCTACTTGTCTGCAACTAGCAGTGTTATTTTAGTTCAGATAATCATTCTTATTTTAATCTTATATTTAGTTCCATATCAATCATTTCAGTTTAGTTTAAGTTTTATTTATAATAATTATTTTAGTCTTAGTTTTGTTTTCATTCATCAAATCATTTTAGCTCAAGTTTTAGTTTTCGTGAACGATTGCCTAATCGTTTTCTTTCTCATTGTAGATAGTACTCGCTCCGTTGAGTCTGGTATGTATAAATATATACTTATGTATGTATATATGTATGATGGATATATCCATGTATGAATGAATGTTCGGCATAAAGAGACGAGTGGGGTAGGGTGATATGCGCGCCGTTCAACTGTGTAACCTCCGAAAATTCTAACAAAATAGATACTCACATTTTCAGAAGTTTTTGTTCAAGATTTCAATTAAGTTCTTTTTTTATCTCGTTCTACAGCAAGTCAACATCTTTTCAATCTTCTACTATAAATGTCGTTCCAATAAATAATTAAGAAGCCATAGTCTGAATTAGAATTAATGTTTCGCACTTGTTACAACAAGGACGTTATGAACCTCATAATCGTAAACTCAAAATTTCTAAAGCGCTACTCTCAAAGCTAAGCGAGTGGCTCCAGTTGATTCTCGATGGCTGGATCGTGTGACAGATAAGCTGTACAGCTGATTGATGTGCATACTCGTTATGATTAGGCTATGGCCAAATGGAACACCTTTGCCTTCAGGAAAAGAGACTGTCCAAGGTTGAAGGAAGTTAACCCTCGGGCTACCAAGCTTTTTTTGTAACACTGGCTACCAAGAGGGGTTACCCCCCTGGATTTCGTGTTTGGTTTCACATATCATGACTTGTAATATAGCAATGGATTATTCAGCATTCATTTCTGCACAGAATGGTATATTTAGTTGTACATTATGTGAATGCACCACGAAATTACATCACTTTTAACAACGGAACCCATTAATTAGCGATATTTTATATTATTGCGTACATTTGGTACTTTTTGGATAAACAAATATAAGATTATGTGTGTTTTGAAACTGATCTATGTATAAAAGATACACACAATCATCCCTACACATGTTTATATAGTATAAATGTACATCCATACATATATATCCATACATATATATCGGTTTACGTTGTAATGCTGTATTCAGCCATTTTCACACAGATTACGCGTATTATTATTTATTTTGATCACTTCCGGTATTCAAAAGACAAAGATGTAGGTATGCCAATGAAGCCCTACATTCCCTCTAAAGAAGAATATTATCTTTGTTTTTCTTCCAGCAAGATAAATGAATACGCAACAGACAAAAAACCAAAAGGGGAGTGCATCAATTCAGCCATTCTTCACGCATATTACGCGCATTATTATTTATTTTGATCACTTCCGGTTTTCATAAGACAAAGATGTAGGTACGCAAATGAAGACCTGCATTCCCTCTAAAGAATGGTAAAATTGTTTCTATTCTACAAAGAATAGTCAATAAGCTATAGTCGAAAAACTAGGGGGTGGTATCCATCCCCTCTGGTGCCTCAGGTATATCAGGTATAACTTTTGAATGGCGTGGGCTACCACCATGATGTTTACCTCAAAATTTGCGCCAATGAATCTGCTACAGCTACCTAAAATGCAAAAATTATATTCCATATGAGAAAAAAAAATTATGCCCAAAAACTTAGGGGGATGCCAACCACCCCCTTTCTTGGTAGCCCGAGGGTTGGGAAGAATTCGTGTGAATAGACTCGGAATAGACTTCGCTTCTCTAATTACGCGCAACGTAGGCCTTGTTCTTAATAGAGCTTCTATCGTCGTACTTTTGTGGATGTGTTCTACCTTTATATATCTGACCGTTGATGTCATGTTGAGGGATCCCAGGCACGGTGAAAGACATTTCTTAGTTGATTTGTTCCTTAGCTAAAATCTTCACATGCAGCATAAAGCATGAATTACAAGAACGAAGGGCAGACGGAATATAAGTGAGAAAGTTGAATACAATGAAGAGTTTGAGAATGTTAGGTAAGAGACTTGCCTAATATTTTTTTCGATCTCATTTTACAAGATTTTCACGACTTTTGCAGTGGTATGTGTAAATATATACATATATTTATGTATAAATGTTTGATGAATAAATATATGCATGTATGAATAAATGTTCGGCATAAAAAGTCCAGTGGGGTAGGTTAACTCTACATATAATTATGACCGTTGATGACGTCGTGAGAGATCCCAAGCACTGTAAAACGCATTTCTTAGTTATTGTATTGCTTAGTTAAAATCTTCACGAGCAGCAAAAGGATGAATTAGAAGAAGGAAGAACAGACGGACTAAGTGAGAACAGTTGAATACAATGAAGAGAGGTTGGAAGTTAGATAAGAGACTTGCTTGCAGGAGGAAAGTGAGTGGAGGAGGAAGTGGAGAAGGTAAACATGTAGGTTGAAAGGGTTGACAAAGAGGAGGTTTGATACAACAGGATTTTATTTACTCAGGTGTTGTGAATCCTCATCCTCAGTGCACGATGGACCCGCAGCTGTGTTCATGGTGTCGAATGGAACCGCGTCAATTGAGTTTCACGTGTGAGCAACTACAAGTGTTATTTTAGATCAGAAAATCGTTTTTAATTTAGTTTTTATTCAGTTCGGTATCAATCGTTCAGTTTAGTCCATTTGTTTATTTCATCAATTCATTTTAGTTCTAGTTTTAGTTTCTTCAAATAAACCGTCTAATTTTAGCCGTTCTCATTTTAGGTGATTCAAACGAAAATAACAGTAGTACGTGTGAACATATATATAATAATTATATGTATGATGAATGCATGTATGAATGAATGTTCGGCATAAAGAGGCAAGTGGGGTGACAGTAATTTCTACATGCGCTCCGTTCAACTGTGTCGCCTCCGAGAATTCTTACGAAATAGAAACTTACATTTTCTATAGTTTTGGTTCAAGATTTCAATAAAGTTCTTTTTTTATTTCGTTCTACATCAAGGCAGCATCTTTAGAATCTTCTCCTATAAATGCCGTTCCAATAATTAATAAGCCAGAGTCTGAAATCAGAATTGATGTTTCGCAACAGTACTAGCCTAGTATAGCAAAGACAGTATGAACACGTAATCGTTATCGTAAACTTAACAGTTCTGCAGCGCTGCTCTAAAGCTATGCAGAGGGCTCCAGTTGATTCACGAGGATTGGAAGCGTCTGAGAAAAGCTGCACAGCTGCATGATTGATATGCGTTTCTCGTTATGATTAAGCTGTTGCCAAATGGAACAACTTTACCTTCTGCCAAAGAGACTGTCGAAGATTAATAAAAGATGAAAAGAATTCTCGGAATAGACTTCGCCTCTCTAGTTTCGCGCGAAGTAGGCCTACTTCTAATAGAGCTTCTTTTGTCGTACTTCTGTGGGTGTGTGGTAACTCTGTATATGTGACCGTTGATATCATGGTGAGAGATCCCAGGCACGGTAAAAGACATTTCTTAATTAATTTGTTCCTTAGCTAAAATCTTCACCAGCAGCATAAAGGATGAATTACAAGAAGGAAGAAGAGACGGAATAAGTGACAAAAATTGAACACAATGAAGTGTAGGTGGACCGGGCCTGGATCGGGAGCGCCTCTGAGTAGTTATCCCAAAAGGGCGCTATTTAAATTCCATAGATAGATAGATAGATGGATGGAAAGACGGATGGATGGATGGATGGATGGATGGATGGACGGACGGACGGACGGATGGATGGACGGACGGACGGACGGACGGACGGACGGACGGACGGACGGACGAACGGACGGACGGACGGATGGATGGATGGATGGATGGATGGATGGATATGGACAGACGGACGGACGGACAGACAGACACACAGGTAGATAGAAAGCTAGATGATAGATAGATAGATAGATAGATAGATAGATAGATAGATAGATAGATAGATAGATAGATAGATAGATAGATAGATAGATAGATAGATAGATAGATAGATAGATAGATAGATAGATAGATAGATAGATAGATAGATAGATAGATAGATAGATAGATAGATAGATAGATAGATAGATAGATAGATAGATAGATAGAAGAGACTTGCTTGCAGGAGGAAAGTGAGAGGAGCAGAAGGAGGAGAATGTTTACATGGACGTTGAAGAGGTAAACAAAGAGGAGGCATAATACAACAGGACTTTATTTATTCGCCTGTCGTCAAACCGAATCCTCAGTGCAACATTGACCGGGAGCTGTGATCATGGTATCAAATAGGACCGCGTCAAGTGGGTTCTACTTGTCTGCAACTAGCAGTGTTATTTTAGTTCCGAAAATCATTTTCATTATTATTTTTTAGTTAGTTCCATATCAATCATTTCAGTTTAGTTTAAGTTTTATTTATAATTATTATTTTTGTGCTAGTTTTGTTTTCATTCAACAAATCATTTTTTGGACATAAAACGACTGGAGGCCTTTG